>OW388290.1:42245198-42660568 GCA_936450465.1 Gibbula magus | reverse complement strand
TGACCGGAAGTGACTGTACTCGAGTGATATTATTATTTATTCCTAAAGACACTATATTTATCTAGTATACCTGAACATTTAATGTAGTTGTGAGTTTAACTGAATGAGTTATGTCCCCTTGAAGTAGGTCCCATTATCGTTGATTTTGATTTTCTGTCATTTTTCAGCTTTAATTGAAACCGTAAATGACTGTACTCGAGCGATGTTGTTATAGATTCCTATAGACACAATACTTATGTAGTCTCCCTTAAAAGTTCACGCAATTGAGATTGCAACTTTTTGAGTTATGTCCCTTTGAAATAGGTCCCGTGTGACAAATCGGCCAATTTCGGCAGACTTTGAAAGTTCATTGTGCAAAAAGTATTAACAGTACACTCTTGAAAAACAACACCATGTATTCACCAATGCCTCAGCTACACATATGTATAAGTTTCAGCTTCGTGGTGCAAGTATCTTCAGAGGAGAAGATTGTCAAAGGTACATGGGGTCGGAACATTGAAAAAAGTGTTAAAAATGAAAATGGCGTCTAAACAATGTGACGTACGAAGTCGGGCTGATTTACTTTTCTGCTCGCATTGTCATTGCGCATCTTTTTAAAAGAAATTGCATGTCTCTAAGTGCATTTTTCAAAAATTTCCAATGTTAAATTTTGAAGATTAGAATCGAACTGGACCTTTAATGAGGCAAAAAATCAAAATTCCGCCACGATACGAGGCAAGATTTTGATGAATGCTACCATCCTTGAAAGTTTCATGTAAATCAAATCAGCCGTTACTTCAGAATCTGTTACACAAAATCGTACAAATAATAATAAAAAGAATCAGGACAATAACAATAGGTCTTTCAGACCTTGTCTGAAGACCTAATGAAAACAGTAAATATTCACCTTAAATCATTGGCAGCAATGCCGGGAACATTGTAATATGTCTTAAATCTGCATGGGGTGGCACAATTATTTTTAAAAAATGTTTTCCCATTTTAAAAATCAAAATCTTGATTTTTTGCCATTTTTGAGCCTTTATTGTGACCGGAAATGACTGAATCTGAGCGATGTTATTATTGATTCCTCTAGACAGTATATATATCTAGCATCTCTGAACAATTCATGCAATTTAAAATACAACTTTTTGAGTTATGGCCCCTTAAAGTAGGTCCCGCGCAACACGAAATCAAAATCTTGATTTTTCTGTCATTTTTTCAGCCTTAATTGTGACCGGAAGTGACTGTACTCGAGTGATATTATTATTTATTCCTAAAGACACTATATTTATCTAGTATACCTGAACATTTAATGTAGTTGTGAGTTTAACTGAATGAGTTATGTCCCCTTGAAGTAGGTCCCATTATCGTTGATTTTGATTTTCTGTCATTTTTCAGCTTTAATTGAAACCGTAAATGACTGTACTCGAGCGATGTTGTTATAGATTCCTATAGACACAATACTTATGTAGTCTCCCTTAAAAGTTCACGCAATTGAGATTGCAACTTTTTGAGTTATGTCCCTTTGAAATAGGTCCCGTGTGACAAATCGGCCAATTTCGGCAGACTTTGAAAGTTCATTGTGCAAAAAGTATTAACAGTACACTCTTGAAAAACAACACCATGTATTCACCAATGCCTCAGCTACACATATGTATAAGTTTCAGCTTCGTGGTGCAAGTATCTTCAGAGGAGAAGATTGTCAAAGGTACATGGGGTCGGAACATTGAAAAAAGTGTTAAAAATGAAAATGGCGTCTAAACAATGTGACGTACGAAGTCGGGCTGATTTACTTTTCTGCTCGCATTGTCATTGCGCATCTTTTAAAAGAAATTGCATGTCTCTAAGTGCATTTTTCAAAAATTTCCAATGTTAAATTTTGAAGATTAGAATCGAACTGGACCTTTAATGAGGCAAAAAATCAAAATTCCGCCACGATACGAGGCAAGATTTTGATGAATGCTACCATCCTTGAAAGTTTCATGTAAATCAAATCAGCCGTTACTTCAGAATCTGTTACACAAAATCGTACAAATAATAATAAAAAGAATCAGGACAATAACAATAGGTCTTTCAGACCTTGTCTGAAGACCTAATGAAAACAGTAAATATTCACCTTAAATCATTGGCAGCAATGCCGGGAACATTGTAATATGTCTTAAATCTGCATGGGGTGGCACAATTATTTTTAAAAAATGTTTTCCCATTTTAAAAATCAAAATCTTGATTTTTTGCCATTTTTGAGCCTTTATTGTGACCGGAAATGACTGAATCTGAGCGATGTTATTATTGATTCCTCTAGACAGTATATATATCTAGCATCTCTGAACAATTCATGCAATTTAAAATACAACTTTTTGAGTTATGGCCCCTTAAAGTAGGTCCCGCGCAACACGAAATCAAAATCTTGATTTTTCTGTCATTTTTTCAGCCTTAATTGTGACCGGAAGTGACTGTACTCGAGTGATATTATTATTTATTCCTAAAGACACTATATTTATCTAGTATACCTGAACATTTAATGTAGTTGTGAGTTTAACTGAATGAGTTATGTCCCCTTGAAGTAGGTCCCATTATCGTTGATTTTGATTTTCTGTCATTTTTCAGCTTTAATTGAAACCGTAAATGACTGTACTCGAGCGATGTTGTTATAGATTCCTATAGACACAATACTTATGTAGTCTCCCTTAAAAGTTCACGCAATTGAGATTGCAACTTTTTGAGTTATGTCCCTTTGAAATAGGTCCCGTGTGACAAATCGGCCAATTTCGGCAGACTTTGAAAGTTCATTGTGCAAAAAGTATTAACAGTACACTCTTGAAAAACAACACCATGTATTCACCAATGCCTCAGCTACACATATGTATAAGTTTCAGCTTCGTGGTGCAAGTATCTTCAGAGGAGAAGATTGTCAAAGGTACATGGGGTCGGAACATTGAAAAAAGTGTTAAAAATGAAAATGGCGTCTAAACAATGTGACGTACGAAGTCGGGCTGATTTACTTTTCTGCTCGCATTGTCATTGCGCATCTTTTAAAAGAAATTGCATGTCTCTAAGTGCATTTTTCAAAAATTTCCAATGTTAAATTTTGAAGATTAGAATCGAACTGGACCTTTAATGAGGCAAAAAATCAAAATTCCGCCACGATACGAGGCAAGATTTTGATGAATGCTACCATCCTTGAAAGTTTCATGTAAATCAAATCAGCCGTTACTTCAGAATCTGTTACACAAAATCGTACAAATAATAATAAAAAGAATCAGGACAATAACAATAGGTCTTTCAGACCTTGTCTGAAGACCTAATGAAAACAGTAAATATTCACCTTAAATCATTGGCAGCAATGCCGGGAACATTGTAATATGTCTTAAATCTGCATGGGGTGGCACAATTATTTTTAAAAAATGTTTTCCCATTTTAAAAATCAAAATCTTGATTTTTTGCCATTTTTGAGCCTTTATTGTGACCGGAAATGACTGAATCTGAGCGATGTTATTATTGATTCCTCTAGACAGTATATATATCTAGCATCTCTGAACAATTCATGCAATTTAAAATACAACTTTTTGAGTTATGGCCCCTTAAAGTAGGTCCCGCGCAACACGAAATCAAAATCTTGATTTTTCTGTCATTTTTTCAGCCTTAATTGTGACCGGAAGTGACTGTACTCGAGTGATATTATTATTTATTCCTAAAGACACTATATTTATCTAGTATACCTGAACATTTAATGTAGTTGTGAGTTTAACTGAATGAGTTATGTCCCCTTGAAGTAGGTCCCATTATCGTTGATTTTGATTTTCTGTCATTTTTCAGCTTTAATTGAAACCGTAAATGACTGTACTCGAGCGATGTTGTTATAGATTCCTATAGACACAATACTTATGTAGTCTCCCTTAAAAGTTCACGCAATTGAGATTGCAACTTTTTGAGTTATGTCCCTTTGAAATAGGTCCCGTGTGACAAATCGGCCAATTTCGGCAGACTTTGAAAGTTCATTGTGCAAAAAGTATTAACAGTACACTCTTGAAAAACAACACCATGTATTCACCAATGCCTCAGCTACACATATGTATAAGTTTCAGCTTCGTGGTGCAAGTATCTTCAGAGGAGAAGATTGTCAAAGGTACATGGGGTCGGAACATTGAAAAAAGTGTTAAAAATGAAAATGGCGTCTAAACAATGTGACGTACGAAGTCGGGCTGATTTACTTTTCTGCTCGCATTGTCATTGCGCATCTTTTAAAAGAAATTGCATGTCTCTAAGTGCATTTTTCAAAAATTTCCAATGTTAAATTTTGAAGATTAGATCGAACTGGACCTTTAATGAGGCAAAAAATCAAAATTCCGCCACGATACGAGGCAAGATTTTGATGAATGCTACCATCCTTGAAAGTTTCATGTAAATCAAATCAGCCGTTACTTCAGAATCTGTTACACAAAATCGTACAAATAATAATAAAAAGAATCAGGACAATAACAATAGGTCTTTCAGACCTTGTCTGAAGACCTAATGAAAACAGTAAATATTCACCTTAAATCATTGGCAGCAATGCCGGGAACATTGTAATATGTCTTAAATCTGCATGGGGTGGCACAATTATTTTTAAAAAATGTTTTCCCATTTTAAAAATCAAAATCTTGATTTTTTGCCATTTTTGAGCCTTTATTGTGACCGGAAATGACTGAATCTGAGCGATGTTATTATTGATTCCTCTAGACAGTATATATATCTAGCATCTCTGAACAATTCATGCAATTTAAAATACAACTTTTTGAGTTATGGCCCCTTAAAGTAGGTCCCGCGCAACACGAAATCAAAATCTTGATTTTTCTGTCATTTTTTCAGCCTTAATTGTGACCGGAAGTGACTGTACTCGAGTGATATTATTATTTATTCCTAAAGACACTATATTTATCTAGTATACCTGAACATTTAATGTAGTTGTGAGTTTAACTGAATGAGTTATGTCCCCTTGAAGTAGGTCCCATTATCGTTGATTTTGATTTTCTGTCATTTTTCAGCTTTAATTGAAACCGTAAATGACTGTACTCGAGCGATGTTGTTATAGATTCCTATAGACACAATACTTATGTAGTCTCCCTTAAAAGTTCACGCAATTGAGATTGCAACTTTTTGAGTTATGTCCCTTTGAAATAGGTCCCGTGTGACAAATCGGCCAATTTCGGCAGACTTTGAAAGTTCATTGTGCAAAAAGTATTAACAGTACACTCTTGAAAAACAACACCATGTATTCACCAATGCCTCAGCTACACATATGTATAAGTTTCAGCTTCGTGGTGCAAGTATCTTCAGAGGAGAAGATTGTCAAAGGTACATGGGGTCGGAACATTGAAAAAAGTGTTAAAAATGAAAATGGCGTCTAAACAATGTGACGTACGAAGTCGGGCTGATTTACTTTTCTGCTCGCATTGTCATTGCGCATCTTTTAAAAGAAATTGCATGTCTCTAAGTGCATTTTTCAAAAATTTCCAATGTTAAATTTTGAAGATTAGAATCGAACTGGACCTTTAATGAGGCAAAAAATCAAAATTCCGCCACGATACGAGGCAAGATTTTGATGAATGCTACCATCCTTGAAAGTTTCATGTAAATCAAATCAGCCGTTACTTCAGAATCTGTTACACAAAATCGTACAAATAATAATAAAAAGAATCAGGACAATAACAATAGGTCTTTCAGACCTTGTCTGAAGACCTAATGAAAACAGTAAATATTCACCTTAAATCATTGGCAGCAATGCCGGGAACATTGTAATATGTCTTAAATCTGCATGGGGTGGCACAATTATTTTTAAAAAATGTTTTCCCATTTTAAAAATCAAAATCTTGATTTTTTGCCATTTTTGAGCCTTTATTGTGACCGGAAATGACTGAATCTGAGCGATGTTATTATTGATTCCTCTAGACAGTATATATATCTAGCATCTCTGAACAATTCATGCAATTTAAAATACAACTTTTTGAGTTATGGCCCCTTAAAGTAGGTCCCGCGCAACACGAAATCAAAATCTTGATTTTTCTGTCATTTTTTCAGCCTTAATTGTGACCGGAAGTGACTGTACTCGAGTGATATTATTATTTATTCCTAAAGACACTATATTTATCTAGTATACCTGAACATTTAATGTAGTTGTGAGTTTAACTGAATGAGTTATGTCCCCTTGAAGTAGGTCCCATTATCGTTGATTTTGATTTTCTGTCATTTTTCAGCTTTAATTGAAACCGTAAATGACTGTACTCGAGCGATGTTGTTATAGATTCCTATAGACACAATACTTATGTAGTCTCCCTTAAAAGTTCACGCAATTGAGATTGCAACTTTTTGAGTTATGTCCCTTTGAAATAGGTCCCGTGTGACAAATCGGCCAATTTCGGCAGACTTTGAAAGTTCATTGTGCAAAAAGTATTAACAGTACACTCTTGAAAAACAACACCATGTATTCACCAATGCCTCAGCTACACATATGTATAAGTTTCAGCTTCGTGGTGCAAGTATCTTCAGAGGAGAAGATTGTCAAAGGTACATGGGGTCGGAACATTGAAAAAAGTGTTAAAAATGAAAATGGCGTCTAAACAATGTGACGTACGAAGTCGGGCTGATTTACTTTTCTGCTCGCATTGTCATTGCGCATCTTTTAAAAGAAATTGCATGTCTCTAAGTGCATTTTTCAAAAATTTCCAATGTTAAATTTTGAAGATTAGAATCGAACTGGACCTTTAATGAGGCAAAAAATCAAAATTCCGCCACGATACGAGGCAAGATTTTGATGAATGCTACCATCCTTGAAAGTTTCATGTAAATCAAATCAGCCGTTACTTCAGAATCTGTTACACAAAATCGTACAAATAATAATAAAAAGAATCAGGACAATAACAATAGGTCTTTCAGACCTTGTCTGAAGACCTAATGAAAACAGTAAATATTCACCTTAAATCATTGGCAGCAATGCCGGGAACATTGTAATATGTCTTAAATCTGCATGGGGTGGCACAATTATTTTTAAAAAATGTTTTCCCATTTTAAAAATCAAAATCTTGATTTTTTGCCATTTTTGAGCCTTTATTGTGACCGGAAATGACTGAATCTGAGCGATGTTATTATTGATTCCTCTAGACAGTATATATATCTAGCATCTCTGAACAATTCATGCAATTTAAAATACAACTTTTTGAGTTATGGCCCCTTAAAGTAGGTCCCGCGCAACACGAAATCAAAATCTTGATTTTTCTGTCATTTTTTCAGCCTTAATTGTGACCGGAAGTGACTGTACTCGAGTGATATTATTATTTATTCCTAAAGACACTATATTTATCTAGTATACCTGAACATTTAATGTAGTTGTGAGTTTAACTGAATGAGTTATGTCCCCTTGAAGTAGGTCCCATTATCGTTGATTTTGATTTTCTGTCATTTTTCAGCTTTAATTGAAACCGTAAATGACTGTACTCGAGCGATGTTGTTATAGATTCCTATAGACACAATACTTATGTAGTCTCCCTTAAAAGTTCACGCAATTGAGATTGCAACTTTTTGAGTTATGTCCCTTTGAAATAGGTCCCGTGTGACAAATCGGCCAATTTCGGCAGACTTTGAAAGTTCATTGTGCAAAAAGTATTAACAGTACACTCTTGAAAAACAACACCATGTATTCACCAATGCCTCAGCTACACATATGTATAAGTTTCAGCTTCGTGGTGCAAGTATCTTCAGAGGAGAAGATTGTCAAAGGTACATGGGGTCGGAACATTGAAAAAAGTGTTAAAAATGAAAATGGCGTCTAAACAATGTGACGTACGAAGTCGGGCTGATTTACTTTTCTGCTCGCATTGTCATTGCGCATCTTTTAAAAGAAATTGCATGTCTCTAAGTGCATTTTTCAAAAATTTCCAATGTTAAATTTTGAAGATTAGAATCGAACTGGACCTTTAATGAGGCAAAAAATCAAAATTCCGCCACGATACGAGGCAAGATTTTGATGAATGCTACCATCCTTGAAAGTTTCATGTAAATCAAATCAGCCGTTACTTCAGAATCTGTTACACAAAATCGTACAAATAATAATAAAAAGAATCAGGACAATAACAATAGGTCTTTCAGACCTTGTCTGAAGACCTAATGAAAACAGTAAATATTCACCTTAAATCATTGGCAGCAATGCCGGGAACATTGTAATATGTCTTAAATCTGCATGGGGTGGCACAATTATTTTTAAAAAATGTTTTCCCATTTTAAAAATCAAAATCTTGATTTTTTGCCATTTTTGAGCCTTTATTGTGACCGGAAATGACTGAATCTGAGCGATGTTATTATTGATTCCTCTAGACAGTATATATATCTAGCATCTCTGAACAATTCATGCAATTTAAAATACAACTTTTTGAGTTATGGCCCCTTAAAGTAGGTCCCGCGCAACACGAAATCAAAATCTTGATTTTTCTGTCATTTTTTCAGCCTTAATTGTGACCGGAAGTGACTGTACTCGAGTGATATTATTATTTATTCCTAAAGACACTATATTTATCTAGTATACCTGAACATTTAATGTAGTTGTGAGTTTAACTGAATGAGTTATGTCCCCTTGAAGTAGGTCCCATTATCGTTGATTTTGATTTTCTGTCATTTTTCAGCTTTAATTGAAACCGTAAATGACTGTACTCGAGCGATGTTGTTATAGATTCCTATAGACACAATACTTATGTAGTCTCCCTTAAAAGTTCACGCAATTGAGATTGCAACTTTTTGAGTTATGTCCCTTTGAAATAGGTCCCGTGTGACAAATCGGCCAATTTCGGCAGACTTTGAAAGTTCATTGTGCAAAAAGTATTAACAGTACACTCTTGAAAAACAACACCATGTATTCACCAATGCCTCAGCTACACATATGTATAAGTTTCAGCTTCGTGGTGCAAGTATCTTCAGAGGAGAAGATTGTCAAAGGTACATGGGGTCGGAACATTGAAAAAAGTGTTAAAAATGAAAATGGCGTCTAAACAATGTGACGTACGAAGTCGGGCTGATTTACTTTTCTGCTCGCATTGTCATTGCGCATCTTTTAAAAGAAATTGCATGTCTCTAAGTGCATTTTTCAAAAATTTCCAATGTTAAATTTTGAAGATTAGAATCGAACTGGACCTTTAATGAGGCAAAAAATCAAAATTCCGCCACGATACGAGGCAAGATTTTGATGAATGCTACCATCCTTGAAAGTTTCATGTAAATCAAATCAGCCGTTACTTCAGAATCTGTTACACAAAATCGTACAAATAATAATAAAAAGAATCAGGACAATAACAATAGGTCTTTCAGACCTTGTCTGAAGACCTAATGAAAACAGTAAATATTCACCTTAAATCATTGGCAGCAATGCCGGGAACATTGTAATATGTCTTAAATCTGCATGGGGTGGCACAATTATTTTTAAAAAATGTTTTCCCATTTTAAAAATCAAAATCTTGATTTTTTGCCATTTTTGAGCCTTTATTGTGACCGGAAATGACTGAATCTGAGCGATGTTATTATTGATTCCTCTAGACAGTATATATATCTAGCATCTCTGAACAATTCATGCAATTTAAAATACAACTTTTTGAGTTATGGCCCCTTAAAGTAGGTCCCGCGCAACACGAAATCAAAATCTTGATTTTTCTGTCATTTTTTCAGCCTTAATTGTGACCGGAAGTGACTGTACTCGAGTGATATTATTATTTATTCCTAAAGACACTATATTTATCTAGTATACCTGAACATTTAATGTAGTTGTGAGTTTAACTGAATGAGTTATGTCCCCTTGAAGTAGGTCCCATTATCGTTGATTTTGATTTTCTGTCATTTTTCAGCTTTAATTGAAACCGTAAATGACTGTACTCGAGCGATGTTGTTATAGATTCCTATAGACACAATACTTATGTAGTCTCCCTTAAAAGTTCACGCAATTGAGATTGCAACTTTTTGAGTTATGTCCCTTTGAAATAGGTCCCGTGTGACAAATCGGCCAATTTCGGCAGACTTTGAAAGTTCATTGTGCAAAAAGTATTAACAGTACACTCTTGAAAAACAACACCATGTATTCACCAATGCCTCAGCTACACATATGTATAAGTTTCAGCTTCGTGGTGCAAGTATCTTCAGAGGAGAAGATTGTCAAAGGTACATGGGGTCGGAACATTGAAAAAAGTGTTAAAAATGAAAATGGCGTCTAAACAATGTGACGTACGAAGTCGGGCTGATTTACTTTTCTGCTCGCATTGTCATTGCGCATCTTTTAAAAGAAATTGCATGTCTCTAAGTGCATTTTTCAAAAATTTCCAATGTTAAATTTTGAAGATTAGAATCGAACTGGACCTTTAATGAGGCAAAAAATCAAAATTCCGCCACGATACGAGGCAAGATTTTGATGAATGCTACCATCCTTGAAAGTTTCATGTAAATCAAATCAGCCGTTACTTCAGAATCTGTTACACAAAATCGTACAAATAATAATAAAAAGAATCAGGACAATAACAATAGGTCTTTCAGACCTTGTCTGAAGACCTAATGAAAACAGTAAATATTCACCTTAAATCATTGGCAGCAATGCCGGGAACATTGTAATATGTCTTAAATCTGCATGGGGTGGCACAATTATTTTTAAAAAATGTTTTCCCATTTTAAAAATCAAAATCTTGATTTTTTGCCATTTTTGAGCCTTTATTGTGACCGGAAATGACTGAATCTGAGCGATGTTATTATTGATTCCTCTAGACAGTATATATATCTAGCATCTCTGAACAATTCATGCAATTTAAAATACAACTTTTTGAGTTATGGCCCCTTAAAGTAGGTCCCGCGCAACACGAAATCAAAATCTTGATTTTTCTGTCATTTTTTCAGCCTTAATTGTGACCGGAAGTGACTGTACTCGAGTGATATTATTATTTATTCCTAAAGACACTATATTTATCTAGTATACCTGAACATTTAATGTAGTTGTGAGTTTAACTGAATGAGTTATGTCCCCTTGAAGTAGGTCCCATTATCGTTGATTTTGATTTTCTGTCATTTTTCAGCTTTAATTGAAACCGTAAATGACTGTACTCGAGCGATGTTGTTATAGATTCCTATAGACACAATACTTATGTAGTCTCCCTTAAAAGTTCACGCAATTGAGATTGCAACTTTTTGAGTTATGTCCCTTTGAAATAGGTCCCGTGTGACAAATCGGCCAATTTCGGCAGACTTTGAAAGTTCATTGTGCAAAAAGTATTAACAGTACACTCTTGAAAAACAACACCATGTATTCACCAATGCCTCAGCTACACATATGTATAAGTTTCAGCTTCGTGGTGCAAGTATCTTCAGAGGAGAAGATTGTCAAAGGTACATGGGGTCGGAACATTGAAAAAAGTGTTAAAAATGAAAATGGCGTCTAAACAATGTGACGTACGAAGTCGGGCTGATTTACTTTTCTGCTCGCATTGTCATTGCGCATCTTTTAAAAGAAATTGCATGTCTCTAAGTGCATTTTTCAAAAATTTCCAATGTTAAATTTTGAAGATTAGAATCGAACTGGACCTTTAATGAGGCAAAAAATCAAAATTCCGCCACGATACGAGGCAAGATTTTGATGAATGCTACCATCCTTGAAAGTTTCATGTAAATCAAATCAGCCGTTACTTCAGAATCTGTTACACAAAATCGTACAAATAATAATAAAAAGAATCAGGACAATAACAATACGAGGGGTTAGTGCCAGAACCCATTAAGTGGTAAATTTTTCAAAATTGAGATATGTGATTTATTAACATCCTTCTTCTATATACACTTTGCATTCAACGTTTTGAAACAATCAAATGTTTATTTACAAATATATTCAACAAAGTCAAAACAACTTAACGAATAAGTCTAGTATCAGTTTGAGCAAAAACCCAGTAACTGGTGCTAAGCATTTCAATAGCATAATATATTGTTGCCTAAATACTGTAACACGAGGAGATTACATCTGGCAACGTAAACCAAGTTGGGGAGGAAGCACTGAGCAAGGCCACACTAGAGCTGCTCGGGATCATTTATACTGGCTTTTTAAGTTGATGGCTGATAAGGCCGACACTTGACACCAGATAGTTCCAACTTGTGCTGTCTGCTGGTGGCATGGGTTCCAGTGTATCTATTGCAATACTTTACAGCGGCTGTTTCTAACTATTGTGAACTAATGTGATATGAACCGCAGGAATAGTGTTTCTCAACTGTGTATACACTGATTTTGGAAATTGTACACATAAAACAAAGCACGGATTTACATGGGAAGTGAAAGATATTTACAGAATAACCTGACAAGGTAGGTGTTTTGTGTTTTATTAGTTTTACATCGACAAAATAGTGTTATGAAGTAACATAACATATTTATTTCTGAATGAAAACAACATCACATGGCATAACTGCCTTCCAATGTTTCTGTACACTTTTACAATGAAAATATCTGCTTTTCTAGGTTGAGGCTAAATCAGTGATTAATGATCAGCAATTGATTACTCCATTGATAAATATAATTATGACATTAATTAACTACTCGGCTTCATCTCTTTTCTTTTGAAATTTTAGTTATCTCAAATATGATACATTCCATATATTTCGATCAAAATAATTATATAAACTTTAATGGGATCTAATACTTACGGACCTTTTAATTCTGTATATCTATAAATGAATATACCGTAAATGCTCTAATAGTAGTAATTGCCTTTGAAATTATTAGTACGTTTTACATTTTAAGAGAGATTAGGTGGTTATTACGATGAAGTCAATTTCTACAGCACTCGTGAGGAGTAGATTTTCTTAATCTTGTAATAATAAATAATGAATGCAAATACCAAAACGTGTGTTAAATATCTCCAATAGCAGTGATAGTGTGATCAAACTGCAAACTTAACTACAGAACACAACAAAAGAAATGCCAAGAACACTTTTTCCAGTTTTCAATGTTTTTACCTAGTACGAAATACAGGAATTCGGGAGCTTTTGTACTCTCCCCATGCAAAGCACGTGGAGGGTTAGGGGGACGGGAGGTTGGATGTTTGCAGGTTAGTTGCTAATATTTAAAATAATAGGCAATTATTAGAGGAGCACTTACGGTAATATTATTTTTACTATTTATTAATCTAGTTTGATACACATATAGTCAACATTTTTCATTCCCATATGTAGCTGCAGCAATTATACTTTGTAGCTAGAAAAACATTTTATTGCAGGTCTTGAAGTCATCATGATGGACGAATACTGGTCAGATATTGACGAAGAAGACCTTATTCATGCGTGTCAGCAACAATTTGAAGTAAAAACAATGGACCCACAATCTACTGACAAACAACCTGAATCAAGCAACAGTCAAGCCACAGAAGGGGAATCTGGACCCATTACTGAAGTGATTGATACGACAACTACTGACAAACAACCTGAATCAAGCAACAGTCAAGCTACAGAAGGGGAATCTGGACCCATTACTGAAGTGATTGATACGACAACTACTGACAAACAACCTGAATCAAGCAACAGTCAAGCTACAGAAGGGGAATCTGGACCCATTACTGAAGTGATTGATACGACAACTACTGACAAACAACCTGAATCAAGCAACAGTCAAGCTACAGAAGGGGAATCTGGACCCATTACTGAAGTGATTGATACGACAACTACTGACAAACAACCTGAATCAAGCGACAGTCAAGCTACAGAAGGGGAATTTGGACCCATTACTGAAGTGATTGATACGACAACTACTGACAAACAACCTGAATCAAGCAACAGTCAAGCTACAGAAGGGGAATCTGGACCCATTACTGAAGTGATTGATACGACAACTACTGACAAACAACCTGAATCAAGCAACAGTCAAGCTACAGAAGGGGAATCTGGACCCATTACTGAAGTGATTGATACGACAACTACTGACAAACAACTTGAATCAAGCAACAGTCAAGCTACAGAAGGGGAATCTGGACCCATTACTGAAGTGATTGATACGACAACTACTGACAAACAACCTGAATCAAGCAACAGTCAAGCTACAGAAGGGGAATCTGGACCCATTACTGAAGTGATTGATACGACAACTACTGACAAACAACCTGAATCAAGCAACAGTCAAGCTACAGAAGGGGAATCTGGACCCATTACTGAAGTGATTGATACGACAACTACTGACAAACAACCTGAATCAAGCAACAGTCAAGCTACAGAAGGGGAATCTGGACCCATTACTGAAGTGATTGATACGACAACTACTAACAAACAACCTGAATCAAGCAACAGTCAAGCTACAGAAGGGGAATCTGGACCCATTACTGAAGTGATTGATACGACAACTACTGACAAACAACCTGAATCAAGCAACAGTCAAGCTACAGAAGGGGAATCTGGACCCATTATTGAATACAGTGACGCTACAACAGGTGACCACGAGCCTGTAGGTAGCACCATTATCAAACTGTCTATTCAGAGTGATAGCGATTTTGACTTGTCCGATTGTTTGCCATTGGCAACATTAAACTTTGGGAATGGAAACGTTAATCCTAGCACCAATGGTGAAAAACAATCACATGACATTACAGCAGAAAGCGACTTGCCTTTAGGAAATCAACGTGGCAGTGAAAGTGAATTTGACACCTCAGATTATGTTCCCCTTGCACAATACGAGAAGCAAAGTCATAAACCTTCCAAAGAAAAATCGGATGATGATTACTGTCCAGACGTTGATGATGTTAATTTATCAGATCCTGATTGGCCACCATTACCAAAAATTCGGCGAAGCAAGCGAACAAAAAAGTCAGTACACACACCAAAAGTTAATCAGAAAAGAATAATGTCTACTGCTGAGCCAAAGAGAATAATACCTTCAACATCCATTGATAATGCATATAATGTAAATGCTGCTTTGGTTGAAAGCCAGATTTCACATAACTACATCACTCACATGAAGAGGATACACACCAACAGACTCGTGCAGCTTGTTCAGTGTAATGGCTATTCCATTCACAAGATACCTGCTGATGGTAACTGCTTTTTTACTGCATCAGCAATTCACCTGTCCGACAAGACTGATCCTCCTGAACTTAGAAAAGGTCTTTGTGACCATCTCGAACAAAATTTAAATACTTATGTTGATTTTTTCCCAGAAGCATGCAACAGTGACAATCAGAAATGGCAGGATTATCTTTTGGAAGTTGAGAAACTCCGACAAGATGGTTACTACACCAACAAGGTGGCCGATTTTCTGCCCTTAGCTTTAGCAAACTGGACAGGACATGGAGTTCGCATATTTTCCAGTAATGCATCTTCTCCAATCATCGATGTAAGACCAAGTATGCAGACTTCAACCAAAGAAAAACGTATTGTCCTTGCGTATACTTCAATCAGGGGACTTCCTGAACATTATGATGCTTGCGTGGTACTGGGCATAAACTCTACAAGAATGCAGGGCAGTACCGATGTACCATCAACTTCACAACATGACTCCAGCAGCACACCTAGTATGGACACAGCCACTCCTGATACAACTAGTACCAGTGTAAATGACTCTATTGATGTGTCATGTCAGGACGTTGCAGCTTCAGTGTCCGATATATCAGCTTGCAATCTTGATTCCTCATTGTCAAGTGTAGTCAGCTCAGATAGTTCTGTGTTGATTCCTGGAACATCCACAGTCACACCTGAAAAAATATCAGGTCTTCCAGCGTCTTCTACCCCTAGAAAAGCAGCTGCATACAACACCCCTCCCAAGAAACAGTTGTTTCGAAAAAGACAAGCAAAACCTGAAAACTGGGTAAAAAATAAAAGAAAACGCTTACGGCTTAGTGGAATGGAATATACTAACCAGGACGGCAAAACCATGAGAGCTCGAGCAGTTCAACAGGTGGACTGCTCCAAATGCAAGTACAAATGTTCGTCCAAAATATCAGAAGAATGTCGACAGGACATAATGAAGTCATTCTGGGGTTTGGCGTCCTATGCTAGACAGAAAGATTTTATTTGTGCCAACTCAACTGAAAAGAAGACTCGAACTTACCTTGATGACGATGACAATAAGGTGGAGAAGAAGCGTCAAGTGCACAGAACATACACGTTTCAGTGTGAAGGTGTCCGTCATAAGGTGTGCAAGGAATTCTTCAGGAAAACGTTGGATGTAGGAGAAGCATATGTAAACCATGCCTGTGAGAATAAGAGTCAGGGTGTATTCAGTGGAACAGAAAAGCGTGGAAAGCACATACCACATAACAAAACTAATCCTCGTAGATTAGATAAGGTCAGAGAGCACATCACATCTTTTCCACGAGTTGCTGCTCATTACACCAGACGAGATACAAACAGACAGTTCTTGGGCTCAGAACTGAACATCAAGAAGATGTATGAACTATACAAGGACCAATGTTCTTTAGAAGACACAGAGCCGGTATCTGCATCACTGTACAGGAAAGTGTTCACTGAAGACTTCAACTTTTCATTTCATGTACCCAAAAAAGACCAGTGTTCATTGTGTGAGAGATACTATAGAGACAAGGAGCAAGGATCCCCTGCATTGGAACTAGAGAATGGCTACAACAAACATCAAGCACGAAAAATGAAGGCACGCGAAGAAAAGATGAAAGATAAGGCCCTTGCCCAAAAGAACAACTCAATCTTTGTTGGAACGTTTGACTTGGAAGCTGTCCTTAACACTCCTTGTTCACTTGTCAGTGAAATATATTACATGAGGAAGCTGAATTGCTACAATTTTACAGTCTATGATTGTACCACCAAAGGGGGCACATGCTTTTTGTGGTCTGAAGTTGACGCACAAAGAGGATCATGTGAAATTGCTTCCTGTCTACAGATTCAGCTCAAATCCTTGCCTCCAAGCATAAATCATGTGGTGTTCTATTCGGACACATGTACAGGACAGAACAGAAACCAATATGTCGCTGCCTCATTGTTGCATGCTGTTACCAACATTGACCACATTAACATGATTGACCACAAGTTTCTTGAGCCGGGTCACACCCAGATGGAATGCGATGCTATTCATTCGAGCATAGAGTTCGCCAAGAAAAAAACCAATATCTACGTACCAAGTCAGTGGGATACCGTAGTCAGATATGCCAGAAGAAGAGATCCATACTTGGTAGTGCCAATCAGATACACAGATGTACTTGATTTTAAGAAGCTAGCAAAATCGAAGTTCAGAAATACCAGGGTAGATACAACTGGTGCCCGTGTGAACTGGCTGTCTATGTGCTGGTTGCGTTTCCAGAAGGTCAATCCTGACAGTATTTTGTTCAAGAACGATTATGCAGACGACACATTCAGGGAAATGAAGGTTACGGCAATCAGCCGACGGGGTCGACCACAGAGTACCATTGACATCCTGACAGCACGCTACAAAACAAAACAGCCAATTTCGCATGCCAAGAAGAAAGACTTATTATCATTGTGTAGATCAGGAGTTATTCCTGTTGAGTACCATGAATACTACAAAAGTCTGCAGACTGACAATGACATGACAGACTCTCTGCCACAGCCTGACGCCTTGGAAGAAGACACAGATACTGACTGTGACTAACAGTAACAGTAGGCATTGTGTTTGTAATGCAAAGTGTAATCTTGAAAACTGAAAAACTGATTACAGATAATGCAAAACTCAGACGTTTTACTTACATAATGATAAACACCACCCAGTTGTGCAAAAAGGAATACCTTACTTCGCTGTTAATCTAATGTGCAATAGCACGTCACATTTAGAATACAATGTGTGTAATTGATGCTTTATGTATTGAAACATTCTTTACACTCACGATACAGGTATGAGCTGAAAAAAACTATTGACGGTTTGTAAGTCTCTGATGAACAGTTGAAGTTATTTAGATTCAATGTTACATGTACTTCTCTTCAAAAAACTTTTCAAGTAAAACTGGACTAAGCAAATCATAGTGTAGAATATTACATTAGGCATTAGTAAAGATATTTTCTGTAAACACTATTTAACTGCATGCATTTCTAACTATATTTCTAAAGAATATTAGTATGCGCATGATTCATTTTATAAGATATTATATACATAATATACTATAATATTTTTTTTATGTTTTTTAGTTCATTATATTAGAAGTAATCATGTTAATAATGCAATCAACTGTACTGCTTGATTACTTTAGTCCATATTATATAATTCACCCAGTTCTGTAGATGCACGCGTCAATTTACAACTTTTGTTTACACAATTGATGTTCCAAAGTGCTTAGATATGGAAATTTAACGTTATTAGATTAGGATAAGATTTCTTGAAATAAGGCCATTACTATTAATAACAATGTTTTTAATGACAGTAAGTTATATACAATTAGATGAATATGTTTTGTTTATAAGTGCTACATGCTTAAAAGTTTCTGTATTTATATCCTTGATTAAGGTATATTACATGATAAGCATGTGCTGCTACTACCAGTATTAAACATACATGCACATTACTTGTTTTCAATATGACTATAATGGGATTCTTCGTGTGGCATAATAATTAAACATTGTTTAAATGAGCTTGTGTTCATTATAATGTTGTGTATGTTTGTATTTTGCTGGCAATACCGTACATTAACCCTTTAACTGCTGCGACAGGTTTTTACTGTACCAACTAGTGGTTTTTATCATGTAATTATCTCCCTTGTAGCAGTTAAAGGGTTAACAGTGCAGTTTCCGTCAAATATTGTTTCAAATATCTGGTTTATGTACAACAACCACATCAATAGTAATGTTACTGGCTCCTTTAAAATGGTATCAACAAACAGAAACCTGAAGACCATATCCTCGCTCAGTTCACTAAAGTATTTCGTGCACCTGTTGACAGTCATGGAGCCTGGCAAGCTCAATGCTAGCAGAAGATAGGCGTCTTGTGGCCTTCAGCGGGAGGGGGCTGTAACGCCCGATGCTATCAGTCAGCTGGCGATAGAGCATCACCGACACTAATTGGGTTGCTCTGTGTGAATGTTTACACAGTGTTTAAACCGGGGTCCTCCTACACACACATTCTAGTCTATGTAGACCACACTGAATGATAATATTAGAACTGCGGAAGGAGTGTTTATTTCAAGATAACCAGATTTCAGATTTGAAACTAAACATGACTTAGATGAAGTATCATTTGCCAGGCAAATGTTTCTCAAGCAGCTTGGTTTAGTGAATGTGGTTCACATTGTCGTTACACGTGCCAGAACATATTATCTACTAATTTCAGTAATTACTGTGAAACAAATTAAGTTATAGATCATGTATTGATGCAAGCTATTTGCACAACCTGTAGCATCGGCCAGATGTAAAAACAAATAAGAATATATTATATTTGTATTTTTTGTTAAGCATCAAACTTTTGAATGCAGTTTTCTCAGATATCAACATTGTGGAGATAAGTGGTTCTGGTTCTAACCCCTCGAATAGGTCTTTCAGACCTTGTCTGAAGACCTAATGAAAACAGTAAATATTCACCTTAAATCATTGGCAGCAATGCCGGGAACATTGTAATATGTCTTAAATCTGCATGGGGTGGCACAATTATTTTTAAAAAATGTTTTCCCATTTTAAAAATCAAAATCTTGATTTTTTGCCATTTTTGAGCCTTTATTGTGACCGGAAATGACTGAATCTGAGCGATGTTATTATTGATTCCTCTAGACAGTATATATATCTAGCATCTCTGAACAATTCATGCAATTTAAAATACAACTTTTTGAGTTATGGCCCCTTAAAGTAGGTCCCGCGCAACACGAAATCAAAATCTTGATTTTTCTGTCATTTTTTCAGCCTTAATTGTGACCGGAAGTGACTGTACTCGAGTGATATTATTATTTATTCCTAAAGACACTATATTTATCTAGTATACCTGAACATTTAATGTAGTTGTGAGTTTAACTGAATGAGTTATGTCCCCTTGAAGTAGGTCCCATTATCGTTGATTTTGATTTTCTGTCATTTTTCAGCTTTAATTGAAACCGTAAATGACTGTACTCGAGCGATGTTGTTATAGATTCCTATAGACACAATACTTATGTAGTCTCCCTTAAAAGTTCACGCAATTGAGATTGCAACTTTTTGAGTTATGTCCCTTTGAAATAGGTCCCGTGTGACAAATCGGCCAATTTCGGCAGACTTTGAAAGTTCATTGTGCAAAAAGTATTAACAGTACACTCTTGAAAAACAACACCATGTATTCACCAATGCCTCAGCTACACATATGTATAAGTTTCAGCTTCGTGGTGCAAGTATCTTCAGAGGAGAAGATTGTCAAAGGTACATGGGGTCGGAACATTGAAAAAAGTGTTAAAAATGAAAATGGCGTCTAAACAATGTGACGTACGAAGTCGGGCTGATTTACTTTTCTGCTCGCATTGTCATTGCGCATCTTTTAAAAGAAATTGCATGTCTCTAAGTGCATTTTTCAAAAATTTCCAATGTTAAATTTTGAAGATTAGAATCGAACTGGACCTTTAATGAGGCAAAAAATCAAAATTCCGCCACGATACGAGGCAAGATTTTGATGAATGCTACCATCCTTGAAAGTTTCATGTAAATCAAATCAGCCGTTACTTCAGAATCTGTTACACAAAATCGTACAAATAATAATAAAAAGAATCAGGACAATAACAATAGGTCTTTCAGACCTTGTCTGAAGACCTAATGAAAACAGTAAATATTCACCTTAAATCATTGGCAGCAATGCCGGGAACATTGTAATATGTCTTAAATCTGCATGGGGTGGCACAATTATTTTTAAAAAATGTTTTCCCATTTTAAAAATCAAAATCTTGATTTTTTGCCATTTTTGAGCCTTTATTGTGACCGGAAATGACTGAATCTGAGCGATGTTATTATTGATTCCTCTAGACAGTATATATATCTAGCATCTCTGAACAATTCATGCAATTTAAAATACAACTTTTTGAGTTATGGCCCCTTAAAGTAGGTCCCGCGCAACACGAAATCAAAATCTTGATTTTTCTGTCATTTTTTCAGCCTTAATTGTGACCGGAAGTGACTGTACTCGAGTGATATTATTATTTATTCCTAAAGACACTATATTTATCTAGTATACCTGAACATTTAATGTAGTTGTGAGTTTAACTGAATGAGTTATGTCCCCTTGAAGTAGGTCCCATTATCGTTGATTTTGATTTTCTGTCATTTTTCAGCTTTAATTGAAACCGTAAATGACTGTACTCGAGCGATGTTGTTATAGATTCCTATAGACACAATACTTATGTAGTCTCCCTTAAAAGTTCACGCAATTGAGATTGCAACTTTTTGAGTTATGTCCCTTTGAAATAGGTCCCGTGTGACAAATCGGCCAATTTCGGCAGACTTTGAAAGTTCATTGTGCAAAAAGTATTAACAGTACACTCTTGAAAAACAACACCATGTATTCACCAATGCCTCAGCTACACATATGTATAAGTTTCAGCTTCGTGGTGCAAGTATCTTCAGAGGAGAAGATTGTCAAAGGTACATGGGGTCGGAACATTGAAAAAAGTGTTAAAAATGAAAATGGCGTCTAAACAATGTGACGTACGAAGTCGGGCTGATTTACTTTTCTGCTCGCATTGTCATTGCGCATCTTTTAAAAGAAATTGCATGTCTCTAAGTGCATTTTTCAAAAATTTCCAATGTTAAATTTTGAAGATTAGAATCGAACTGGACCTTTAATGAGGCAAAAAATCAAAATTCCGCCACGATACGAGGCAAGATTTTGATGAATGCTACCATCCTTGAAAGTTTCATGTAAATTAAATCAGCCGTTACTTCAGAATCTGTTACACAAAATCGTACAAATAATAATAAAAAGAATCAGGACAATAACAATAGGTCTTTCAGACCTTGTCTGAAGACCTAATGAAAACAGTAAATATTCACCTTAAATCATTGGCAGCAATGCCGGGAACATTGTAATATGTCTTAAATCTGCATGGGGTGGCACAATTATTTTTAAAAAATGTTTTCCCATTTTAAAAATCAAAATCTTGATTTTTTGCCATTTTTGAGCCTTTATTGTGACCGGAAATGACTGAATCTGAGCGATGTTATTATTGATTCCTCTAGACAGTATATATATCTAGCAACTCTGAACAATTCATGCAATTTAAAATACAACTTTTTGAGTTATGGCCCCTTAAAGTAGGTCCCGCGCAACACGAAATCAAAATCTTGATTTTTCTGTCATTTTTTCAGCCTTAATTGTGACCGGAAGTGACTGTACTCGAGTGATATTATTATTTATTCCTAAAGACACTATATTTATCTAGTATACCTGAACATTTAATGTAGTTGTGAGTTTAACTGAATGAGTTATGTCCCCTTGAAGTAGGTCCCATTATCGTTGATTTTGATTTTCTGTCATTTTTCAGCTTTAATTGAAACCGTAAATGACTGTACTCGAGCGATGTTGTTATAGATTCCTATAGACACAATACTTATGTAGTCTCCCTTAAAAGTTCACGCAATTGAGATTGCAACTTTTTGAGTTATGTCCCTTTGAAATAGGTCCCGTGTGACAAATCGGCCAATTTCGGCAGACTTTGAAAGTTCATTGTGCAAAAAGTATTAACAGTACACTCTTGAAAAACAACACCATGTATTCACCAATGCCTCAGCTACACATATGTATAAGTTTCAGCTTCGTGGTGCAAGTATCTTCAGAGGAGAAGATTGTCAAAGGTACATGGGGTCGGAACATTGAAAAAAGTGTTAAAAATGAAAATGGCGTCTAAACAATGTGACGTACGAAGTCGGGCTGATTTACTTTTCTGCTCGCATTGTCATTGCGCATCTTTTAAAAGAAATTGCATGTCTCTAAGTGCATTTTTCAAAAATTTCCAATGTTAAATTTTGAAGATTAGAATCGAACTGGACCTTTAATGAGGCAAAAAATCAAAATTCCGCCACGATACGAGGCAAGATTTTGATGAATGCTACCATCCTTGAAAGTTTCATGTAAATCAAATCAGCCGTTACTTCAGAATCTGTTACACAAAATCGTACAAATAATAATAAAAAGAATCAGGACAATAACAATAGGTCTTTCAGACCTTGTCTGAAGACCTAATGAAAACAGTAAATATTCACCTTAAATCATTGGCAGCAATGCCGGGAACATTGTAATATGTCTTAAATCTGCATGGGGTGGCACAATTATTTTTAAAAAATGTTTTCCCATTTTAAAAATCAAAATCTTGATTTTTTGCCATTTTTGAGCCTTTATTGTGACCGGAAATGACTGAATCTGAGCGATGTTATTATTGATTCCTCTAGACAGTATATATATCTAGCATCTCTGAACAATTCATGCAATTTAAAATACAACTTTTTGAGTTATGGCCCCTTAAAGTAGGTCCCGCGCAACACGAAATCAAAATCTTGATTTTTCTGTCATTTTTTCAGCCTTAATTGTGACCGGAAGTGACTGTACTCGAGTGATATTATTATTTATTCCTAAAGACACTATATTTATCTAGTATACCTGAACATTTAATGTAGTTGTGAGTTTAACTGAATGAGTTATGTCCCCTTGAAGTAGGTCCCATTATCGTTGATTTTGATTTTCTGTCATTTTTCAGCTTTAATTGAAACCGTAAATGACTGTACTCGAGCGATGTTGTTATAGATTCCTATAGACACAATACTTATGTAGTCTCCCTTAAAAGTTCACGCAATTGAGATTGCAACTTTTTGAGTTATGTCCCTTTGAAATAGGTCCCGTGTGACAAATCGGCCAATTTCGGCAGACTTTGAAAGTTCATTGTGCAAAAAGTATTAACAGTACACTCTTGAAAAACAACACCATGTATTCACCAATGCCTCAGCTACACATATGTATAAGTTTCAGCTTCGTGGTGCAAGTATCTTCAGAGGAGAAGATTGTCAAAGGTACATGGGGTCGGAACATTGAAAAAAGTGTTAAAAATGAAAATGGCGTCTAAACAATGTGACGTACGAAGTCGGGCTGATTTACTTTTCTGCTCGCATTGTCATTGCGCATCTTTTAAAAGAAATTGCATGTCTCTAAGTGCATTTTTCAAAAATTTCCAATGTTAAATTTTGAAGATTAGAATCGAACTGGACCTTTAATGAGGCAAAAAATCAAAATTCCGCCACGATACGAGGCAAGATTTTGATGAATGCTACCATCCTTGAAAGTTTCATGTAAATTAAATCAGCCGTTACTTCAGAATCTGTTACACAAAATCGTACAAATAATAATAAAAAGAATCAGGACAATAACAATAGGTCTTTCAGACCTTGTCTGAAGACCTAATGAAAACAGTAAATATTCACCTTAAATCATTGGCAGCAATGCCGGGAACATTGTAATATGTCTTAAATCTGCATGGGGTGGCACAATTATTTTTAAAAAATGTTTTCCCATTTTAAAAATCAAAATCTTGATTTTTTGCCATTTTTGAGCCTTTATTGTGACCGGAAATGACTGAATCTGAGCGATGTTATTATTGATTCCTCTAGACAGTATATATATCTAGCAACTCTGAACAATTCATGCAATTTAAAATACAACTTTTTGAGTTATGGCCCCTTAAAGTAGGTCCCGCGCAACACGAAATCAAAATCTTGATTTTTCTGTCATTTTTTCAGCCTTAATTGTGACCGGAAGTGACTGTACTCGAGTGATATTATTATTTATTCCTAAAGACACTATATTTATCTAGTATACCTGAACATTTAATGTAGTTGTGAGTTTAACTGAATGAGTTATGTCCCCTTGAAGTAGGTCCCATTATCGTTGATTTTGATTTTCTGTCATTTTTCAGCTTTAATTGAAACCGTAAATGACTGTACTCGAGCGATGTTGTTATAGATTCCTATAGACACAATACTTATGTAGTCTCCCTTAAAAGTTCACGCAATTGAGATTGCAACTTTTTGAGTTATGTCCCTTTGAAATAGGTCCCGTGTGACAAATCGGCCAATTTCGGCAGACTTTGAAAGTTCATTGTGCAAAAAGTATTAACAGTACACTCTTGAAAAACAACACCATGTATTCACCAATGCCTCAGCTACACATATGTATAAGTTTCAGCTTCGTGGTGCAAGTATCTTCAGAGGAGAAGATTGTCAAAGGTACATGGGGTCGGAACATTGAAAAAAGTGTTAAAAATGAAAATGGCGTCTAAACAATGTGACGTACGAAGTCGGGCTGATTTACTTTTCTGCTCGCATTGTCATTGCGCATCTTTTAAAAGAAATTGCATGTCTCTAAGTGCATTTTTCAAAAATTTCCAATGTTAAATTTTGAAGATTAGAATCGAACTGGACCTTTAATGAGGCAAAAAATCAAAATTCCGCCACGATACGAGGCAAGATTTTGATGAATGCTACCATCCTTGAAAGTTTCATGTAAATCAAATCAGCCGTTACTTCAGAATCTGTTACACAAAATCGTACAAATAATAATAAAAAGAATCAGGACAATAACAATAGGTCTTTCAGACCTTGTCTGAAGACCTAATGAAAACAGTAAATATTCACCTTAAATCATTGGCAGCAATGCCGGGAACATTGTAATATGTCTTAAATCTGCATGGGGTGGCACAATTATTTTTAAAAAATGTTTTCCCATTTTAAAAATCAAAATCTTGATTTTTTGCCATTTTTGAGCCTTTATTGTGACCGGAAATGACTGAATCTGAGCGATGTTATTATTGATTCCTCTAGACAGTATATATATCTAGCATCTCTGAACAATTCATGCAATTTAAAATACAACTTTTTGAGTTATGGCCCCTTAAAGTAGGTCCCGCGCAACACGAAATCAAAATCTTGATTTTTCTGTCATTTTTTCAGCCTTAATTGTGACCGGAAGTGACTGTACTCGAGTGATATTATTATTTATTCCTAAAGACACTATATTTATCTAGTATACCTGAACATTTAATGTAGTTGTGAGTTTAACTGAATGAGTTATGTCCCCTTGAAGTAGGTCCCATTATCGTTGATTTTGATTTTCTGTCATTTTTCAGCTTTAATTGAAACCGTAAATGACTGTACTCGAGCGATGTTGTTATAGATTCCTATAGACACAATACTTATGTAGTCTCCCTTAAAAGTTCACGCAATTGAGATTGCAACTTTTTGAGTTATGTCCCTTTGAAATAGGTCCCGTGTGACAAATCGGCCAATTTCGGCAGACTTTGAAAGTTCATTGTGCAAAAAGTATTAACAGTACACTCTTGAAAAACAACACCATGTATTCACCAATGCCTCAGCTACACATATGTATAAGTTTCAGCTTCGTGGTGCAAGTATCTTCAGAGGAGAAGATTGTCAAAGGTACATGGGGTCGGAACATTGAAAAAAGTGTTAAAAATGAAAATGGCGTCTAAACAATGTGACGTACGAAGTCGGGCTGATTTACTTTTCTGCTCGCATTGTCATTGCGCATCTTTTAAAAGAAATTGCATGTCTCTAAGTGCATTTTTCAAAAATTTCCAATGTTAAATTTTGAAGATTAGAATCGAACTGGACCTTTAATGAGGCAAAAAATCAAAATTCCGCCACGATACGAGGCAAGATTTTGATGAATGCTACCATCCTTGAAAGTTTCATGTAAATCAAATCAGCCGTTACTTCAGAATCTGTTACACAAAATCGTACAAATAATAATAAAAAGAATCAGGACAATAACAATAGGTCTTTCAGACCTTGTCTGAAGACCTAATGAAAACAGTAAATATTCACCTTAAATCATTGGCAGCAATGCCGGGAACATTGTAATATGTCTTAAATCTGCATGGGGTGGCACAATTATTTTTAAAAAATGTTTTCCCATTTTAAAAATCAAAATCTTGATTTTTTGCCATTTTTGAGCCTTTATTGTGACCGGAAATGACTGAATCTGAGCGATGTTATTATTGATTCCTCTAGACAGTATATATATCTAGCATCTCTGAACAATTCATGCAATTTAAAATACAACTTTTTGAGTTATGGCCCCTTAAAGTAGGTCCCGCGCAACACGAAATCAAAATCTTGATTTTTCTGTCATTTTTTCAGCCTTAATTGTGACCGGAAGTGACTGTACTCGAGTGATATTATTATTTATTCCTAAAGACACTATATTTATCTAGTATACCTGAACATTTAATGTAGTTGTGAGTTTAACTGAATGAGTTATGTCCCCTTGAAGTAGGTCCCATTATCGTTGATTTTGATTTTCTGTCATTTTTCAGCTTTAATTGAAACCGTAAATGACTGTACTCGAGCGATGTTGTTATAGATTCCTATAGACACAATACTTATGTAGTCTCCCTTAAAAGTTCACGCAATTGAGATTGCAACTTTTTGAGTTATGTCCCTTTGAAATAGGTCCCGTGTGACAAATCGGCCAATTTCGGCAGACTTTGAAAGTTCATTGTGCAAAAAGTATTAACAGTACACTCTTGAAAAACAACACCATGTATTCACCAATGCCTCAGCTACACATATGTATAAGTTTCAGCTTCGTGGTGCAAGTATCTTCAGAGGAGAAGATTGTCAAAGGTACATGGGGTCGGAACATTGAAAAAAGTGTTAAAAATGAAAATGGCGTCTAAACAATGTGACGTACGAAGTCGGGCTGATTTACTTTTCTGCTCGCATTGTCATTGCGCATCTTTTAAAAGAAATTGCATGTCTCTAAGTGCATTTTTCAAAAATTTCCAATGTTAAATTTTGAAGATTAGAATCGAACTGGACCTTTAATGAGGCAAAAAATCAAAATTCCGCCACGATACGAGGCAAGATTTTGATGAATGCTACCATCCTTGAAAGTTTCATGTAAATCAAATCAGCCGTTACTTCAGAATCTGTTACACAAAATCGTACAAATAATAATAAAAAGAATCAGGACAATAACAATAGGTCTTTCAGACCTTGTCTGA
This sequence comes from Gibbula magus, assembly GCA_936450465.1. Taxonomy (NCBI): domain Eukaryota; kingdom Metazoa; phylum Mollusca; class Gastropoda; order Trochida; family Trochidae; genus Gibbula; species Gibbula magus. The sequence goes on along the minus strand of OW388290.1, from coordinate 42,632,651 downwards.
AGACCTAATGAAAACAGTAAATATTCACCTTAAATCATTGGCAGCAATGCCGGGAACATTGTAATATGTCTTAAATCTGCATGGGGTGGCACAATTATTTTTAAAAAATGTTTTCCCATTTTAAAAATCAAAATCTTGATTTTTTGCCATTTTTGAGCCTTTATTGTGACCGGAAATGACTGAATCTGAGCGATGTTATTATTGATTCCTCTAGACAGTATATATATCTAGCATCTCTGAACAATTCATGCAATTTAAAATACAACTTTTTGAGTTATGGCCCCTTAAAGTAGGTCCCGCGCAACACGAAATCAAAATCTTGATTTTTCTGTCATTTTTTCAGCCTTAATTGTGACCGGAAGTGACTGTACTCGAGTGATATTATTATTTATTCCTAAAGACACTATATTTATCTAGTATACCTGAACATTTAATGTAGTTGTGAGTTTAACTGAATGAGTTATGTCCCCTTGAAGTAGGTCCCATTATCGTTGATTTTGATTTTCTGTCATTTTTCAGCTTTAATTGAAACCGTAAATGACTGTACTCGAGCGATGTTGTTATAGATTCCTATAGACACAATACTTATGTAGTCTCCCTTAAAAGTTCACGCAATTGAGATTGCAACTTTTTGAGTTATGTCCCTTTGAAATAGGTCCCGTGTGACAAATCGGCCAATTTCGGCAGACTTTGAAAGTTCATTGTGCAAAAAGTATTAACAGTACACTCTTGAAAAACAACACCATGTATTCACCAATGCCTCAGCTACACATATGTATAAGTTTCAGCTTCGTGGTGCAAGTATCTTCAGAGGAGAAGATTGTCAAAGGTACATGGGGTCGGAACATTGAAAAAAGTGTTAAAAATGAAAATGGCGTCTAAACAATGTGACGTACGAAGTCGGGCTGATTTACTTTTCTGCTCGCATTGTCATTGCGCATCTTTTAAAAGAAATTGCATGTCTCTAAGTGCATTTTTCAAAAATTTCCAATGTTAAATTTTGAAGATTAGAATCGAACTGGACCTTTAATGAGGCAAAAAATCAAAATTCCGCCACGATACGAGGCAAGATTTTGATGAATGCTACCATCCTTGAAAGTTTCATGTAAATCAAATCAGCCGTTACTTCAGAATCTGTTACACAAAATCGTACAAATAATAATAAAAAGAATCAGGACAATAACAATAGGTCTTTCAGACCTTGTCTGAAGACCTAATGAAAACAGTAAATATTCACCTTAAATCATTGGCAGCAATGCCGGGAACATTGTAATATGTCTTAAATCTGCATGGGGTGGCACAATTATTTTTAAAAAATGTTTTCCCATTTTAAAAATCAAAATCTTGATTTTTTGCCATTTTTGAGCCTTTATTGTGACCGGAAATGACTGAATCTGAGCGATGTTATTATTGATTCCTCTAGACAGTATATATATCTAGCATCTCTGAACAATTCATGCAATTTAAAATACAACTTTTTGAGTTATGGCCCCTTAAAGTAGGTCCCGCGCAACACGAAATCAAAATCTTGATTTTTCTGTCATTTTTTCAGCCTTAATTGTGACCGGAAGTGACTGTACTCGAGTGATATTATTATTTATTCCTAAAGACACTATATTTATCTAGTATACCTGAACATTTAATGTAGTTGTGAGTTTAACTGAATGAGTTATGTCCCCTTGAAGTAGGTCCCATTATCGTTGATTTTGATTTTCTGTCATTTTTCAGCTTTAATTGAAACCGTAAATGACTGTACTCGAGCGATGTTGTTATAGATTCCTATAGACACAATACTTATGTAGTCTCCCTTAAAAGTTCACGCAATTGAGATTGCAACTTTTTGAGTTATGTCCCTTTGAAATAGGTCCCGTGTGACAAATCGGCCAATTTCGGCAGACTTTGAAAGTTCATTGTGCAAAAAGTATTAACAGTACACTCTTGAAAAACAACACCATGTATTCACCAATGCCTCAGCTACACATATGTATAAGTTTCAGCTTCGTGGTGCAAGTATCTTCAGAGGAGAAGATTGTCAAAGGTACATGGGGTCGGAACATTGAAAAAAGTGTTAAAAATGAAAATGGCGTCTAAACAATGTGACGTACGAAGTCGGGCTGATTTACTTTTCTGCTCGCATTGTCATTGCGCATCTTTTAAAAGAAATTGCATGTCTCTAAGTGCATTTTTCAAAAATTTCCAATGTTAAATTTTGAAGATTAGAATCGAACTGGACCTTTAATGAGGCAAAAAATCAAAATTCCGCCACGATACGAGGCAAGATTTTGATGAATGCTACCATCCTTGAAAGTTTCATGTAAATCAAATCAGCCGTTACTTCAGAATCTGTTACACAAAATCGTACAAATAATAATAAAAAGAATCAGGACAATAACAATAGGTCTTTCAGACCTTGTCTGAAGACCTAATGAAAACAGTAAATATTCACCTTAAATCATTGGCAGCAATGCCGGGAACATTGTAATATGTCTTAAATCTGCATGGGGTGGCACAATTATTTTTAAAAAATGTTTTCCCATTTTAAAAATCAAAATCTTGATTTTTTGCCATTTTTGAGCCTTTATTGTGACCGGAAATGACTGAATCTGAGCGATGTTATTATTGATTCCTCTAGACAGTATATATATCTAGCATCTCTGAACAATTCATGCAATTTAAAATACAACTTTTTGAGTTATGGCCCCTTAAAGTAGGTCCCGCGCAACACGAAATCAAAATCTTGATTTTTCTGTCATTTTTTCAGCCTTAATTGTGACCGGAAGTGACTGTACTCGAGTGATATTATTATTTATTCCTAAAGACACTATATTTATCTAGTATACCTGAACATTTAATGTAGTTGTGAGTTTAACTGAATGAGTTATGTCCCCTTGAAGTAGGTCCCATTATCGTTGATTTTGATTTTCTGTCATTTTTCAGCTTTAATTGAAACCGTAAATGACTGTACTCGAGCGATGTTGTTATAGATTCCTATAGACACAATACTTATGTAGTCTCCCTTAAAAGTTCACGCAATTGAGATTGCAACTTTTTGAGTTATGTCCCTTTGAAATAGGTCCCGTGTGACAAATCGGCCAATTTCGGCAGACTTTGAAAGTTCATTGTGCAAAAAGTATTAACAGTACACTCTTGAAAAACAACACCATGTATTCACCAATGCCTCAGCTACACATATGTATAAGTTTCAGCTTCGTGGTGCAAGTATCTTCAGAGGAGAAGATTGTCAAAGGTACATGGGGTCGGAACATTGAAAAAAGTGTTAAAAATGAAAATGGCGTCTAAACAATGTGACGTACGAAGTCGGGCTGATTTACTTTTCTGCTCGCATTGTCATTGCGCATCTTTTAAAAGAAATTGCATGTCTCTAAGTGCATTTTTCAAAAATTTCCAATGTTAAATTTTGAAGATTAGAATCGAACTGGACCTTTAATGAGGCAAAAAATCAAAATTCCGCCACGATACGAGGCAAGATTTTGATGAATGCTACCATCCTTGAAAGTTTCATGTAAATCAAATCAGCCGTTACTTCAGAATCTGTTACACAAAATCGTACAAATAATAATAAAAAGAATCAGGACAATAACAATAGGTCTTTCAGACCTTGTCTGAAGACCTAATGAAAACAGTAAATATTCACCTTAAATCATTGGCAGCAATGCCGGGAACATTGTAATATGTCTTAAATCTGCATGGGGTGGCACAATTATTTTTAAAAAATGTTTTCCCATTTTAAAAATCAAAATCTTGATTTTTTGCCATTTTTGAGCCTTTATTGTGACCGGAAATGACTGAATCTGAGCGATGTTATTATTGATTCCTCTAGACAGTATATATATCTAGCATCTCTGAACAATTCATGCAATTTAAAATACAACTTTTTGAGTTATGGCCCCTTAAAGTAGGTCCCGCGCAACACGAAATCAAAATCTTGATTTTTCTGTCATTTTTTCAGCCTTAATTGTGACCGGAAGTGACTGTACTCGAGTGATATTATTATTTATTCCTAAAGACACTATATTTATCTAGTATACCTGAACATTTAATGTAGTTGTGAGTTTAACTGAATGAGTTATGTCCCCTTGAAGTAGGTCCCATTATCGTTGATTTTGATTTTCTGTCATTTTTCAGCTTTAATTGAAACCGTAAATGACTGTACTCGAGCGATGTTGTTATAGATTCCTATAGACACAATACTTATGTAGTCTCCCTTAAAAGTTCACGCAATTGAGATTGCAACTTTTTGAGTTATGTCCCTTTGAAATAGGTCCCGTGTGACAAATCGGCCAATTTCGGCAGACTTTGAAAGTTCATTGTGCAAAAAGTATTAACAGTACACTCTTGAAAAACAACACCATGTATTCACCAATGCCTCAGCTACACATATGTATAAGTTTCAGCTTCGTGGTGCAAGTATCTTCAGAGGAGAAGATTGTCAAAGGTACATGGGGTCGGAACATTGAAAAAAGTGTTAAAAATGAAAATGGCGTCTAAACAATGTGACGTACGAAGTCGGGCTGATTTACTTTTCTGCTCGCATTGTCATTGCGCATCTTTTAAAAGAAATTGCATGTCTCTAAGTGCATTTTTCAAAAATTTCCAATGTTAAATTTTGAAGATTAGAATCGAACTGGACCTTTAATGAGGCAAAAAATCAAAATTCCGCCACGATACGAGGCAAGATTTTGATGAATGCTACCATCCTTGAAAGTTTCATGTAAATCAAATCAGCCGTTACTTCAGAATCTGTTACACAAAATCGTACAAATAATAATAAAAAGAATCAGGACAATAACAATAGGTCTTTCAGACCTTGTCTGAAGACCTAATGAAAACAGTAAATATTCACCTTAAATCATTGGCAGCAATGCCGGGAACATTGTAATATGTCTTAAATCTGCATGGGGTGGCACAATTATTTTTAAAAAATGTTTTCCCATTTTAAAAATCAAAATCTTGATTTTTTGCCATTTTTGAGCCTTTATTGTGACCGGAAATGACTGAATCTGAGCGATGTTATTATTGATTCCTCTAGACAGTATATATATCTAGCATCTCTGAACAATTCATGCAATTTAAAATACAACTTTTTGAGTTATGGCCCCTTAAAGTAGGTCCCGCGCAACACGAAATCAAAATCTTGATTTTTCTGTCATTTTTTCAGCCTTAATTGTGACCGGAAGTGACTGTACTCGAGTGATATTATTATTTATTCCTAAAGACACTATATTTATCTAGTATACCTGAACATTTAATGTAGTTGTGAGTTTAACTGAATGAGTTATGTCCCCTTGAAGTAGGTCCCATTATCGTTGATTTTGATTTTCTGTCATTTTTCAGCTTTAATTGAAACCGTAAATGACTGTACTCGAGCGATGTTGTTATAGATTCCTATAGACACAATACTTATGTAGTCTCCCTTAAAAGTTCACGCAATTGAGATTGCAACTTTTTGAGTTATGTCCCTTTGAAATAGGTCCCGTGTGACAAATCGGCCAATTTCGGCAGACTTTGAAAGTTCATTGTGCAAAAAGTATTAACAGTACACTCTTGAAAAACAACACCATGTATTCACCAATGCCTCAGCTACACATATGTATAAGTTTCAGCTTCGTGGTGCAAGTATCTTCAGAGGAGAAGATTGTCAAAGGTACATGGGGTCGGAACATTGAAAAAAGTGTTAAAAATGAAAATGGCGTCTAAACAATGTGACGTACGAAGTCGGGCTGATTTACTTTTCTGCTCGCATTGTCATTGCGCATCTTTTAAAAGAAATTGCATGTCTCTAAGTGCATTTTTCAAAAATTTCCAATGTTAAATTTTGAAGATTAGAATCGAACTGGACCTTTAATGAGGCAAAAAATCAAAATTCCGCCACGATACGAGGCAAGATTTTGATGAATGCTACCATCCTTGAAAGTTTCATGTAAATCAAATCAGCCGTTACTTCAGAATCTGTTACACAAAATCGTACAAATAATAATAAAAAGAATCAGGACAATAACAATAGGTCTTTCAGACCTTGTCTGAAGACCTAATGAAAACAGTAAATATTCACCTTAAATCATTGGCAGCAATGCCGGGAACATTGTAATATGTCTTAAATCTGCATGGGGTGGCACAATTATTTTTAAAAAATGTTTTCCCATTTTAAAAATCAAAATCTTGATTTTTTGCCATTTTTGAGCCTTTATTGTGACCGGAAATGACTGAATCTGAGCGATGTTATTATTGATTCCTCTAGACAGTATATATATCTAGCATCTCTGAACAATTCATGCAATTTAAAATACAACTTTTTGAGTTATGGCCCCTTAAAGTAGGTCCCGCGCAACACGAAATCAAAATCTTGATTTTTCTGTCATTTTTTCAGCCTTAATTGTGACCGGAAGTGACTGTACTCGAGTGATATTATTATTTATTCCTAAAGACACTATATTTATCTAGTATACCTGAACATTTAATGTAGTTGTGAGTTTAACTGAATGAGTTATGTCCCCTTGAAGTAGGTCCCATTATCGTTGATTTTGATTTTCTGTCATTTTTCAGCTTTAATTGAAACCGTAAATGACTGTACTCGAGCGATGTTGTTATAGATTCCTATAGACACAATACTTATGTAGTCTCCCTTAAAAGTTCACGCAATTGAGATTGCAACTTTTTGAGTTATGTCCCTTTGAAATAGGTCCCGTGTGACAAATCGGCCAATTTCGGCAGACTTTGAAAGTTCATTGTGCAAAAAGTATTAACAGTACACTCTTGAAAAACAACACCATGTATTCACCAATGCCTCAGCTACACATATGTATAAGTTTCAGCTTCGTGGTGCAAGTATCTTCAGAGGAGAAGATTGTCAAAGGTACATGGGGTCGGAACATTGAAAAAAGTGTTAAAAATGAAAATGGCGTCTAAACAATGTGACGTACGAAGTCGGGCTGATTTACTTTTCTGCTCGCATTGTCATTGCGCATCTTTTAAAATAAATTGCATGTCTCTAAGTGCATTTTTCAAAAATTTCCAACGTTAAATTTTGAAGATTAGAATCGAACTGGACCTTTAATGAGGCAAAAAATCAAAATTCCGCCACGATACGAGGCAAGATTTTGATGAATGCTACCATCCTTGAAAGTTTCATGTAAATCAAATCAGCCGTTACTTCAGAATCTGTTACACAAAATCGTACAAATAATAATAAAAAGAATCAGGACAATAACAATAGGTCTTTCAGACCTTGTCTGAAGACCTAATGAAAACAGTAAATATTCACCTTAAATCATTGGCAGCAATGCCGGGAACATTGTAATATGTCTTAAATCTGCATGGGGTGGCACAATTATTTTTAAAAAATGTTTTCCCATTTTAAAAATCAAAATCTTGATTTTTTGCCATTTTTGAGCCTTTATTGTGACCGGAAATGACTGAATCTGAGCGATGTTATTATTGATTCCTCTAGACAGTATATATATCTAGCATCTCTGAACAATTCATGCAATTTAAAATACAACTTTTTGAGTTATGGCCCCTTAAAGTAGGTCCCGCGCAACACGAAATCAAAATCTTGATTTTTCTGTCATTTTTTCAGCCTTAATTGTGACCGGAAGTGACTGTACTCGAGTGATATTATTATTTATTCCTAAAGACACTATATTTATCTAGTATACCTGAACATTTAATGTAGTTGTGAGTTTAACTGAATGAGTTATGTCCCCTTGAAGTAGGTCCCATTATCGTTGATTTTGATTTTCTGTCATTTTTCAGCTTTAATTGAAACCGTAAATGACTGTACTCGAGCGATGTTGTTATAGATTCCTATAGACACAATACTTATGTAGTCTCCCTTAAAAGTTCACGCAATTGAGATTGCAACTTTTTGAGTTATGTCCCTTTGAAATAGGTCCCGTGTGACAAATCGGCCAATTTCGGCAGACTTTGAAAGTTCATTGTGCAAAAAGTATTAACAGTACACTCTTGAAAAACAACACCATGTATTCACCAATGCCTCAGCTACACATATGTATAAGTTTCAGCTTCGTGGTGCAAGTATCTTCAGAGGAGAAGATTGTCAAAGGTACATGGGGTCGGAACATTGAAAAAAGTGTTAAAAATGAAAATGGCGTCTAAACAATGTGACGTACGAAGTCGGGCTGATTTACTTTTCTGCTCGCATTGTCATTGCGCATCTTTTAAAATAAATTGCATGTCTCTAAGTGCATTTTTCAAAAATTTCCAACGTTAAATTTTGAAGATTAGAATCGAACTGGACCTTTAATGAGGCAAAAAATCAAAATTCCGCCACGATACGAGGCAAGATTTTGATGAATGCTACCATCCTTGAAAGTTTCATGTAAATCAAATCAGCCGTTACTTCAGAATCTGTTACACAAAATCGTACAAATAATAATAAAAAGAATCAGGACAATAACAATAGGTCTTTCAGACCTTGTCTGAAGACCTAATGAAAACAGTAAATATTCACCTTAAATCATTGGCAGCAATGCCGGGAACATTGTAATATGTCTTAAATCTGCATGGGGTGGCACAATTATTTTTAAAAAATGTTTTCCCATTTTAAAAATCAAAATCTTGATTTTTTGCCATTTTTGAGCCTTTATTGTGACCGGAAATGACTGAATCTGAGCGATGTTATTATTGATTCCTCTAGACAGTATATATATCTAGCATCTCTGAACAATTCATGCAATTTAAAATACAACTTTTTGAGTTATGGCCCCTTAAAGTAGGTCCCGCGCAACACGAAATCAAAATCTTGATTTTTCTGTCATTTTTTCAGCCTTAATTGTGACCGGAAGTGACTGTACTCGAGTGATATTATTATTTATTCCTAAAGACACTATATTTATCTAGTATACCTGAACATTTAATGTAGTTGTGAGTTTAACTGAATGAGTTATGTCCCCTTGAAGTAGGTCCCATTATCGTTGATTTTGATTTTCTGTCATTTTTCAGCTTTAATTGAAACCGTAAATGACTGTACTCGAGCGATGTTGTTATAGATTCCTATAGACACAATACTTATGTAGTCTCCCTTAAAAGTTCACGCAATTGAGATTGCAACTTTTTGAGTTATGTCCCTTTGAAATAGGTCCCGTGTGACAAATCGGCCAATTTCGGCAGACTTTGAAAGTTCATTGTGCAAAAAGTATTAACAGTACACTCTTGAAAAACAACACCATGTATTCACCAATGCCTCAGCTACACATATGTATAAGTTTCAGCTTCGTGGTGCAAGTATCTTCAGAGGAGAAGATTGTCAAAGGTACATGGGGTCGGAACATTGAAAAAAGTGTTAAAAATGAAAATGGCGTCTAAACAATGTGACGTACGAAGTCGGGCTGATTTACTTTTCTGCTCGCATTGTCATTGCGCATCTTTTAAAATAAATTGCATGTCTCTAAGTGCATTTTTCAAAAATTTCCAACGTTAAATTTTGAAGATTAGAATCGAACTGGACCTTTAATGAGGCAAAAAATCAAAATTCCGCCACGATACGAGGCAAGATTTTGATGAATGCTACCATCCTTGAAAGTTTCATGTAAATCAAATCAGCCGTTACTTCAGAATCTGTTACACAAAATCGTACAAATAATAATAAAAAGAATCAGGACAATAACAATAGGTCTTTCAGACCTTGTCTGAAGACCTAATGAAAACAGTAAATATTCACCTTAAATCATTGGCAGCAATGCCGGGAACATTGTAATATGTCTTAAATCTGCATGGGGTGGCACAATTATTTTTAAAAAATGTTTTCCCATTTTAAAAATCAAAATCTTGATTTTTTGCCATTTTTGAGCCTTTATTGTGACCGGAAATGACTGAATCTGAGCGATGTTATTATTGATTCCTCTAGACAGTATATATATCTAGCATCTCTGAACAATTCATGCAATTTAAAATACAACTTTTTGAGTTATGGCCCCTTAAAGTAGGTCCCGCGCAACACGAAATCAAAATCTTGATTTTTCTGTCATTTTTTCAGCCTTAATTGTGACCGGAAGTGACTGTACTCGAGTGATATTATTATTTATTCCTAAAGACACTATATTTATCTAGTATACCTGAACATTTAATGTAGTTGTGAGTTTAACTGAATGAGTTATGTCCCCTTGAAGTAGGTCCCATTATCGTTGATTTTGATTTTCTGTCATTTTTCAGCTTTAATTGAAACCGTAAATGACTGTACTCGAGCGATGTTGTTATAGATTCCTATAGACACAATACTTATGTAGTCTCCCTTAAAAGTTCACGCAATTGAGATTGCAACTTTTTGAGTTATGTCCCTTTGAAATAGGTCCCGTGTGACAAATCGGCCAATTTCGGCAGACTTTGAAAGTTCATTGTGCAAAAAGTATTAACAGTACACTCTTGAAAAACAACACCATGTATTCACCAATGCCTCAGCTACACATATGTATAAGTTTCAGCTTCGTGGTGCAAGTATCTTCAGAGGAGAAGATTGTCAAAGGTACATGGGGTCGGAACATTGAAAAAAGTGTTAAAAATGAAAATGGCGTCTAAACAATGTGACGTACGAAGTCGGGCTGATTTACTTTTCTGCTCGCATTGTCATTGCGCATCTTTTAAAAGAAATTGCATGTCTCTAAGTGCATTTTTCAAAAATTTCCAACGTTAAATTTTGAAGATTAGAATCGAACTGGACCTTTAATGAGGCAAAAAATCAAAATTCCGCCACGATACGAGGCAAGATTTTGATGAATGCTACCATCCTTGAAAGTTTCATGTAAATCAAATCAGCCGTTACTTCAGAATCTGTTACACAAAATCGTACAAATAATAATAAAAAGAATCAGGACAATAACAATAGGTCTTTCAGACCTTGTCTGAAGACCTAATGAAAACAGTAAATATTCACCTTAAATCATTGGCAGCAATGCCGGGAACATTGTAATATGTCTTAAATCTGCATGGGGTGGCACAATTATTTTTAAAAAATGTTTTCCCATTTTAAAAATCAAAATCTTGATTTTTTGCCATTTTTGAGCCTTTATTGTGACCGGAAATGACTGAATCTGAGCGATGTTATTATTGATTCCTCTAGACAGTATATATATCTAGCATCTCTGAACAATTCATGCAATTTAAAATACAACTTTTTGAGTTATGGCCCCTTAAAGTAGGTCCCGCGCAACACGAAATCAAAATCTTGATTTTTCTGTCATTTTTTCAGCCTTAATTGTGACCGGAAGTGACTGTACTCGAGTGATATTATTATTTATTCCTAAAGACACTATATTTATCTAGTATACCTGAACATTTAATGTAGTTGTGAGTTTAACTGAATGAGTTATGTCCCCTTGAAGTAGGTCCCATTATCGTTGATTTTGATTTTCTGTCATTTTTCAGCTTTAATTGAAACCGTAAATGACTGTACTCGAGCGATGTTGTTATAGATTCCTATAGACACAATACTTATGTAGTCTCCCTTAAAAGTTCACGCAATTGAGATTGCAACTTTTTGAGTTATGTCCCTTTGAAATAGGTCCCGTGTGACAAATCGGCCAATTTCGGCAGACTTTGAAAGTTCATTGTGCAAAAAGTATTAACAGTACACTCTTGAAAAACAACACCATGTATTCACCAATGCCTCAGCTACACATATGTATAAGTTTCAGCTTCGTGGTGCAAGTATCTTCAGAGGAGAAGATTGTCAAAGGTACATGGGGTCGGAACATTGAAAAAAGTGTTAAAAATGAAAATGGCGTCTAAACAATGTGACGTACGAAGTCGGGCTGATTTACTTTTCTGCTCGCATTGTCATTGCGCATCTTTTAAAAGAAATTGCATGTCTCTAAGTGCATTTTTCAAAAATTTCCAATGTTAAATTTTGAAGATTAGAATCGAACTGGACCTTTAATGAGGCAAAAAATCAAAATTCCGCCACGATACGAGGCAAGATTTTGATGAATGCTACCATCCTTGAAAGTTTCATGTAAATCAAATCAGCCGTTACTTCAGAATCTGTTACACAAAATCGTACAAATAATAATAAAAAGAATCAGGACAATAACAATAGGTCTTTCAGACCTTGTCTGAAGACCTAATGAAAACAGTAAATATTCACCTTAAATCATTGGCAGCAATGCCGGGAACATTGTAATATGTCTTAAATCTGCATGGGGTGGCACAATTATTTTTAAAAAATGTTTTCCCATTTTAAAAATCAAAATCTTGATTTTTTGCCATTTTTGAGCCTTTATTGTGACCGGAAATGACTGAATCTGAGCGATGTTATTATTGATTCCTCTAGACAGTATATATATCTAGCATCTCTGAACAATTCATGCAATTTAAAATAAAACTTTTTGAGTTATGGCCCCTTAAAGTAGGTCCCGCGCAACACGAAATCAAAATCTTGATTTTTCTGTCATTTTTTCAGCCTTAATTGTGACCGGAAGTGACTGTACTCGAGTGATATTATTATTTATTCCTAAAGACACTATATTTATCTAGTATACCTGAACATTTAATGTAGTTGTGAGTTTAACTGAATGAGTTATGTCCCCTTGAAGTAGGTCCCATTATCGTTGATTTTGATTTTCTGTCATTTTTCAGCTTTAATTGAAACCGTAAATGACTGTACTCGAGCGATGTTGTTATAGATTCCTATAGACACAATACTTATGTAGTCTCCCTTAAAAGTTCACGCAATTGAGATTGCAACTTTTTGAGTTATGTCCCTTTGAAATAGGTCCCGTGTGACAAATCGGCCAATTTCGGCAGACTTTGAAAGTTCATTGTGCAAAAAGTATTAACAGTACACTCTTGAAAAACAACACCATGTATTCACCAATGCCTCAGCTACACATATGTATAAGTTTCAGCTTCGTGGTGCAAGTATCTTCAGAGGAGAAGATTGTCAAAGGTACATGGGGTCGGAACATTGAAAAAAGTGTTAAAAATGAAAATGGCGTCTAAACAATGTGACGTACGAAGTCGGGCTGATTTACTTTTCTGCTCGCATTGTCATTGCGCATCTTTTAAAAGAAATTGCATGTCTCTAAGTGCATTTTTCAAAAATTTCCAATGTTAAATTTTGAAGATTAGAATCGAACTGGACCTTTAATGAGGCAAAAAATCAAAATTCCGCCACGATACGAGGCAAGATTTTGATGAATGCTACCATCCTTGAAAGTTTCATGTAAATCAAATCAGCCGTTACTTCAGAATCTGTTACACAAAATCGTACAAATAATAATAAAAAGAATCAGGACAATAACAATAGGTCTTTCAGACCTTGTCTGAAGACCTAATGAAAACAGTAAATATTCACCTTAAATCATTGGCAGCAATGCCGGGAACATTGTAATATGTCTTAAATCTGCATGGGGTGGCACAATTATTTTTAAAAAATGTTTTCCCATTTTAAAAATCAAAATCTTGATTTTTTGCCATTTTTGAGCCTTTATTGTGACCGGAAATGACTGAATCTGAGCGATGTTATTATTGATTCCTCTAGACAGTATATATATCTAGCATCTCTGAACAATTCATGCAATTTAAAATACAACTTTTTGAGTTATGGCCCCTTAAAGTAGGTCCCGCGCAACACGAAATCAAAATCTTGATTTTTCTGTCATTTTTTCAGCCTTAATTGTGACCGGAAGTGACTGTACTCGAGTGATATTATTATTTATTCCTAAAGACACTATATTTATCTAGTATACCTGAACATTTAATGTAGTTGTGAGTTTAACTGAATGAGTTATGTCCCCTTGAAGTAGGTCCCATTATCGTTGATTTTGATTTTCTGTCATTTTTCAGCTTTAATTGAAACCGTAAATGACTGTACTCGAGCGATGTTGTTATAGATTCCTATAGACACAATACTTATGTAGTCTCCCTTAAAAGTTCACGCAATTGAGATTGCAACTTTTTGAGTTATGTCCCTTTGAAATAGGTCCCGTGTGACAAATCGGCCAATTTCGGCAGACTTTGAAAGTTCATTGTGCAAAAAGTATTAACAGTACACTCTTGAAAAACAACACCATGTATTCACCAATGCCTCAGCTACACATATGTATAAGTTTCAGCTTCGTGGTGCAAGTATCTTCAGAGGAGAAGATTGTCAAAGGTACATGGGGTCGGAACATTGAAAAAAGTGTTAAAAATGAAAATGGCGTCTAAACAATGTGACGTACGAAGTCGGGCTGATTTACTTTTCTGCTCGCATTGTCATTGCGCATCTTTTAAAATAAATTGCATGTCTCTAAGTGCATTTTTCAAAAATTTCCAATGTTAAATTTTGAAGATTAGAATCGAACTGGACCTTTAATGAGGCAAAAAATCAAAATTCCGCCACGATACGAGGCAAGATTTTGATGAATGCTACCATCCTTGAAAGTTTCATGTAAATCAAATCAGCCGTTACTTCAGAATCTGTTACACAAAATCGTACAAATAATAATAAAAAGAATCAGGACAATAACAATAGGTCTTTCAGACCTTGTCTGAAGACCTAAAAACACGCCAATAACAATAAGGATTCAGCATAAATGCTGAATCCTTAAATATAGTCGCAAGCGACGAAAAGGCGGATTCAGCGTTTCAATTGTTTTAATTAAGACATCTGTCCTATGTTGCTGCGTATTTTTTAAAACAAGTTTCAAGTCTCTAGCATATCTGTAGGAGTATTGAGACCCAAAGTTCACATGTTAAAATCGAACAATTGTGTGACTATATAGAATGGTGTGAGCGTGTACTTACGTAAATAAATTGACCGGAAGTGGTTGTTTCAGACCTATTTTCAAAAGGGAGCAAAAACCACCTTGCCTTATATGGAATTAGCGTACTATGACAATAGTAAAATCTTGTTTATGAATGAATGAAGTGTTAATTCGTTGACTCGTGCTACGTTCCTTAATAATTCTCTATAATGTAACGATAACAAATTGCATACCAATGTCTGTGTGCATTACACCCAATATATATATTATATAATATTTGAAGACCCGAAACTACAGTCCGATTTACATGCACAGATTTTTCAAGCATAATCAACCTAGATTTGTCTTTGGCTGATAGATGTGCGTTAATCGTGATGCAGTGTCCGGTTTGCGAGCAGAACTACTTTTACATATATATCGTCACTATACTGAGTCGACTGTCTTCAAATTGGTAATTTTCGGCAACATTCAGTACTTCTCGATACAATAGCACCATATATAAAAGGCCTGACCCCCAACAACACAATGTAAGCCAAAACGAAAGTGTGAATTTCCTGTTCACACATCAAAATGAAAGTCAAATTTGATGAACTTATATTTAAAACTCATTAGTCATATAATTATCGTGCTAATGGCCCTTTTTCCAGTTGATATTGCGTCTCTCTGATGAGATAGTGTTGTCACTGTTAATGTTACTTGTTATTCCCCAATGCTTCAGCTGCATATAAATCTAAGTTGTATCGCTTAGATGCAAATATCTTCAAAGTGGTGTAACGATTTGTTTAAGTATAGGCCTATTAGCGTAATAATTATGATTCTCCCATTTAGAGTGAACAACAACTACCCGTATGGAATGTACCATTCACTCAACCAGTACAGACAAATCCATTTGGCTTACGAAGTCTGACTTGGAAGACATAGACCAACGTGTACATGAAGACACTACATCCTCATCCCACCTGCCATCGGGAACCACCCTCATTGACAATGTGTAGGGTACAACGCAAAAAAAGCTGTTGGATAGGAGTTTAACGTCTGCTTCCACCATTGGTGATTTCGCCGACGGGAAGTTATACTTACTTCAACTTCCAAACGCAAGGCATAACTCTTGCCAGTCTGCATTACTGGCTGATTTAACCCTTGCGGTATTTCCCTCGCTTTGTTGTGTCAAGACAGTGAATAGCTGCAGTAATGGAGACTGGCAAGAGTTATGCCTTGCATTGAGAAGTTGTACTTACTTAAGCTGAAAGCTATAAAACATAAAAACAAATAATTTCAAAGTGTAAGTACACCTCCATAATAAAATATAAAAAAGGTGGTGAGTTAATTAAAAGTCCAAAAGACAGCAAGAATTTTTGAATATTTATTAAATGATAGTAAAGATAAGAAGTGAAACGACATGGCTTGGGGGGTCGGGGTGTGGACTGGGGGTCGGGGGTATACCCCAAACAGAAGACCCCACGGCTTCAACTGAAACATAGAAAGCGGATCCAAAACCACCAATTCCGCTTAAGGAAAACTTTGATGTTTCGAGCCGTATTACTGACGTCACAGTTTAGCTTAACTGAAAAGGTCGGATCTGGTCGCAGTCACGACACAGAGGAGTCAACACCTCAAAATCAAAGCTAGCCAATCCAAGATGGCGGCGCCCACAAACCACGCGTGTATGGACAAGGCTCTACCCAAGAACCTCGTCACAATGCTTCGACCTTGCCTAAGGTATCTCACTAAAGGATACAACATCCGAATGGACAACGCCAAGCAAGTTATCTCCGTCACCATAGACTTTGACACAGCTAAACCAAAACGGAGATCGTTTGAAGGTAAATCGCATTCGTATCCAAATAACCAACCCTCATTCACTGGAAATAACCAACCGCCTAACCCAATCAATACTGCAAGTTCAGAATCAACAGGCAACCAGGAACGTCAGCCCCCCAGCAAACGTCCCAGGTCAGCCATCCTCACCCCCAGTACACCTAGTACCCCGGGGTCTGAACAATCCAATAACATGGACTGTTCACAAGCAACTACCTCAACTGAACAATCAATATCACTGACTGAGTCAGACCTTCATGAAATCGACAGAAGAGTGGCAGAGGATGCTACACCCCCGCCAGCTCGACCTGACCCCACGGGGAGCACCCCCAAGCTCAGCTCAGTACCACACATACCGAGCAAGAGCACCCAGGACGAAAATACGGCTCGAAAACAGAGCAAGGAAAAAGCGGATCGAAAACAGAGCTGTGGACCTAACCAATGGACCAATCAGAAGCCAGGAACACAAAACCCGGCTCCAAAGCCAGCTCTGTTTGCTACCCAGGATCTGGAGCCGAACACGGCCTCAGCACCCTACACACCTGATTTGGAGACCCACAAGGCTCCAAATCTACCTCTACACCGGGATCCGAATACACAAGCCTCGCATCTGGAGCCAAGTTCAAGAATGGGACATACAGTGCGTGATAGCGGACATGCAAGGAGAAGTGTTAACTTCTCACAAGACAGCAGACAACAACAACAGGGGATAAGAGAAAAGCTATCTACAGTGATAACCGAATACTACCCCAAGAGGAAGGAACCTCTAAACGCAGAATCCGAAGATAAAACACAAATTCTTTGTATTGCCCCACTACAATTCCAAAAGCTATCACACTATCAGATGGCTATACACCAAAAAGAAACTAAAGCAAATACTGGAGTACCCATCAAAACTCTACATATTCTCAGCCGGATTGCAGAAACCAGAAAGTTCTTTCATGGAGGAGTAACCTTCCCGCTAGGACCCTATATCATCAGGAAACTCATAGCGGGCTACATAGAACATCAAGGCATAAAAGACTCTGACAACCCTCGCACTCTGGCTGATCTATATCAACATTTTAAAACTTAATCACCAAATATAATGTCCATCCACTAATTATAAAAAAGCATGTATAAACCAATAAACAATCACCAAGTCTTAACACCGAGCGCTACCCCCGCCACGGATGCCACAACTAACCCCACCACTACTTGCCTCCAGTTGGCACTTACCATACTTAACCTCTCCCCTCCCCCCCCCCCCCATTCCCCTACCCCCTCCCCTTACCCTCACCCCCCTACCCCCACCCCCTACCCCTACCCTCCCCCCCCCCCCCCCCCCCGCCATGTCTTTTCACTTTCTTATCTTTACTATCTTTTTATATTTCAAATTACTTGCTATCATTTTGGACTTAACACTTAATTACCTCACCACCTTTTCTTTATATTTTTTATGGGAGTTGTACTTACATTTCAAAATTGTCTTTTTATTTATTTATTTCACTTTACCTTTTAGTAAGTAGGTGCAGCTCCCGGTCGGCGAAATCGCTCTACGAGTGGAAGCAGACCTTAAACTCAAAACAACCAACCAACCAAACCAATCTGGAGCCGGTTTCTGGAATCCAATTCAATTGCTCATTAAGACAACACGTCTTTTCAGCGCTTATACGGCCGCCATCTTGGAACCGTATGGAATGTACCATTCACTCAACCAGTACAGACAAATCCATTTGGCTTACGAAGTCTGACTTGGAAGACATAGACCAACGTGTACATGAAGACACTACATCCTCATCCCACCTGCCATCGGGAACCACCCTCATTGACAATGTGTAGGGTACAACGCAAAAAAAGCTGTTGGATAGGAGTTTAACGTCTGCTTCCACCATTGGTGATTTCGCCGACGGGAAGTTATACTTACTTCAACTTCCAAACGCAAGGCATAACTCTTGCCAGTCTGCATTACTGGCTGATTTAACCCTTGCGGTATTTCCCTCGCTTTGTTGTGTCAAGACAGTGAATAGCTGCAGTAATGGAGACTGGCAAGAGTTATGCCTTGCATTGAGAAGTTGTACTTACTTAAGCTGAAAGCTATAAAACATAAAAACAAATAATTTCAAAGTGTTAACTTCTCACAAGACAGCAGACAACAACAACAGGGGATAAGAGAAAAGCTATCTACAGTGATAACCGAATACTACCCCAAGAGGAAGGAACCTCTAAACGCAGAATCCGAAGATAAAACACAAATTCTTTGTATTGCCCCACTACAATTCCAAAAGCTATCACACTATCAGATGGCTATACACCAAAAAGAAACTAAAGCAAATACTGGAGTACCCATCAAAACTCTACATATTCTCAGCCGGATTGCAGAAACCAGAAAGTTCTTTCATGGAGGAGTAACCTTCCCGCTAGGACCCTATATCATCAGGAAACTCATAGCGGGCTACATAGAACATCAAGGCATAAAAGACTCTGACAACCCTCGCACTCTGGCTGATCTATATCAACATTTTAAAACTTAATCACCAAATATAATGTCCATCCACTAATTATAAAAAAGCATGTATAAACCAATAAACAATCACCAAGTCTTAACACCGAGCGCTACCCCCGCCACGGATGCCACAACTAACCCCACCACTACTTGCCTCCAGTTGGCACTTACCATACTTAACCTCTCCCCTACCCCCCCCCCCCCATTCCCCTACCCCCTCCCCTTACCCTCACCCCCCTACCCCCACCCCCTACCCCTACCCTCCCCCCCCCCCCGCCATGTCTTTTCACTTTCTTATCTTTACTATCTTTTTATATTTCAAATTACTTGCTATCATTTTGGACTTAACACTTAATTACCTCACCACCTTTTCTTTATATTTTTTATGGGAGTTGTACTTACATTTCAAAATTGTCTTTTTATTTATTTATTTCACTTTACCTTTTAGTAAGTAGGTGCAGCTCCCGGTCGGCGAAATCGCTCTACGAGTGGAAGCAGACCTTAAACTCAAAACAACCAACCAACAAAACCAATCTGGAGCCGGTTTCTGGAATCCAATTCAATTGCTCATTAAGACAACACGTCTTTTCAGCGCTTATACGGCCGCCATCTTGGATATCTCTCACCCCCGAGGATATTCTATCACCAGCGACCATGTACCACTCAATTCCTTTGGACAAGTGCTTACCCAAAGCACTAGTGGACTCACTGAGACCCTGCCTGGGGTATATGGTAGACTCGTTCTACACCTCAGGTAATCTCAGTGAGAACAAAATCGCCATTACCATAGTTTTTGACTATGGTAGGAGGAAGGGACGGAGGACGAATCGGGGTGCTCAACACCCCCAGGGTTCTTCCGCACCCCCTCCTACTAATCAGTCACCACCCCCTCAGGGACCACCCGACACTGATGTTATCAGAAGTTCTCCTAGTGCTGATCACACTCCAGGACACCCCACGGAAACATCAGCCGGACCTGACGTCCCCCCAGGGGTACCTTGCCCGTCCCCTGCGGGACCAGACGTCAACCACCCATCTGGGACCATACAGGAGGAAGAACCCATGGAGTCTTCCTCCGATTCTAGTTCGGATTCAAGTAGCAGTTCGGACTCAGACACGGACGAAGAGGAAACCAAACCCAAGTCCACCACTACTCTACCCACACAGGTGAAGCAGCAGGGTAACTCACTACCCCCATCGGGAGCGGAAGCACCAGTTTTCGCTACTATGGACGCTGACCCTACCCCATTCAAGCAGGTCAGAAAGAGGAGGAGACAACGATCTTCTACTAGTTCAACCGAACCAAGTACACCTCTCTCACAGGCCACACCTCACCTCCCCCAGCGGAAAGTAGCAGACCTTGAGAAGCTGATGACAAAAGCACAACAGGCCGAGTTGGATAAACAAACTCTTCTTAAGATGCGTGAGTTCACTCGTACCAAGCCCATCGAACTGGTATCATCTGACAAGAAGTACCTTCTCACAGTTCTGCCTACCACGCAGGTTCCTAGAGGGCCCTACAAAGTACAGATCACAAATCTGCACAACAGGGCAGACAAGCTCATCCAACTACCACCTCACAAGATCTCACGACTCATAACGAGACAAGAGAAAACAATCGGAGCAGGTACATTCGAGCTAGACCCGGATTCGCTGATACAGATCCTTTTCAGCAGTATCCTTCACAACGGCAGGATCGATCCTATACTACGGCCGAACATCCAGATGTAGTAAAAGCAGCACCCCCCGACTTCTCACGCGTCCCCAGGCGGGACCCCCACACTGACTTGACCACTCCAGTCACTGTCATAACAGCCAATCAAGGCACGCGCCAGCCAATCAAGCGACCATGCAGGGGGAGGACCCCTCGTCTGACGAAATGCCTAACAGGCGAAGTCGACGTTAAACACCTAACTACACACGCCGGTTTCTGAGCTTGACTTGTGACTTGGTGCATCTAAATCGACTACAGTGTAAATGTCGTATGAGTTTTTTCCAGGATGTATCTCTCAGTTCGCGCAGAATAGCTTTTCACTCGAACTGGTATGATTTAGTACATAGCAGCATATATATTTTTGAGAAATTAAAATTTAAAGGTTTCCGGGAGGCCACGATGAACCGGACATTGTCGATACTGTTATCCGGTTATTCGAGTTTAAGTAAGAGTCTATCACTTGAAAATCATCTAATTCAACTAGTGTGTAAATATCATATGAATTCCTTCCAGTATGTATATCTCAGTTCGCGTAGAATACATTTCCACTCGAACTGGCATGACTTAAAGCTTAATAGCATGTGTATCTTTGGAGAAATAAGAATTTTAAAGAATTCCAGTAAGGCCACGATGAACCAGACAGTGTTGAGACTGTTGTCCGGTTATTCGTGTCTTAGCATGATTCTTTATACTTGCAAAATATTCTAAATCGACTATTGTATAAATATCATATGAATTTCGAACAGGTGTTACCTCACATTACGCGAAGAATAGATTTTAACTCGAACTGGTATGACTCATTGCTCTGTAAATTGTATATCTTTGGAGAAATATGAAAATTCGATTTGTTTAAGAACCTAGGTAAACATTCAAAGTTATCATACTTTGAAAGATAATTGTGAAAAAGTTAATAGGATTTCGCTCATAAGATATGAAACTTGTTCTTCCCCAATGCTTTAGCTGCTTATACATCTAAGTTTCAGCTCTCAGATGCAAATATCTTCGGCGTGGTGTTTCCGCAAAAATGCACAGGGTCAAAACATTTGACAACGTTAAAATTTAAATATGGCGTCGAAACCACGTGACCTACGACTTCGCAATGTTGAATTAATTTGCTTGTCTAGTTATTGGGCATATTTTAAAACAAGTTGCGAGTCTCTAGTATGTCACCGGGATTATTTAGAGCGAAATTTAAAATGTCAAAATCAGACAAAGTTCAAGAAAATCAAAATGGCGGCTAAACCACGTGACGTACGAATTCGTCATGATTTACTTTTTTGCTTGTATTGTTCTTGCGCATCTTTTGCAAAAAGTAACAAGTCTCTAAGTACATTTTTTTTAAATTCCCATATAAAACGTTTTTATTTATTATGACCGGAAATGACTGTACGCGAGCGATTTTATTATTGATTCATAAAGACCATAGTCCTGTCTCACTCTCCTGAAAAAATCGTTCAATTCGATAGGTAGGTTTTTTAATTATCGCCCCTGAAAGTTCGCGGTTTTCAAAAGTTGCCTAACTTTGAAAGGTCACTGTGAAAAAAGTATTACGAATTCGCACAAACAAGAACAAACTTGTTATTCCCCAATGTGTCAGCTATATATAAATATAGTTTCAGCTCTTTGGTGCAAATATCTTCGGAGTGGTGTTTCCGCAAAGGTACATGGGGTCCGAAAATTTGAAAAAGTTAAACAATCCAAGATGGCGGCTAAACCACGTGACGTACGATTACATTGCGATTTACTTTTTTGCTGGCATTGTCAATGCGCATCTTTTAAAAAAAGTTCCAAGTCTCTAAGTTTATTTTGAAATTTTTTCCCATGTTAAAAATTGAAATTTGGATTCGAACTGGACCTTTAATGGGTTAAACGATTAGGCCCAAAAGCTTCGATTGACAAGTTCATAGTAAGCGCTACCAGACTGGTAAGTTTGGTGGAATTAGCTGCAGCCGTTTTTGCTGTAGATTGTTCACAAAATTCGTGGAATAATAATAATAAAAAAAAAAAAAAACACGCCAATAACAATAAGGATTCAGCATAAATGCTGAATCCTTAATAACTAGGATTGACGCGTCAATACTTAGGTCTTCAAGACTTCTGCTTGACCCTCAGCTCCATGTTTGATCGAGGAATGTCACAAACATTGTTCTGTCAAAACTTCCGTTCGTAACACCTTAAAATGTACTGAGAAAACCTAAAAAAATCATAAATTTCATTTTAAATTAAAATGGCGCCAAAACCACATGACCTACGAATTCGTCATGATTGACTCTTTTCCTTGCATTGTAATTGCCCATCTTTTAAAATAAGTTTCAAGTCTCTATGTCAATTTTGAAAATTCTCCCCATGTTAAAATTCGAAATCGTGATTTTATGTCATTTTTCAGCCTTAATTGTGACCGGAAATGACTGTTCGCGAGCGATTTTATTATTGATTCCTAAAGACAATATATTGATCTAGTAGCCCTAAAAATTTCATGCAATTGTGAGATCGGGAAATTGGAGTAATGTCCACTTGAAGTGGGTCCAATGTAACAAGTTGCCCAACTTTGAAAGGTCACTGTGCGAAAAGTATTAGGAGTTCCATCCTGAAAAACAACACCATGTATTCACCAATGCTTTAGCTACATACAAAAATAAATGTCAGATTAGTGGTGCAAGTATCTTCAGAGAAGAAGATTGTCAAAGGTACATGGGGTCGGACACTTTCAAAAAGTGACAAAAATCAAAATGGCGGCTAAACCACGTGACCTACGAATTCGCCGTGATTTACTTTTTTGCTCACATTGTAATTGCGCATCTTTTAAAAAAAATTGCAAGTCTCTAAATGCATTTAAAAAAATTTTCCCATGTTAAAAATCGAAACTTAGAATCGAACTGGACCTTTAATGGCTCAACTAATCAAAAATCCGTTCGACACATTTCTAAGTCTCATTGAATTCTACCATCCCTGAAAGTTTCATCAAAATCGCTTCAGCCGTTAATTCAGGAATCGGCTAACAAAATTTGTGGAAATCATAATAATAACTAGGATTGACGCGTCAATACTTAGGTCTTCAAGACTTCTGCTTGACCTTGAACTCCATGTTGGACTCTCGGTTATTCGCCAGTTATTATGCTTTAAAATGAGCTATCAAACATGTCTCTCTCTTCAGTAGTTATTTTACAAAAATTCCCCAAAGACAATGACCCTTTGAAAATGGAAAAATCGCTTATGAAGTGACCCCTACATGACCTTTCTCACGATTAAGACAAAATGGTTAATATTTTCATACTAAGTTGCAACATAGAAAATATTGTGCTTTAATTTCCACTTAAGTAGATGTAATCATCATTTAGATGTCATACATAATTAATGCGTTATTGTTTTCTGAATATTCAAGAAAATACTCTAAATTGCTTAAATTTTGACCCCCTGAGAACGTTTGCGATGTTCGGAGCTTAACTATCAACTTTTTGATGAAAGGGTTCAACTGAAAAGTTGTTGTTCTTGAAATTAATTAGTTAAGCAGTTATGATCCTTTGAACGTTGCTCAAAATGGCGATTTTCGAAAAATGACAAAGTTCTATGACTTGTCACACGTAAGGTATGACAAATAAATGCTTGAAAATGATTGTCCTTAATTAAATGATATCTCTCCTTTAACATAAGCTATTAAACATGTTGGTATCTTCAGTGGTTTAAGATCTAAAATTCTTCGAAAAATATGCCCCTCAAAAGTCCTCAAAATCACGAAAATTCATACATTTTGACAAATGCGATAATTGTGGCCTAACTATCGACTTTTACATCATAAAGATCTGTTATACAAATGTTAAGTAACGTATTTTGATCAGATGGCAATAAGTATCTTTGACATATCTCTATTTCTTACAGAGTTATGCTCCTTTAAACATGAGGCCGAAATTCGGTCTTTTTAAAATTGACCATGTTCAATGACGGATTATAAAAATTCTAGGATGAAATTAAAAAATCGACAACTACAACTCTCTGAAGAATTCATTTATCTATAACATAAGCTATCATATGTAGCTTTACTCATAAAATTGAAGGACGAGTAGGGTTTCATAGACGCATACCCTAAAAACTGCGAAAGTTAACACAAAATTCAGTTTTTTCGAAATAGCAAAAAATCTATATATACGGCCAAAAAAATGTCACTAACTTTTTTGTTGGGAATGTTGTTGCGCACATTTTGGTGAAAGTTTTAAGAAAATATATTGATTAGTTTTCGAGCTATGAAGGTTTAAAGTTTTGACTTCAAAGGGAGATAACTCACGAAAGAAGTCGAAAATCCAAAAATTGACTCGTTATTATCTAAGTTGAGTCACAGGCTATCATCCCTGACAGTTTCAAGCGAATCGGCCCAGTGGTTACTTCAGAAAGCTCTGGACAAAAAAAGTACAAAAAATAATAATAATAATAGAGAAGAACACGGATAATAACAATAGGTCTTCTGACTTTCGTCTTGAAGACCTAACTAGGATTGCCAAGGCAATACTTAGGTCTTCAAGACTTCTCCTTGACCTTGAACTCCATGTTGGACTCTCGGTTATTCGCCAGTTATTCTGCTTTAAAATGAGCTATCAAACATGTCTCTATCTTCAGTAGTTATTTTACAAAAATTCCCCAAAGACAATGACCCTTTGAAAATGGAAAAATTGCTTATTAAGTGACCCCTTCATGACCTTTCTCACGATTAAGACAAAATGGTTAATATTTTCATACTAAGTTGCAACATAGAAAATATTGTGCTTTACTTTCCACTTAAGTAGATGTAATCGTCATTTAGATTGCATACATAATTAATGCGTTATCTTTTTCTGAATATTCAAGAAAATACTCTAAATTGCTTAAATGTTGACCCCTTGAGAACGTTTGCGATGTTCGGAGCTTAACTATCAACTTTTTGATGAAAAGCTTCAACAGAATAGTTGTTTTTCTTGAATTTGTGCATCCGAAGGTGTAAATACAATTTCATTATCTTAATTAGTGAAGCAGTTATGATACTTTGAACTTTGCTGAAAATGGCGATTTTCGAAAAATGACAATCTTCTATGACTTCTCACACGTAAACTATGACAGATACATGCTTTAAAATTATTGTCCTTAATAAAATGATAGCTCTCCTTTATAATAAGCTATTAAACATGTTGGTATCTTTAGTGGCTGAAGAGCGAAAATTCTTCGAAAAATATGCCCCTCAAAAGTCCTCAAAATCACGATATTTCATACATTTTGACAAATGCGATAATTGTGGCCCAACTATCGGCTTTTACATGATATAGATCTGTTATAGAAATGTTAGGTAACGTATTTGGGTTAGATGGCATTAATTAACTTCGACATATCTCCATTTCTTACAGAGTTACTCCCCTTTAAACATGAGGCCGAAATTCGGTCTTTTTAAAAATGACCATGTTCAATGACGGATTATCAAAACTCTAGGATGAAATTAAAAAATCGACAACTACAACCCTCTGGAGAATTCAGTTATCTTTAAAATAAGCTATCATATGTAGCTTTACTTATAAAATTGAAGGACGAGTAGGTTTTCATAGACGCATACCCTAAAAACTGCAAAAGTTCACACAAAATTCAGTTTTTTCGAAATAGCAAAAAATCTATATACACGGCCGAAAAAAAGTCATTAACCTTTTTCATAGGGAATGTTATTGCGCACATTTTGGTGAAAGTTTTGAGAAAATATATTGATTAGTATTCGAGCTATGAAGGTTTAAAGTTTTGACTTTAAGGGGAGATAACTCACGAAAGAAGTCGAAAATCCAAAAAGTGGCTCGTTATTATCTAAGTTGGGTCACAGGCTATCATCCCTGAAAAGTTCATGCTAATCGGCCAAGTGGTTACTTCAGAAAGCTCTGGACAAAAAAAGTGCAAAAAATAATAATAATAATAGAGAAGAACACGGATAATAACAATAGGTCTTCTGACTTTCGTCTTGAAGACCTAATAATAATAATAGAAGGATTCGCATAAAAACAATACGTCTTCCAGACTATGTCTTGAAGACCTAATAAGGATTCGCATAATAACAATACGTCTTCCAGACTATGTCTTGAAGACCTAATAATAATAATAATAGTATAATAGTCCACTTGTAATGCGCACTTTGCCACGCATATAACATGCGCGAAGCGCCAATTAATTTATATCACACAGCACAGGATTGAACGATGAAGATTTATATACTTGATTCTGTTGAGTAGGCCTTTTAAAACGGAAAGGTTTTCAAACGTGCTCTTAATTTTGAGTAAGACTGGACAGGTTATTTCAAATGCAAATTAAAAAGATAAATATACTTAATTTATAGATTTATAAATGTTAGATATGAAAAAACATACTTGAACACTGTTAATACAACCATCTGAGATAAACTACTACATGTATTTTTTGGTGCTTCAGACAATAAAATGATTTATTCGTTTTAACTCACAAAACATTAACCAAAATTAACCAAAATATTAACTTATATTTTCACTGCGAACGGTGACTGATATAATTTGACGTCATAAAACAATTGTCTAAGGCGGCGAATTGGCTTATGACGTCACAGTGTTACTGGGATGACGGGCTGTTCCTAGCGGTCGCTCAGCGTGAAAACAACCCTTTTCGGATGTAATCACATGGATAATATCATATAATAAATAGAATATCCGTCAATTCTTGACAAATACCATGTTTATCTCATCTCGTGAGGTAGGAAAGGTATATATTTTCACTCGTGGCTGCGTCACTCGTGAAAATATAACCTTTCTACCTCACTCGATGAGATAAACATGGTATTAGCCAATGAAAGGCAAATATGAATATTATGATGAGAAACATGTCATTCAAGGAGGTGTAAGCTAATTAATAGCTGTATCGTCCCCGAATGTTACCGTGTGAAAGTTACTTCCTGATTGAATAACATCATTGATCACGTTTGGCATATGTGACTCCAACTGCATACTCTATGCCACTTTAATGTCTGTGGTTTTGTGATTAAAGTTGTTTTACAACATTTGTTTGATATGTTCATGGGAATTGCTTATTGTATGTATTAGTATAATGGCACCCATATATACCAAAATGAAACTGATCGGAATTTGTAAAGATCCTGCAGAACAATGCTAATGTTTAAGAATGTCCATAACTGACGCTTAAAAGTAATGGTATATTGTTCGCCCTTGCTACAACGAAGTGGGATAGAAATGATATCCATCTGATTTACTGGATAGAAATGATTTTCTGTCCGGACGAGCGTTCATGAGTCCGGGCTTTTCTTGTCTGACTCATTACTCGAAAATTGTGTAAAATAATTTAATGAAAGATTGAATACATGTTCAACAAACATTGTAGTTGTGCCGTCTTTGGCTTTCAACTTCTTCAAATCATTACGTTTGACCATATGTATAGAAACTTAAATTAGAGTTTTGTGTCCAGAAGTTGTGAGTGATTAAGCATTTCCTAAAGAACAAAGCTCCATAATTAGTTTAATTTTCCAACATGGCGGTTGATGGATACTCCGTCTGTTTGTTATTCTCTGACGTGCATTCAGCAACTATGGATGACCTTATCGCAAGAATGCATGAACCGTGTGGTAAACAGTTCTATATATAATAACTGTAATACGACATGTGTCCGGAATACTTATTAACATGTGTTTATGGTAATGGATAGCCTTTTGATTAGTGTAGGGACTCGGGGAAATGGATACTTGATTTTAATTTAAGCATAACGGATACAATACTCGAAATCACTTTGACCATCCATGTTCAAGGAAGTTTGCTTTGTTTGGAACAAATTGAGACGATTCAAAACAACACAATAGAATATGAATAAACCTTAACTACTGTAAATGAATGTCAATAGACAGTTAACGAAACATTACATTCAATCGAATTATCTAGGCAATAAGTGTAATAAGTTCAATTGTCCCATGAAATCACTGATAACTTCTAAATGTTTTCCGCTGTTTAATTAGTGTGGTTTAAATTGTATTAGCTTCCGTAACCTGTAAAGCGTGTCTCATTTTGTTTTCTAAACGGTTTTATAATCGACCCCTCTTTTATTTGAAATAGCACATCGCTGTATGTCACTTATGTCAATTGAACCAGTAAAATCATTATTACATCATTTCCTGGCTTTGTTAGCACAACCTAAAGTTCTTAAATAAGCAGTCAATTCCAAAGAAGTAATTCAAATTTAGCAAATGATGATAACCATTTATTATTAATATGCATAATCCAACTGTCCAAACCAACTTTAGCTTTCAGGGTTACCATTTTGCCAACTGAAATTCAGTAACTAATCCGACTCATTTTATTCCCTTCAGTTCAGATTTTTCCAAAAGTTAGCCCAAAGAAGAGCAATCCAAACTAATTAGATATTGATTCTTAAGCAGTGGCCCATTGCTCAAGGGTTTCAAATGGTTCAAGTTGACAGTTAATTTGTGTGGTAGGAAATACTAAATTGCACACTAATCTCAATGGTGTTTGCTTAGGGGATGAGATAACACAATGCAAATGCATACTTGGCATTCACTTAAATTTCGCAGAAATTGAAGTCCACATTCATGAGTATGCATATGTATTTTGTTGATTCATATCGTTATTGTTGACACCAAAGTGTTATGAAAATCTTATGAAAATCTTATGAAAATGGAAAGCTAGTAGTGGCATGTGCATAAGTATTATATACCCCCGCTACGACATAGTCGGGGGTATATAGCGGTCAGAGGGTTCATGCGTCAGTCCGTCCGAAATGGTTTTTTTCTGCTCATAACTCTGACACCAGTTGTTCAAATTTTACGAAACTTGATATGTACAATAACCATGATGTGTACATCTGCCTTTTGTATGTTTCATAACCTCATTTGCATAATTTATACAAATTTTATCCATTTTTCAACTTCGCCATTCACACTTCTTGTTCCGCCCATAACTTACACACTAATTGTTCAAATGTTACAAAACTTGAAACATATGATCACTATGATGTGTACATATGCCCTTTGTATGTTTCATACCCTCATTTGCATAATTTATGCACATTTTCTCCATTTTTCAACTTCTACTTCTAAAGCACTCTTACAAGTGTATCTATGAAGACAAAGTTTCTATGAAAACACACATACTCCGCTTTCATATTACTGCTGTGTTTTTTTCATACAGAAGACTAAAAATTGATGTCTATCTGCTATTTTGAAACTTTTCTTCTTTGACCAATGTTAAAAATGGGGGCATATGAGTGAGCTGTGCTCACTAATTCTCTTGTTCGGATGACCTGTTAAACACTACTAAGTTTCTCCTTTTCCTGAAATATTTAAGTTTCCGAAATTACATTTGACTAATTAAAAATTAACCGACCCCATGTACCTTTGACAATCTCATCTGGCGATATTTGCTCCACGAATCTGAAGCATTGTCGAATACATGGTGTTGTTTTTCAAGAGCGAACTCCTATTACTTTTTGCACAGTGACCTTTCAAAGTTGAGAGAGTTATTACGCGGGACCTACTTCAAGGGGACATAACTCCTACATCCAGACTCACAATTTACAAATTACAAAATTTACAGGGCTACTAGAACAATATAGTGTCTTAAGGAATCAATAATAAAATGACATTTACGGTCAAAATGACAGAAAATAAGGATTTCGATCTTTAACATAGGTAACAGTTTTAAAATTGACATAGAGACTTGAAACCTTTTTAAAAAGATGGACAATAACAATGGCAAGGAAAACAGTAAATCATAGCGAATTTGTAGGTCGCTTGGTTTTAGTGCCATTTTATTTAAAAGGAAATTTATAATATAATTTTTTGAGGTTTTCTTAGTACATTATGAGATAATTGACCTGGAATTTTTGACAGAACCATCTTTGTGACATTATTCGATCAAACATGGAGCTGGAGGTCAAGCAGAAGTCTTGATGACAAAAGTATTTACGTGTCAATCCTAGTTATTATTATTATCATTAAATTCTTATTTAGGAACCACATTCAGATCATGATAAAATGTTAACATTTAAATTAAATAAAAGTACTGATTAAGATACTAAAATTGAATGAATGACTTTCTCATTCAAATAATTGACGGATTGAAGGCAACCTGCCTTAATGTCTGTGAGGAGGTTTAACAGTTTTGTGATACTTGTTCTTTATATGGAAATAAGTAACATGATCATAGTCTTCTGACCATTGTCCGGAAGTGTTCAATAACAATGATATGAAGAAAACAATGAAATGGATTTCGTTTTGTTACAGCAAATGAAGGTTATAAGAGACATATTGGATTCGTATCAATGTAGCAACAATTTGATGAAATGATAGTAAATTTTGTGAAATGACCACATTCTGACTACATCTGCTTCATAATTTGTTTAAGATTTAACGGTTGTGTCTCCTGATACGTATATTTCCATGATGCCATTTGCTTGACCAATCAGAACGCGACAAATACATTGTCATTGTAAATCGTAATGGTCTATGAGAAACAGGTCAGTTTGAATGATGGATTAAGTGATACCTCTGATTGAAAGGTTAAAATAAATCAATAACACCATTTATATTATATTCGTCCATGCACCTGAGCTCTGTGTAAGGTTGACACGACTTTCTCACTCCGACTCCCAGCCATAGAGCAGTCCGTCTATATTCCTAGTGATGAAGTAGTGACATGAAGGATCGCAAATATTTCATTCTGGGAATAGTCTCAATTACACTTTATGAGAAATCAAGTTTTCATGTTTTGCTCATGTCCATGTCTTGACAATACGGTGCAGCTATTAATGTAGATTATTTTTCAGGAGCATAGCATTTCCTTTTTAGTTAATTTAAGCAATATATTATTTCTTCGAAAAACATCGAGAATATAATGTAATAGGCTGATGTAGAAATACTCAGCAATCAAGCTACATCGTTCAATAAATACATATTTCATTTCCACATCTTGTTCCTACAAAACAACTAAATGATGGATGAGATAATAAAGGATAATAAAAATCATATAAAACGTTATTTAATGATATATCCTCTCGCAATACGGAGGAGACTACCCAACATTGATTCATCTACTCTACAGATTTTTCATGAGTAATGACATATGGGAATAACACTGTCTCAGATTAAGACAGAGCTATTCCGTAAATATATCTGAATCTATTTAAAGGTCAGTGGGTAATAACTAAGCTGGTAAAAAGATATCAAAACTGTATATGTATCTATTTTCCCAATCACGTTATTCATACTGGCTACTTACTTTTCATTTGTAAACATTTAACTATAGGTAAACGAGGTATGAATACTGCACGGGATCAGGTAAATTTCGAAAGTATATAGTCATATAGTCAACAAGAAATGATGAAACAAATGAGAATATACAACTGTTATTGTGGGAATTGGATACTAGACGTGTACAACTTTTATCTCGGTTCATTCCTTCGATTTTAGAAGATATACGCGACGTTATCCCTTACCATCTTTCAACATACATTGTATTTGAAGTAAATCCGCAAGACATCATTGACATTTGACGCACACACATGATTGCATACCACACTACATATAGGGACTTGGCTTTACGATGAAGGTTGTCCAATAATATGCTTGTTTTACATGGGCCAACCACCTGTCACCTGTCTTTCAATTAGGCTGGGTATACGTGTGATTAGATCAATAGACTGTTATTTCAAGGTAACATATTATTATTTCTATACTCTAATTGAATATGTATTCGCCTAAATATCAATCCCGTAGCTGATACAGAATCATATGCATGCTTTTATTGCCAATGAATCAAAATAAATAACTAATTATACCAGATGTTTTATATATGACATACCCCAATAACAAATAATGACGTAATGATTAGTTTACACGACGTCCACGGTCTCCACGGTCGCCACGTTTGTCTGAAACATAACCCAACGTGACATTTACGGGGTTTTTTTTCATGCTGATCACGTTCTACTACATTGCGTTAGGTACGGAGCGTAACGTTATATCATGGTGAACGTGTTGCAACGTAAGGAACGGGAGTTGTAATATCTCCAAGTCGAGTTAAGGTTCGCTATTTTGTATACGTCACTGTCACGTTTTGTCAAATATTGGGTCCCCTTTCGTTAGCTCAAGTTCCGTCACGTTCAATACGTTTTAATCACGTTACCCTACGTTGTCCAAGGCTCAATACGTTCTATTGCTGTTTGCTACGGATAAACGTGAGGAAACGTGCTCTCAGAACAGACTTGGAGCACGTTTACGGTCCCGGTTGGTATATATTTGAGACACAACGAGCATCCTTCACCATTTTCGAGTGGAAAGATCTTGCCAAGTTGTTCGAGATTAAATGGATTGTTCCACATGCAGTGGGAGCTTTGGATGGGAAACGCATAGCTATAACAAAGCCAGCACACACAGCCAGTTTGTACCACAATTAAAAGGGATAATTTTCAAGTCCACTCCTGGCATTGGTGGACGCAGAGTACAGGTTCGTTTTGATAGAGTTAGGTGGCATGGGACATATGCCCAATGATGACCAGCACCAGAACATTCCCAACTAAATTCTCACTGACGACGCATTCGCCTTGAGAAGAACCTTGATGAAGCCATATGCAAGGAGAGCCATGCCTAGGGAAGATTTAATATACAACTAAAGAATCTCCAGAGGAAGACGAGTCGTAGAAAATGCGTTCTCAATCTTGGCCAAACGTTTCAGATGTTTCCTGGGGACAATGGAACAAGGACCTGATACAATGCGAGAGGTCATTGAGACCCCTGTAGTACTGCATAACATCCTGAAGACAAGGGTTCCAGTCATCTCTGCTCAAGAGGTGGACCATGAGGATGAGCAACACAACCTCATACCAAATGATAGGTACACTAACAGGTACACTATTGATGCCAAACAACAGAGAGAACACTTAGAGAACTATTTCAATTCCCCTGCAGGTGCTGTTGAATGGCAGAACAGGATGATTTGAATTTTGAATTGAGACATTGAAGTAAAGACACAAGTCAATGGGATTTTCTTTGAATGTAATTGCAATTTTTCGAAAACTTGTTATAGTAAGTAAAATATACAGTTGATGAAGATTCTGTTGTTCGCAATGTTTAATAATTAAACATTTTACATATACATATACATGAACGATGATGTGACTCAGGGTTTCGGTATGTTTTAATAAAGGCCATCAACCAAACAAGACGAGCTTGTCAAACATATATCCTCAATTCACTCCCCACAGAGGTAGCTCCAGTCATTACTGCTTGCGTCATAAATCTTTACTGAAAGTGAATGGCATGAAGGTTTTAAATATAAGAATCCTATTGGGCCGTGAGAAACGTCTCATGACGTAATAGCACGTGACGATCCGTGAAGTGCGTCCTATCAAGCCGTGTGGTGCCGTGTGGCGTCGAGGCAAAACGGGATGAAACAATCCTAGGGTACCGTGAGAATGTATGAGAACCATATTGCAAGTTACGGAAGTTGTGTTAAGTTAAGGTGTGTTACGTTATATAACGTTCCCCCAGTTCTGTCACGTTTCAGTTCTGAAACGTGGCCCCCGTGGCCAAATGTTTTGCTGAAAACAGATCTTTCAAGGTGTGCCACGGTAGCCCCGTTTATCAAGTTGTGTCACGGTACCCCTTCACGTTCCCTTGCGTTGTGTTATGTTGCGTTACGGTCTTGCCGTTTGGAAACAAACGTTGCGACCGATGAGACCTTGGACGTAGTGTAAACCCAGCATAACTTTCCTCAACCTACTCAGAACACACATCAGATATGTTATAGCTCTAATTTAATTTAAAGTCTAAAGCGAGGATAATTTAGAGCTATAATAAATCTGTTATATGCCGCTGATTTTCAAACACAGTTTGTTTATCTCCATTCTTCCATATCAACGATTTAGTATTGAACTATATTCACACGCATTAAAATCGGTAGTGAATTTTCATTTGATACTATGCAGAAATTCCACTGCCAGACATTTACAAAGATACATGTGTGACGTATTGGTAAGCAAAAGTTTCCGAATGCATTAAAGGTAGGTCACTCTATTTTGTAGACAATATCGTTTTGAAACCAGCGTCAGTGCTCGGGATAATTTCTGCCGTGTTTTCAAAATTGACATAGGTAGTATTGCGTCAATTTTGTAAATAAAGTTTTAGGTAAGTTTATTCTACATTCCAACAGTTTCCGGGTGCTATACTGTCCGATTTAACTCTTTTGTCATCCGTATTGAGTTTATTCAGGAACGTTTCTGCAACGCCAAGTTGTTGAATGACAGAGTTTTCGAACTGCATTGTTAACTTTTGCAGTGACGGGTCTCATTTTAATTGGTTTCAGATTTATCATCAAAATTATTTATTTATGTCGTTTTGTACACAGCAAAGTTCATTTAAAAACTATTCGAGCATGTGAATATTCGGAGAATTAATGCATTCGCTATTGTTGCCTGGCAACAACGTATTCTACCGCAAAAGAAAAAGTAAACAGAGCACTGTATAACCGAATTATACCAAAGTGATGCTAAGTGATAGTATTAATTTCGACACGAATATAATTTTGAAGACTAATGACACTTCGGGTAATTCTAATAGTTATGATTCTTAAAATGATGAATCGGTCTTTCTTGCTTATTTACATTGTAAAGTATTTCATGGTGCATGTAGTAGGAAACCTCGGAGAATATATAAACATAGGTCCTGTCATATGAATTTGTCAGCTTAGTCTATGTCACTGCATGTGGTTCTGTTGTTGACCAAAATCTAGTGCAAATTGGATGACGAAATAATCAGGTACGATTTTGGCCGGCAGGTGTTCAGATCCCACAATTTGTGCCTTCAACGAAATCTCTATACTAAGAGCTCTAGTTCATGATGATACCCCTTGTACATTTTTTTATCCTGACATATTCTGGTACAAATAAGGCTTATATTTTGTTTTGTTCAAGATTTCATTTTTTAAAAGAAAGACAGAAAGAGTCACAACTCACTAACTGGATGGACTTAGATGCCACAGAAATGAAAACGTCCATGGTCCAAGGTCCCTACAATCCAGCTATTCCTGCTAACAATAAAACGTATGTACAGGTCGCTTGTTCAAAGTATCTGATCATTTTATGACGCCATGCACAGCATCTGCTCTCTTGGAAAGGTCCCTCTACCGATTTTAGTTTATGATATAACGACACGAGAGGCCTTAAATACCCAAGTACAACATAAAAACAAACTTCATATGTATAACAGCAAATCCAAACGAGTTTTCCCTTCTGTCTGGGTGATAACTGTATACATGAGATATTAACAGTCACTAACCCTTCTTTTTGCTTTTTTTGGGGTAATCTGGTGCCGCCAGGTTGCCAATATCTGTTGTGGCAAATTTGCCAAAATTTGGAATTTGTTATAAAGTACTACTGATATGTTGACACATCATTAACACGAGTAAACTCGGCAGCCAACGTGTTAAAACTGCTTTAATGATTAATTAACACATTATCTTGAAAAAATGATTGTGCGACTGTATTTGACATCTGTCTGTGTCATCATAACCTGCCTTGGTAGTTTTTTTATATATCACAAACGGCGTGGACAGCGGCAGTGGATAATCATCACGTTATTATCTATGGAACAATGTATATATATATATATGATATTAATTTACAAAGGAGGTCTTGCTGTTTACATATAATATAAACAACAGTTATTTGATATGTCCTTGTGATCACTAAAAGTACAGAAATGTTGCATTATTTTTCTATGAGTCATATAAGCATCTATGACTTTAGAAATATGTTACGATATGACAGTGTTGTAATTCACACTTAATTACTTGTGTCGAGGATGCCAAGTGTTCATGAATTCAATCATGTTATTGTGGGAATTCTAAATACCACCGACTGAACAAACGAATTGAATATGTCTGTATCGTTTTGTATGATAGATTGAACAATGTTAGTATTCATGAGCTGGTGCTCAGTAAATTCTCTGCTGGCATGAACTTCCTTTACCATACCGGGAACCTATCACGAGGTGAGTAGAGTTAAGTGAGGGTCAGACATGATACATATCTCTACAGAGCATAGTGATGGCATGCATTACTAAATAGAATTGTTGTTGATCTATAGTATTATGTGCACACACAGTTTCTATAGATCTAGTATATCGTAATGCCATTCACCTGCTTAAGACGATATTGGCATTGTGGGCAGCCGAGTGTTCTGATAGCAGAGTATCGTTTAAAAAAACTGTCAAATAACTGCTATCGTCAGACATGTAATGGCCCCGTGAATATCATCTGTATTAATTTGTCATGATTGACCATGTTGGTACAGACATGCAAAGCTGGAGCAAGTGGTACCTTTAACCTTTTATCCCCTGCCGCACATTTAGCGCGAAGCAAGGGATATAGTTTCTGCAGTGTCCGGACATTTGTCCGCCATACAAAAGAGATTGAATAATTCAAGTACCATTTACTTCATTCTTTTCATATTTTGCACATAGGTTCACCATAGTTCACGGATACTTTACACTTGTCAGCGGAATATCTCCAAAACAGTTGACTTGATTCTGTTTATGTCCTAACAAAGATGACAAAGGGCTGAGTATGTTGACCTTGAGATTATTCTCAAAGTAACAGTCTAAATTTTCGGCGTGTTCACTTGCATGTTAAACACGCCAGCGGAATATCTCAAACACATTTCACTGGGTTACCATCATAGTTTACACTATGTTCTCTTAGGACAGATTAAGAGGCCAGTCAATTTTGATGACCGTGATTTTTTTTTAATTTGTAGGTATTAATCTGTGGCGGGGATCATGCCAATTGCTTGTATCCCATGATACGAGCCATTGTATACAATTAGGTCTGCCTTTTTAGGATATTCGAAACCTGTGTGAAGCCATAATTGTGTATTCCACGTTTCAAAATGCTACTTGGTATACCATCTACCGACTTCGACATCATCATATGTAGTAATTTATGATAGTTATTGCAAATGTTATTTACGTGTCTTTAATGCTTCACATTATTGATTTTGATATATCTGTATTCATGAACTACTGCTATATGCTATATATCATCTTGGAGAAACGACTTCCTGTACCATAAATGTCTTGTGATAGTAGTGTGCTAATTGAATATTAGTGAACTGATTTATTTAGGAGTTAATGTGAAGGAGTATTTAAATTAATGTGCATATCTTTAAACCATATCCAGGCAGTATATTAATCAGTAGAAATGCCATACAGGTCACTGCTGTTATCTCACCTCAAAGCTTTGAACTTGTTCGTTGCAAGAACATTGCTATACATGTACCTATAATTGCATGGGCTGTATGGCCATACTAATTATGGACAGTACGTATATGGTACTAGTTATATTTATTAATAATGTTATGTAAGGTTGATGTTGTGAATCAGGCATCATGCTATGTTAAATGTCGTGTTACCTGAATATTGCTCCAACCTATATTGCATGTATAAGTCCACCCAAAGCCTGTCCACATAAAGGTCATGTTGACACAGACGTCCTGGGCTGATTCCCAAATACTACTTGACTAAAGTACTCATTATCTTCGTTTCTGACATATCGTTACAAAGACGATGGTAGATGATTTCAAATGCAAATTAAAAAGAGAAATGCACGTTTTAATTGATAAATGTTAAGATTTGAATAAAAATGTTTCTATCAACTATTTCCTTGGTTTCATCGATATTTAATTAAAATTACAACAAAAGGTCGCTTATATATCCTTTGTGTACAATATATAACAGGATATCAATATAGTTTTTATGTTAATTTATACCTTTTATTTTAAACATATTTTTCAGTTAAAATGTAAAGAATGAATACATATAAGTGAGTTATTCTTAAAATCTCGATTAGGGTATTTATTACTGCCATGAGTCAGTCTGAAACAGTCTGAATATATACATTTAAATCTAAACTGAAATAGTTACATCCAGAGGCGCCTCTTTGTGTAGCCCATTAGTTAATATTTGAACGAT
Source organism: Gibbula magus (assembly GCA_936450465.1). Lineage (NCBI taxonomy): Eukaryota > Metazoa > Mollusca > Gastropoda > Trochida > Trochidae > Gibbula > Gibbula magus. The sequence goes on along the minus strand of OW388290.1, from coordinate 42,593,907 downwards.
GTTAATAACAACGCTTGCTGTTACATAAAGTGAATTGTGATTTCTCATGGAGAATATCCATTAACGAATGTTATCATATTCAACTCTAGTATCTGCCAACTGGTTAATGTATAAATACTGGTGTTCAGTATTTAGTTTGCTGACACACCATAGTTCTATCAAGTTATATACATATTTCTCAAAACAACACAAGAAGGATAACATAACATCTGATACATTGTGATATAATTAGGTGTTACGTTGCAGACAGAGTTGTGTTCTCCGAAGTGAATGGTACAATGTACATGTTGCAGTGATCTAGTGTTCATATATAAAACCACAAGGTGACAGACTACTCTTTCACTCATTACCATGTTTATGGTATTTGTTAGTACCCATATAAGCCAAATGAAATTAATTGGCTCTTGTAAAGATTATGTTGAAGAACGCTACTATTCAGATTTCCAAAACGGACGCTTACAATTAGTGGTATGTTGTTCTTCCATGCCACAACGAAGGGGGATAGAAATGTTATCAGTCTGACTTTCCTTCCAACGAGCGTTCGAGAGTTCAGTTTTTTCTCGTCTGGCCCATTACTCGAAAGTTAGTATAATAATTAGGGGAAAAGATACATGCGTATTTTGAGAAACCATTGTATATGTGCCATATGCTTGGAATTTTAAAGGTACATACATTGTGTTGTTGGGGTCACATGTGCCATTCGTTATGAATTGTGTTATTCTATCGAGAAGTACTGACTGTTACCGAAAATTACAATTTTGTTGACAGAAGGCTCTATATTCTGACGATATAAACATAAAAGTAACGATTTCGGATCGAAAACCGCACATTACATCGCGTGTGGTGCGCGTCAATTATTCAATCGTAATTTTTGGAAACTTATTTACAACAGATAAAAGTTAACTTTAGGCTGAAAATGTTTAATATGTCTTATAAGTACTGTGTATGTAAATGGGAGGTGTAGTTTCGGTTTCTGCACACGTATAATGGTGTTGCTCGATTTTAATTGGAAACTTGTAATTGTGATTTATTTGGCGATTAGAGATGAATTTTCAAGCTGAGTGAACTGATTTGAACTGAAATCATCACATATCGTATATTTGCACGTATCAAAGCCAAATAAGATTTTATGAAACTCAATGGATGCACCTTTAACCTCTCAGAAATCGTATTCTTAATCCTTTTCATGGAAACACATCTTAAAATGTGGTTTCGAGAGCAGACCTAAAAACAATAACTCCTCACTCAGTAAAACGGGTATATCACATAATTACATGTATCTTGTGAAGATGAACCTTTTCGGGTTGTAATTTTCTTGAATGGTATTTTCTTTAAATCTGTTTACATTGAAAAGTAATTTACAATTCCGTTTTCATTACATACTTTTTGAGTGATTAAGCATTTCATAAAGCTCCAAAATTATTGTTCAATTTTCCAACATGGCGGTTGATATATGCTCAGTCTGCTTGTTATTCTACGCCGCCCATTCAGAACATATGGATGACAATGCATGTATCATTTACCAGAATATGAATAAACTTTAACTAATGTACCTGTAAATCAATAGAAAGTTAAAGAAACAATACACTCAATCGAATTCTCAAACTCTAAAAGATTATTGAAGTTAGAAGTTCACACATCTGCCAAAATGAAACAATGAAATCTCTGATAACTTCCGAATGTTTTCATCAGATTAATGATTGTTGTTTAATTTGTGTAAGCTTCTGTTAGCTCTGTAATACGATATTCATTTCCTTTTTGAAAAGGTTTTATAATCGACTTTTTTTCAATTCGATATCACACGGCTGCATGTCAGTTATGTCAATTGAACATGTAGAATCATCATTACACCATGTGTGACAAACCTGGAGTTTTTAATAAGCCATGTAAAGAACTAATTCAAACATAGTTTGGTTATACTCATTTACTACTAGTATTTAGATGAATAATCCATCCATTAGATTGTAAAATACCAGGTTATAAATTTCTGCATTGACATTTACTAGCGAATCCGGCTCATGTATACACTTCAGTTTACATTTAGCGCAAGGGAGCCACTGAAAAGGGCAATCCAAACGAATTAGAATTGATTCGTAAGGCCAACAGTTTCCCGATGCTTCAGGGTTTAAAACGGGTTCAAGTTGACAGTTAAATTGTATGCATATTAGCATTAAATTGCACAATAATTACAACGGTATTTTCATACGAAATGAGCTAACATGATGCAAATGCATACTTGACATTCACTCCAAATATTAATTCACCTCAAGCGATGACAGATTTTATTTCAAATTCAAATTCCCCTGAAATTAAAGCAGACACATGCATACATTTACACATCATTTACCGATTCGCGTCGTTATTGTTGAAGCCAAACTACTCTCAACCAACAGATTTTCAAATGCATCCATTTTTATCATTTGCGCTTTTATTCTATACACTTAAAAATAAATTAAGCAACACCCCGTTTGCTTTACAGCAAAACCGTTTAGATAAGAGAGAAGACACCCTGTCAGTAAAACAATTGGGGATAATTATTATGTTGAACAATCAAGTAATATGTTGAAACGAAAGTCACTTAACTAACGGTTCACCCTCTTTGGATAACGTCTTCGATAGCTTGCTATTTTGGTGTTAAAATTCAAGTTGCATTATAGTGGGAAATGAAAATCAATATTTGAACAAAAGTCACTCGTTAAAGCAGTAAGAACCTTTAAACTCACAAAATCATGAAACGGTCAAATTCAATAAAATTGCTTTAATGAACAAATATGGTCAGTATTTCCGGCATTGGCTTGCCTAAAGCGAGAAGAAGTGTTTAATTAATAGATTGAACTCAAGTTATCTACAATGTATTAACATATCCTATGGTTGTAGATTTTCTGTTTATCAATTATTGTTCAAAAGAGGAATGCAAGTATAATGTATGGCTAGCTTCTTATCATGAATGGTAAAATATGTTTTGAGGTGTGAACGTCAACTTGGTATAAAACAAATGATGTTTACAATTAATTCTTAAGTTTGTAGTGTAGTTTCTCATCTGGGACAATAGTTATTATGGGTAAAAATTCAGTATCATATATTATCATAAATATCATAAATTTGGCAATTGGTTGATATTTATTATTAACTTTGTCAATATATTAACAATTGTTATTTCTGGGGTGACAAAAATCATTAAATTTATACTAACATTCCCAGAACAGAGCATTTAATTCTACAAACTTCGGTGTTGCTTAATTAATTCCCAGGTGTAAACATTAAACAAACTTAAATCGTAGAAATATAAGTCCCATTGTAACAAGAATGCATGTTTGTCGTTTATGGCAGTATTATAAGCGAATACTCCCATTAAAATGCTTTTGATATTAAAGCCCTTTTCTGGATTTGTTTAACTTACCTCGTCATGTGTGAATTACCTTTATTCTAACAGTACCTTACACCAATGTGTTAAAATGGACGTATGACTTTGTTATGAACGTGTGATCAGGCATCTGTTATTTTATAATAGAGCGTGAGCAGTGAGCACTGATTTCCCTAGAGCCATGTCAGATTCTCAATTAGTTCCATCAACAAAGCATTAACATATGTTATTGCTAGAAATATCCATGGAAGGATTTACTGTTCCCTTGATGTGATATCATCAATATGAAAAATTGGTACTCTTGTCATGGCGTGAACACTGGTAGTTACCTAATAAAAGGTGATGTAATGTTTAGATTGACTCTTTCTGATGTCCCTTGTGCAAACTTTATTCGCTTATGGCTCATGGCTAATGCTTCATAAATACGAATTCCAGAAATAATACAGACAACGATAAAATAAGCCTTAGCAAGATTTTACGTTTTCTCGATTTACATAAATTGAAGTAAACACACAAAAAAAAACAAGTCATCACAACGTTTGATATATGATCAATATCCTTAATCCTCAGTTAACATTGACCTTAGTATTCTAATTATCTTTTATAACACTGCAAATGTTTTAGATTTGCATATTAAAAGACAGATGTATGACAACTAGTTGATATTTGACAATATTTTGAATGTTAACCATAACCATATGAATGAGTTATACACATAGACAATCATCTTCCCACGGCAAGGTGAAAACGTATCGAAATAAATTCTATCCTTTGTTTACCTTGCCCTCAAGAAAAATGTGCAACGAAGCAGCGACATCTATTGAGATCACGAGTTATGCCCCTTACCAGCTGCTTACAGACAGCCAATGAAATCACCGTTTACATTCGTTACTGCAGAGGCGATATTCTAAACTTGTTATTTTTAGAAACATACGTTGGGTAAACGTTTCTTCTTGTACATTGCAATACTCGTCGTATAGTATTTAAATCCAGGAAAATATATTTATCATAAACATGCAAATTAAGAAAGAAGACCAAATGCGAGCCAGGAAGCGTTATTATGTTAAATTTATAACAGAGACATATGCAGTTCATATGCAAATGAGAAATACCCACATTCAAACAAAGTTAAAATATTTGAATACAAATCGTCGCATTGAATAAGACAATTTCAATTAGTATAACCTGGCTATTTTTAAAAAAAAATTGGAACATTTATAAATAAGAGTTAGGCACAGTTTACCAAACAAGAAATTAAATAACAGTTTTTTTTCAACGTTATACAGCCTGTATTTTCGGTATGTAGATCATTATTAAATAATTGAGATTGTTTAATCGAAATACCATGATGCCACCCGCGTTATTTGGTATTTTGTACAAAAAAAAGTGTAAAATCATTAATGATAGTTTCATTCAAACTCAACACTTGATTTCTTCGATCTCGGAGTGAATAACATGTGTTAGTTATTTTTCAGCTTATATGACTTTTTGAAAAAACTATGTCAACCAACTAAATTGAATCACTCTACGTACTTCCAGCTGCAATATTGTGAAATTAACAAGCGATACCTGATAACATGCGCAAAATCATACGCGAAATTTATGAATGTATCCAGTTTGGCAGTCATCATAACAGTGCGTCCACTCCATGTGCCAACTTTATGGCTTTTGAAGCTGTCCGCTTCTACGTTTTGATTATCGATTACAGGTTTATGAAAGCGAATTGTTATTATGTTATTGCATCAATTGAAAGTTTACACACGTCCTGGACTGATCAAAGTACTGTTAAAAAGTGTGCTACAGTTTGCGATCCAAAATGAGCGGAGAAATTGGGCGAATTAGAAAAGGTGTTTGCCAGTCTAAATGTAGATCAAGTCTATTACAGTCAAGCGTAAAGCATTGACTTTGTCTACTCGGAGAATTTCATTATGATTGGGTTTTTTAGCACACGATTTGAGACTGTAAAGTAAATGCTTGAAACTATTTAAAATATTTTTTCGTTTAGCAGGCCTCGCGGCAATGTATCACTGCAAACGCATTTGCTGTTGACATCAGAAGTTCAAATTGCAAGCTTTCTTCTGATTGGCCTATTCGATAAGCCTGCAGTCCGCAAAAATCTTAACGCAGAAAAATCGGGCCGTGAAGTCAAGGTCAAGAGAGAGATGATTTGAAAATCTTTTCGTTACGCCCGTGATGTTGTGACGATGATAGACAATATGACTTTGACAATACCAAATATTTTAAAAATTAAATACAATCATCTACTACTTAAGCTACTGTGAGATTTCCTTCAAATATACAAATAACATTTATTTTGAATTAGATACTCGGTTTTATTAGTGAAATAAACCCTCATTCAAGCTGCAGTGGCGATAACCTTTATCGTCACTCGTATATATTGTATTACAACTCGCGTGACGTCATTAGGACAATGTTATGACATCATGGTGCTATGTGAAATACATATATCCTCTATACAGGTACATCTAAAATATATGTGTATCGTCATACATAACCTAAGGCCAGAATATAAAATGCTATCCACAAAACAACATCGGAATACGCCAATGTTATGCTAGTTCCCGATGCTAGCAGGTTCCACCGATATGCAAAGCAACATTGGTGTCGCTGGCTTTCCACCTTCAATAATACAAACTCAAACTACTAACGTGTTGAACTCAAGTATCAATTATCTGAAAATAAATATGCATGCACCTGCACTCTGTGGAGAGCTGACACGACTCACTCATCACGACGCACTAAAGCAATCCATCTATGTTCTTATTGATAAAGTAGTGGCATGAAGCATCGCTAATAGTTCAGTCTGGGAATATCTCAGTTACACTTTCAGGGAAACTGAGTTTCCACGTTTTGCTTATTTCCATGCCTAGACAAGATAATTAACATATTTCATTTCCCAGTAGTATAGCATTTGATTTTCCGTTAAATGTAACAGTATAGCATTTGCCGAAATATTCTGGAATAAAAATAAAATGGGATAATGTAAAAGGTAAACATCAGCAAAAGGCTACAACGTTCATTAATCATGCTTCCTTTACATTTCGATATCCTACAAAACAATTCAATGATGTATGAGAAGATAACATATAAAATTACATAAAAATTTGAAGATGTCTGCCAATGATAGGAATAGCCTCGCAATACGGAGACTGCCTCCCATTGATTCATTCATTTTACAGTATTTTCATGAGTAATGAGATATGGGAATAGTGCTGTCTCAGATAGAGACATAGACAAATTACATAGATGTAACAACATACAATTGACACAATGTGAAGCAAATTTGGTAATAACTTATTTTGAAATAATATAGTCATGCTCGACATGAAATTGTTCGAGAGGCATTCTAGAAGTTGGTATGATGAAGAAGACAAATATTTTATGTATGATCAACTTCTCTACATGCTCTACATGGTTATATTTTCTCCTTTCATTTGATTCATAATGAACATTTATGACCTCTTACTTGATATCTAAGCAGGATATACGATACGTCCTCCCGGGATCAGATTAATAACGAAAAGGCGTTACTGGATTAGAAAAGTAAAGGTGTATATTAGTATTCCCAGTGAAATGTGGAATAACACTACTGAAGCCTGGCGAATACATGTATGTCACGGGAATAATGGGGATTGAAAACTTATATCTGGGTTCATTCCTACGAGTTTAGAAGATAAACATGTACTAGAAGTCGTACATTGCTTTTGTTCGTGTATTGTGGAAAACATCCTGTAGGAATATATTTCGACTATCTCGGTCTCTCAATTATTCTTTTGCAGGATCGGCATAAAAGAATATAACCCGCACACGCTGATAAATCAATTTATATCTCTTTATCGAAGTAAGTACATGTGTACTTGAGATCATTATCTGCCTGTATACACCACAGTCACCTGTCTGGATCTCTTATCGGGTCTGTACATATAGTATTATGTATAATAGTTACATGCATATGCTATAAGCGATTCATTTACTACTTTAACATCAATACAAACATGAACCGATCTCTTAATTATTGGCATGTTATGTTGTAAATAAACTCCTCCAAGTGGCTTTGACAGTTGCCTGTGTCATCATAACCTGCGTCTATATATATCTTTATACATTATAGTCAGCTTGAACAGTGTATTATTATAATCTTATCAAACGGTGAACTTACTCCATTTAGAAAGGAATTTACAGACATGACCTAGCAGCATCTAACGTAAACATGTATTTATATCACTTTATGATCACTTAAATAATATATAGCGGTTAACGTGTGAATTTAATTTGAAATGGTCAACATCTGGCAGTAGGCATAAACATTGTATTTTGTGAATCTTGGCTAGCTGAGTGCATAGTGTTTGTTCCGAATGCAGGATAATTGCCATCCCAAACATCCGAGCATGATGCCTGTTTATTTTATATCATACATTGTCATTTTTCAATAATGTTCACACATTTTCGTGTGCACATCAATATATACAAGTGAACTGTGGGATTACTCTGACGGTGAATTGACACAACATAAAGTTCTCCTAAATATTGCTTTTCGTTCACATGGTTTGCATGACACATTCTTTTCAAATTTTGAATATGATAAGTACAATGCTTTCAAATGGAAAATATTTATAGTCTCCAATGTCAGTCGACTCAAAAGGCCTAGGTTACCTGTGAGTAGATGTGTTTGCTCGGTGTATATATATATATATATATATATATATATATATATATATATATATATATATATATATATATATATATATATATATATATAACGTTACTATTCTGGGGCTCCGTAAATTTTCTGCTGGAATGAACTTCCTTTACCAATACCGGGAATCAGAAGTGTGTCAGGCATGACAAATATCGCTCCAAATATGGTGGTGGCATACATTACTAAATAAAATTGCTGGTGATCTATAGTATGCGTACTTACAGTCGCTATACAGGTACGTGTAGCTCTAGTTAGTATATAATGCCATTCACCTGTCCCAGACGATATTTACACATTGTTCAGTCGAGTGTTGTGATAGCGGAGCATCAGCAGTGCCATCGTCAGTCACAATGGTAGCCCCAGCAATATCCGCTGTAGTACTTGGTTATTTTTTACCATGTTGACACAGACACGGTTATCTGATTGCGACTTGGACCAAATGGTACTTATACAATTTATTCCTAGATGCGAGTCACTAAATGGGCAAGTGTCTTCAGTGTTTCAAATGTCTGGTTCTTAGAGATGTACATGATATATAATCTGCTGGCACAGAATTCCAAATCATTAGACGTTGTGATTTTTGGTACTGATTGTACATGTGAAAGCTCTTGGTTAATTATTTTAGATTTAAATGTGGCATCTTATAATATCGAATGCACCAGAACAAAAACGTCAGTTTCGGTTTTGTGTATATTGACGTTAACCTGCCAGAGAGAACATTGCGTAATAAAAGTCATATGCTACTGATTAAACCAATTGACAATTCTCGTCGATATTTTCCAAGCTTGACTTGCTGGCATAGACTACCTATACCATCAATGTACATCAGTATCAGAGGACACAAGTCAGATATGATAAATATCAACAAATAATGATGTGCTACTTCAGTGTTAGTAACCCGATGTATGAAGGACTACAACTGAAGCTAAATGCACATTGATCGTCACCATCTTATGCGGGTGTACTCATTCTGTTGTTCTCTATAAAATGAGTAATGTTATAGCGCCTTACCCATCAGTCATAGGTTCAAAGGGCTTTACATGTCAACGATGAAGTGTGCCTTCAGATTTCCATTGAATCTACCCAGGCCAATGAACAGATATTTCAAAGAATAGCGTCAGAGTTATTTTAATGAATACTATCCCAAAGCTGTGAGTCTCTATTTCTGTAATTTGGGGAAATATTTTGTGTGTCAGATCGATGTAGGCTTTTTGTGCCAAAACTTTCATAATGTATTTCAATTAGTTATACAAGTGTGCGTTGTATCTATTATTTCAAAAACTAATTAATCGTTGAAACATTAAAATTGAAGCAGAGTAGTGTGATATATCATGGGGATGACCATGATTGGATGTTTTCATGTTAATTCTCGAGTATTACTCCCATGGCATAAATTGAAAACAGGTCTGAATATATACATTGTATAAAAGTAATAATAACATGTCCATTTATAGAGCGCACTTATCCATTCACTCAGTGGTTTCTCAATACTATAGGAGTATTATTACCCTAACCCAGGCTGACATATTTGTCGCTTTAAGGTCACCTCCACAACCGTTACCAAGTACCCATTTAAAGCTGGGTGAAAAGAGGCACATTTCTTAATAAAGTCACTTACCCAGGATGACACCATAAGTCTCTCAACTCTTGTCTCAGTGTGGGGCAGGGAATAAACACTTGAAACTCTCAGATTGTATCCAGCAGCGGGTGGCCCACCCAGCGAGCTGCGCCCGTTGTTGCTGAACTTCACTGATAGCGGTCGATTGAGCTATGCACAGGACCCTCGTGCCACCACATTTTTAATCTAAACAGTAATAGCCTCATCAAATGACGCTCATCTGTGTAATCCATTGGCAAATACTTAAACACGGCTTGCAACAATATATATGAAATGATACATGTGATGCTATAGACAAATATAATGTTACATTTAAAAAACAAATGTTTTAACCATTGATGGATTATATGTAAACACAATTAATATCAATAGACAGCATTTTACATGTTCCATGTATTTAAACAGTACACAAACACTATTTATCTCAATAATAATAACATGATTACATTTGTGAACTGAACTTTGAGATGAGCTTTTAGTAATGGCTTCGGTGCTACTTTCCTCATCTGCAATGTACTTGTAAATTCCCGGGAGTGACGGGTGATGTAGTGATATAATAGTAAACTAATAGTTATAAAACAGCAAGGTGACATACAACTGGTCAGCCAATGAGTCTCTTAGGATTCATATGGGTACATCACCATTTATCACCGGCTGCACCTATAACTGTGATTGCAGTGGAGCACGAAATAAAATAATAATCGGCACACTTCCGTGTAACTGTCTAGAGTTACTGATTCACATGAGAATACGAGTTCAACGATCACACGTTTTGAGGGAAAGCACGATTGTTCTACTGAAAACATATATCTCTCTTTGCTTTGAAAATCAACAATGGTATTGAATGCTTTGAGAACCATATCAAGCATGTCGAAGTTTGTAAGTTTCGTTAGATGGAAGACATTTGTGAAACTGATGTTTGATGATGCTGCAATCAAGCAAATCAAATGTGTTGTAGCTTGTTAGATATGACATGAACATGCCAGAATTTACGAGGCTGAGGGGATAGAGAGACAGCTAGCACCATTCAGTAGTTTCTTGTCCTTAAAATCTACTCAATATTTAAAGTAAGGGTTCAGGTGGGAGTTATTATTGTGGAGTCCATCTTATTTAGACATGCCTCAGCCAATTGGCTATATCGTCCCAGAATATATATAAAGTAACAGTACTGGTTATATCCTGCTTTCAAAGGCCCACAACTGTTTAATATACCTTACACTAGCGTATGCGACTAAATGAAGGACGAATTATACGAGAACAATTTAGTTTGATGTAACATTCATAATTCATGTGTCTGTGACATATTATGTAGCTGGGTAATTCATTTGCATGAGAAGCAGTTTGCTGCGCGTGCATTTACATTACTCATTGAATTGACATGTATTGGTCAGTTAATTTATAAGACAAAAACAATATCCAATATTATCCTGCATAATGTGTTAGTACAGGCATACACATGTTTCTCCAATTGTTTGCCATAGCACTCGAAGGTGTGTGTTGAAATGTCTGTTGAAATTTATATTGTCAGTTTATGAGTTAGATGGACATCTACGTACTGAAATAAGTGACACCCGGAAGCAATGAAAGCGTCAATGAGGTAGTTATTTTAATGTTATCAAAGCAAATCTGTTGGTGTCAGATCTGTGATGGACTCTCTGCTATTTATGATTCGACATAGGCAACATAGTGTTAACAATCCTAAGTATGAACACAGGACTTTCATAGTGTCAGCTTCTTCTCGACACTCGTGTAATAACTGTCTGTTAATAGTCATATCACATAACAACTGATACTGTTTTTTTCGATAAACAAAAATGACAATGGGTTACTTAATATATTCATTCAAATTTCCATTTCCATCGTTTTACAATCTAGCTGTCTGATTCCAGTAACATGTTAGGATATAGGATGCCAAAAAGTGTACCATTGAAGAATAATTCTGAAGTGATGTTTTGCGACAATAAATCATGGCATTTTAGTGCAATAATACACATTAATATTTCGTGTACTTTTTCGCGACCAGTCAATTGCGACAGTCAAACACACACTCTTATAGTCATGATCAGTTTTCAATTTTCACAACCTGAATTCAATTTCATTTCTTATACTATAAATTCATATCCGAAAATAGTATATTTTACCATTTGACAATTTAAATTTACTTAGCACTGTTGAAAGCCATTGACCTAAAAGGGACACCGCGCCGAGGACAAAAATCAGATTATGTGTATCTACCTATGCTAATTAACATGTCTTTTAACAAGTCTCAGACACCCGATTTCAGACAATTGACGTAATTGGTAATAGAAGATTCTGCATGTAGACAGTGAAGCGAAGCGTAACTCGTTAGCAGACACTCTAATCAGCTCAGTTAGCTAAAAATGAGACTAATTTGTATCCTCGACGCTGATTTCTAAAACAATATCCTCACATATTTACTCATAGTTCTTTCTATTCAAAATATATTTCAGTGTTGCTTCTGCAAAACTGATACAAATAAGTATTTCCATGTGTGTATTTGAGCTGACTATCATCCTTTCAATAAAACGGAAGTAATTCTATTGTAACTGACATTCAATACCAAGATGTGGGCGCCAGTATAATCGATGTTCAGATCAATATTTAAAGAAACCATGGTTGACATTGTCAGTAGATTTCTTCTCCTCCCACACATTAGAAGTAATTGGCTTGCAGTATATTACATTTGTGGATAATTTAGGGTACATGATAGCCAATTAAGTTTTGTTTAAAACACTGAGTAGTGTGCTTCAAAATGGGAACAAATAATAATTCCGTTAGGTTGAAATGATAATGTTGAGAAATGTTGAAATCAATTGAGATGATGTCTGCATTGTATTATTTGAAAAGTGGCAATGTACACTCTGTCAAAAAATAAACGCAACCCCTGTCTCAATATCTGACAACATCCTCTGAACAAATAATGAGTGTAAATTAGATTTGTTTGGCATGTACTCTTGATATGTTCTAATAATGTTCTAATAATGTTCTAATAATGTTCTAGTAATTAGTAATGGCTCTAATATGCAGCCTTTGTCACGCAAGCTGACATTTTATCCGATTGTTTTTGAGTATGTGCGAAAAAGTCACCTGCATAATGCTAATGATTGTATGTGCAAATCAAGGAAAACACAGTTGTTGTAGAGGTCTATAAAAGACGCGTAGTTTTCAGTTCAGTCATTTCATTCTCTCCGAAAATCGAGGTAAAAAATGCCCCGGTTGAATACAGCAGATCGAAATATTGCCACTTGTCCCATTGAGACCAGTCAAAGTTTTGTAACATTTGCCGGTCATCCAACTGTCCATAAAACAACAATCTCCCGACTTTGGAATCGACATACACATGCAACTAAAGGCCCAGGAGTGGTAGACCAGGGTCACCCACCTACGTAATCGACAGGTGCTGTTTTGAGGAGAGTCTCGGCACAAACTATCAGGAAGCGTTTACGTGAGGCCAATGGAGGAGGTGCAATGCTGTGATTACAGCTCGTGGGGCTCATACGAGTTACTGAAGAAAACGCCCCTAGTTTGAATTGAGTGTTTGCTAGAGACCTATTGTGACCTTGTGACATTGTGTTTACTTTAATAATACATGTGTAATAACAAGTTACACATTGATATAGACACTTTCTAAATTCAGGGGTTGCGTTTCCTTTTTTAGAGAGCGTAAAAAATATGTTATATATGTATAAAAAAACAAAGATTTTATGGATGAGTAACTTCCTTTTTCTCAACAATGACAATGTTTTGATATAAACTCTTATATCTTGAAAACGATGTTTGAAATTGAGATTACCAATGGTAAAATAAAGAAGTTAATGGACTTAACACTCCTTGTCTTCTCTTGAAGTATTGTATTTTTATATGGCACGTGTGATAAGCACAGTGTTATTTAGATAGTTTGCGTGTCGTGTCATGATGGAGGACGGACGTGTTTTGAGCTCTCTCGCACTGAGCTAGCTAAACTTAAGGCTTTCATGGATTAAATCATAATTATGCTTTCTTAACACCAGAAAACAAATGAAGCATTGCAAGATGTACATTTGAGATGTCTTTTATGAGAAGATGACTTTTATTTTTGACGATATTCATCAGATTGTCAGAAAGTGAATACGACCGTGAAAATCGTGAATCTCGCCATCACTGTGCTTGACACGTCGACACTCAGTGGCAATCAGTGAAATGTGCTTTAGCTTAGATGTGATTCACTGGATTTCTGAGGATTTCACTCGGATGTGTTGAAAAGCAAAGTGAGTACTTGTTCAAATCTTGTGTTTATGACATTACATTCACTGGACTGAAACCTATGGCTAAAATTACTACAAGTACGCCATTACCGAACTCTAGTAAACGAAATCGTCAACAAGTGTTTACATCGTCCGACTCTGACTCTGATTTTGATCTAAAACGCAAGTGTCAAGGCAACTCTGAGCTTAACGTTACCGATAGTTTTGTCAATATGAGTGAGGAAAGTGAAATGCTGAACGTTGGTAACACTGAATCAAAATCTGATTCCTTAGTTAACGAAATTTTGAAAGCTTTTCAAAATAAAGATGTCCTTGTCGCTATATCTACTGCTGTTAGCGAGGTTATTAGGCCCATGTTCCGACAAGAAATGGAGGACTTAGTGGTCCAAAATAAAGCTTTGGAGGAGAAAGTTTCCGTGTTGACAAATACTGTCGCAGAACAAGATAAAGTAATCGAAACACTTTCTCAGAAGCTAGACCGCAGTGAACAATATTCACGTAGGAACAATATTCGTATATCAGGCATAGGTGAAAGTGAGTCAGAAAATACTGACAATTTAGTATTGGAACTGGCGAAATCAATCAATGTCGATTTAAGCCCAGCAGATATCGACGTGAGTCACCGTGTCCCCCGACGCCCAGCCTCGCCCCAGGATCCTCCCCGTCCCATTCTTGTGAGACTTGTTAGCAACGCCTCAAAACGTGCCATGCTGGCATCTCGTTCTAAACTGAAGTACACTCGTAATCCCGGAGCTCCTAAAGTCTTCATCAATGAAGATCTCACTGGACCCAGAGCTGCTATCGCCAGGAAAGCTCGTGATCTGGTAAAGGAGAAAAGAGTGGAAGGGACTTGGGTTACTCGGGGTGTAATTTTGATCAAACTTTTGGATGGGACAGTTAAGAAAGTTGCCAATAACACCCACTTCGAGGAGGTCTGTGAGTCTACAAGGTTGAAAATGGTGTTCAACCTTAGTCAAAAATAAAACTGTTCTTACTCCAAATAAACATTTAATCCTGTGAATCATGTCTGTGTAAGAGTAAGTTTCATATATACGTATACACTATTGTATGAATGCTATATACTGTTCCCATAACAGAGAACATTATATAATTGCAATGAATGTGACATGTATAACCACGTGAAACATGACGTTTAACATACTGTACCCAGGGAGAAGCATGCGCGATGTGCAGATTACACACTCTATGGTGTGCTTCCGTTATCCCCTTTAAAAATCGTTTATATAAATAATTCTCTAGTCTTTGAATATTACATAGGCTACATATTACATATATTACTAACTAAAGTCACATCGTACCAACGAGTCATTACTACGATGTTTGCAAGCAAATAGATAATGTATCCCGACTTGATCATGTACATCAGGATATGTTCTAGCATGAACACAGCAAACCGCCCGAGAAAAGCATGCATCTGTGACGTTAAGTTATAGCTCTCAATGTCACTCTTCAAACAGATTTCAAAAAATCTTATAGATATCTATTCTTCTGAAGTTGTGATCTCTGTTACCTATGCAACAAAGGATGTATCACATAATCACTAGTTACATACCTTTTCAGTATTATGATAGGGAATTAAAGCTGCACATGTGTTTAGAAACAGGTAATCCATTACGTTAGCACATTTCAGCACGCACGGCTCGGTATGAGATAGACAGCAGTTAACACTCGTGAAAAGCATGCGATATCGACATGAATTACTTTTTTCCTTACGTTAGTCGTTCTTGATTTTCGTTTTTGTTGTTTTCTCTTTCCTCATTTTTCTACGCTGGTAGAAAGCCTACCAAATGACAATGAAAAGTCTAAGTTTGTTGTATATATTTTTCCGTTTGTTATTTATGTTTTCTTTTCTGTTTGCAAACTAGCTTACAACTTACTAAATGAATTTGTTGGTGTATTCACCTGGTGTTTTCAGTCGTTCCTGTTTTGTCAACTCCATGAATGTCCTTCCCACTGATCATGCAGATCATGGTTATAATCTGCCTTGTTACTTTTTACTTTGTTTGTTCTTTCCAAAAAGCAACGTTCGTAACTTTCCCTTTCATGACAACTGATTTGTGTTCACATTATGCTTATATGTTTCCAAATGATGTTCTTTGCTTTATGCGTGAAACTGTTTGTGTTAATTTGTGTATGATTTCGTGGTCAGTTTATACCGACTCTACATGTTTCCATTCCCACCATTGCCAACGTTCAGTTTATCTCATAGCAATCGATAATGCCAGTTGATATTAGTCAATACAGGCAATCGGTGGGTTTGTTTTCCTTAAAATTATCTTCTGAAAAAACAAGTTTGTTACACTTCCGAAAGAGCGTAATAATGATGACATGTCTTTACGATACCAGGATATCTCTCCTCTTAACCCTGTTGTTATTACTGTGTGGTGATATACATTCCAACCCAGGTCCAACCTTTCATACTGATCTTAAAATTATTCATTTAAATGTCTGCAGTGTTAAAGACAAAATTGATATCTTAAATCTGGAATTAAATGAGTACGACGTTATCTGTTTGACAGAAACCTGGCTCCATGAAGGAATCGCTGATCATAATATTCATATTCCAGGCTTTCATTGTCCCTTTAGAAAAGATAGACCGACAAGGGGAGGTGGGGTAGCTGTCTTCGTTAAAAACACAATTATCGCTAAAAGGATAGAAAACTTGGATAAGATTGGTCTTGAGGCATTATGGGTCGAGCTCCGCTCTAAAAGCAGAAAGTATTTAGTGGGTGTATTTTATAGAGCAGACAAAAGTGAGCAGTACTGGAACTTGATTGATCACTCTATCGGAGATGCCTTGGATATGGACTTAGATACAATAATTGTTGGAGATTTTAACATTGATATTTATAACAAAGTAGATACAAAGATAACAAACCTTATGATGGCCTATGATTTACACCAAATTATAAATTCTCCTACTAGAATCACCAAAACCAGTAGAACGCTTATCGATTTGATATTTGTTTCTCGTCTCGATATGGTAAAAGAATCGAAGGTCTTAGATCCATTTTGTAGTGACCATTGTCCAGTATCCGTAACCTTAAATGAACGTATGAATTCGCCGAAAACCTATCAGCGAAAGATTTATGATTACAACTCGGTAAACAAAGATGATATTTGCTCCAGTGTTGATAACACGGACTGGGCAAACATGCTATCCATTTCTGATATAAATATGAGCACAGAAGCATTTGTGAAAACCCTATCTCATATCTGTGATTCAAGCATACCTAACAGAACAGTTACAATAAGATGTAAAGATACCCCGTGGATGAATAGTAACATTCGCAAACTAATGCGGAAACGAAACCGGCAACATAAAATTGCAAAGAAAAGCAACTCTGAAAACGATTGGACGAGTTTTAGATCCCTTCGAAACCAAGTAATCTCTATAGTACGAAAAGCCAAGAAAGAATACACAACAAAATTAGACACCCAAATCAACAATAATCATAGTACTAAATTATGGTGGCGTTTAGTAAAAAATTATATGAACAAAAAATCTTCAAGTACATCCTTCCCCCCTATAACGCATAATAACGAAGTTTATCAAGAACCAGTATCAATAGCAAACGTGTTAAACACTTACTTCGTTGATCAGGCTACAATAGCTGACCCTAATAAAGATCTTCCAGATTTACTCATGGACGATGATATTATAAGTTTGAGCGATATATGTCTAACACAGCAGGATGTTGAAGATGTATTGTCATCGTTAAACATTACCAAAGCGACCGGACCAGATGGAATTGGAAACCGCTTCTTACGTTTGATATCATCTTCTTTGTCACTACCACTGACTAATCTCTTAAATAAATCACTTCAAACAGCAGCTTTTCCAGATATATGGAAAGAATCATCTGTCATACCAATCCATAAGAAAGGTAATATTCATGACTGCTCTAACTATAGACCAGTCGCTTTAACATCTTGCTTGTCTAAGGTCTTTGAAAAATGTATATTCAAATATGTTTTTAATTTCATGAGGGATAACAATTGTCTTTTGAATTTACAATCAGGATTCATGCCTGGAGACTCAACAGCTTATCAGCTTACACATTTATATAACTTCATTGCTAAAGCTATGGATAACGGGAAAGAAGTTAGGGCTGTATTTTGCGATATAAGCAAAGCATTTGATAAAGTTTGGCACAAGGGAATCATTCAAAAACTAAAATCTTGTGGAATTGATGGAAATTTACTGCAATGGTTTGAAAGTTATTTGCAAAATAGAATGCAAAGAGTAGTTATTCAAGGTTATAAATCTGAATTAAAACCAATAACAGCAGGGGTGCCTCAGGGATCAGTCCTTGGACCTCTGTTATTTCTAGTGTACATAAATGACATAGTTGATGGAATTGAAAGTAACATACGCCTCTTTGCAGATGACACGTCACTCTATGTAATAATCGACGATCCCTATACGAGTGCCTCTACTTTAAATTCAGACTTACAGAGAATATCTAAATGGGCTGAAATGTGGCAAGTAAAATTTAACCCTAATAAGACTGAAACCATCCAATTTTCACGCAAAACCGAACCCTCCATTAAAACTCCACTTTTGATGAATGGGACCCCTATAAATGAAGTGCAAAGTCATAAACATTTAGGTATCATTTTTCAGGAAAACCTCTTGTGGCACTCTCATATTAATGAAATGATTAAAAAAATTAGCCCAATGATAAATTGTCTTCGTAGTTTTAAATACAGATTGTCTCGAAAAACTCTTGAAATTATGTACAAATCCTTCATTTTGCCTTTATTTGATTATTGCTGTCATCTCTGGGACAATTGCACAATTGAACAATCCATTTCACTCGAACACCTTCATTTGGATGCTTTACGCACAATATGTGGTGCTGTTAGAGGTACTAGTCACTCGAAACTATATACTGAGACAAACCAGACCTCCTTAGCGAAAAGAAGAGAAAAGTTCAAATTAACCTTATTTTATAAAATGACTAACCATATGGTTCCAGACTATCTTTGTAATCTCGTGCCAGGGAATGTATCTGACAACAGTAACTATAACCTTAGGAATAATGACAATTTTCAGACTATACGATGCAAATCTGTTTATTACGCTAATTCGTTCCTGCCCGATACAATCAAGTTGTGGAATAATCTTCCTTCAAATATTACAAATGCTCCCTCTGTTGGGCAGTTTAAGAACCTAATCAAACCACAGGCAGATACTAATACAATGTTTGATTTGAATTACGGTACCCGATTCTGTCAAATCATTCACTGTCGTCTTAGATTAGGATGCAGTGACTTAAACAATGATAAATATAATCGTTTCATTTCTGATAATTCCCGCTGTTCATGCTCACATGTATGTGAGGATGCCTTCCATTTCTTTTTCATGTGTCCTGAATATAGTAACATTCGATACGAATCATACTTCTACGTTAAAGGATTTTCCATACGGGATGTACTAAACGGTAATAACTCAATATCGCACGAGAGGAATATACATATTCTTGAGTCAGTTCATCAATTCATTATTTCTTCAAAACGATTTGATTCTTAATATTATGCTTCATGTTTGACTTACTTGTATCAGCTGACCACGAAACAAACATGTTTAGATTATTTAATACTATATTTATGTGTATGTTTTTGTGTACACAATTCTGTTTAAATGTGAACCTATGTATTATGTACTCTGGAGCGGCATTAATATAAGCCATTTAGGCTTGTTTGCCAATCCTTTTCTATTGAATAAAATATGTTTTAAACCAGATAGTTTGCAAATTGATAATAATATGTCCTTTTAATGCTACTACAGTATTCTCAATAACTATATTTTGTTTAAACATCATAAACCATTCCTCTTGCCCCTGAATTTAACATTATGACATTATGATGCACAGTGCCGTCGGTATTTTAAACATACTGTGTTTAAAAAAATACAATTAGAATGATTTATTACTCAAATATTTAATGTTCACATGACAAAGAATACTAACGACATACCATTCAATAACAACTTACCTTTGTCTTTACAATGTTGATGTTACAATAATACATGCCAACGGTATTTCCTACATTTAACACGTCACAATCCCTTACTTCCAACATGTACAGTGTAAGCTTTGTATTTAGTTTAGTTTAGTCCCACTGTGGCCCATCCCATAGTGGGCCGGGTATTTTCACACCCTCTTAACGAGCTCTCCCAGAGTGGGCCGCGGACAATTGAGCTGACCCATAGTGGCCCACATGGGTTTGATTGCCTGAATTAACAGGAGTCATTACCTTGTTAAGAGGTGTCAAGTGATTAACCATTGATAAGACTACTTACTACTTATGGAAAAAATAACAAGAAGTAAGAAAATTAGGCAGCATCATTTATTTACATGGCATCATTTGTTAAGTCTCAGATTACACAGAATTTCTCAGTTCATGTTGACACAGTTCATTTACAGGAAAGCATTGATCCACAGGTGAACAGGTAGCTGGCCATGTCTCTCTCACAAGTCATGTACTCTAGGCCAAGCTCGTACAGTTGTGTGTTCACATGTGTGATCCTTCGAGAATGTAGGCGGCCAGGTTGGAATGTTCATCTTTGAACAGAAGGATGAGTTGGTACAAGTTCAGATGGGGCTTCAGAGCTCGTTTGGACAGTCGGCTGTTGTAACCCTCGCAGTTGTTGTTCGTCCTACTTACTACCTACTTACCAAACTTACCGTAGCCTATTTCCTTCCTTCTCAATGTCTACAGTTAACTTCCTACCACATAATAACCCCTCTACTCATCATTAACACCTTCTCTGATCTATTGCTCACCCGGTTTTCACAACTAACAACCTCTCCCATAGTGGGCCGGGTTATCACACCTCATTAACGAGCTATCCCACAGTGGCCCATCGGTCTGCTCATTACGTAATCTACTCGTGGGCCACTATGGGATAACACCGTATTTACAGTTTCAATTAAATCAGTAATGCTTATTATATAGTTTTGTACATTTATGATAGCGGTAAAATTAATTTTTGTAATGTATGTCTCTTTTTTGTCACATTTGATGTTATCATAATCTTCAGATGAAAGCATATTGTAAATGTAATAGTATATGGTTGAACGCTTTTTAAAAAAGATATGAGGTAAGATCAAACAAAGCTAATCTGGAATGAATTGTCTGGGGAATGCTGCAACATACGGAACACAGAACATGCCATATTTTATATGGACATGTTGCTTTACGTCTTGCTCTTACTAATCGGAACATCACTTAGAATTAATGAATGTTGTGATGTTACGAGACAATATCTTATCGCACCATATACGCACTCACTCATGTAGACATATTGCTGACCGTATCAACATATTTTAAAACGGAAGTGCAATTGTTATTTTTAGCTAGAAGAACTTTCAAAGCTTCCATCAACTGGTTGATTAATAGATCAGAGGATATTTGATGCAGTGCAACCACTAAAAACTTCTGTTTCACAAGAAATTAATTAAACAAAGTATACTATTGTGAAAGAAAGGACATAATAACAATGCACGAGTTAACGTGCATCAACATTAAGAATTGAAAGAGAAAGACACACTGATATTTCTTTATTAATCGTGTGGCTGTAATAAAATAAAATTGCCTGACTTCAACATCATATATTTAGATTAGATAAAAATAGTATTTTCTTTCATAATGTCTATTTCAATCTTGGTCTACATTTTGCGCTATAATGTTTCAGATTCATGATGCAATTATATAAGAGATTTTATTGTTGTACCCAAACACTGATCTGGACGTTTTCAATAAATTCACAGTAAAATTAAAAAATCAAAATATACACCTAATCTTTAAAGGTTTGGTAATAGATGAACGTTCTTTGAGTCAGGTGAGGACATTGTAATCAAAGGATTTTGAGGAGTTCCATATTACATGTAGTTAACATTAGTGTCGCATCTATACAAAGATACGTTACGAGTAAGTAAAACCACGAACAACTACATCACTGCACAGTACAGATATGGTGGATGTGTTGAAATATTTCAAGGATGGATTGTTTGTCTTGAAATAATTTTACACTGAAGACACAATTCTCGATTATCAAAACATATAAGCATGATCAAGGGTGTTATGATATACATTCACTCTTTAGACGGTAGTATTGCACATATATAAAGTACATATATCTAAGTAGACATTAGAGCCTGAACATTTCAGGAAATTAATATCAAGGATTCATTGTTGACAGAAAAATAAAAATGATTAAATATCATTTCTATGGAAACTATTTGAGAAACGCACAGATACCAGCGAAAGTTTTTAGAAATTGATCATGTCAAAGTGTCTTTGATTCTATCTTAATGTCCTTCAGTCATGAACATAAAACTTTATTTTACTTGATGTAATTAAACCTTAAATGAAAGGCTAAAATAGGTTGATACAAGATTATACCAAAAAAATAAACATTGGCTGTATTTTCATCACGCAATCTTACCATTCATTCTACCTAACTGACAAATATAAATTGATGTTTTTTCAACAATGCAGATGTCTGATATTACAATCAGACAGAATGATCTGTTTGTATTTATTTGTAATTCGGGTTACGTTTTGAAATCTTGTCCATGATCGGGAATAAAATTTTGTGCGTAATACAATCACCGTTGGCAATTATATAAACACGGTTGCATTTACCATGACGTAGCACGTAGTATACAATGTAAATACATATACAGTTCGTTGTTTTCGGTGACGATTATTGTCATATGTTGGAACTGGTTGAATTCAGATAGTATAAACCCTGCCTCTCAAACTATGGTTAAGTACTCACGTAATATTCATATCCATTCCCAAGTGAATTTACGCATGTCATGTAATCCATATATAATTCAAATTGTTTGTTTAAATGTAGCTTTAATGTAGTTGACGAAACTGTATCAAAATACGAATTATGTGAATTAAATCATTTTCAGAAATATATAATAGTTGAGGGCTCTGGTTCTGTAATTTGCTATTACAGGAGGTTCTTTACCATTGTCTCTGAGCATCCTCAGTTGTCATATTCAGATAGGCCTCGTAGCCACATAGCCTCCAGTGTAGCCTTAGTGTACACTTTCAGTAACAGTGTTCGTCATGCACATAAGAAACTTACATAACTGTCTAGAAATATGATTATAAAATCACTGTATTATAATTGTAAAATATAGTATTTGTTTTTTGATGAAGAGATATATTTTGTTATACTGCTCTATAATCTAATTTAAAGGGAAACGCACGTGCATATTGAGTAAGAGTTATCTCCCTTGCAATTGTTTTCCAAATATTATTCAAGTTAGCCTGGATGCATATGATCTTTTGGGGTTAATTTTGTTGTTAAATTGTATTTCTATCAAACAGTGATTTTATTCAGCAAATCTTGAGATTAATTGACATAAATATTAATGTTTAACAGAAAACAATAACAATTTGAAAAATCTAAATTTTAGGTAAAACGCTTCACAAAAATACAATAAAATTGCAAAGAACTTCCTCAAATGATACTTTTTAAATAGGACATTATTTTTTTTTTCAGATTTTGTCCAATTAAGTAAAACTGTTGTTGGAAATAGTATAACCCTGGGTTTATAATAATGTAAAATGATGAGTAAAAGATATCAATTTCAAGACATCGGGCATATTAGAAGTATATAAGAACTAGATTTCATAATGTGTTTGTGCACTGGCTTACATAAAGAGCTTCATAAGTGGTTTAAATGCAGGAACTTTTCGAGGGCATTTATACAACAATTTAATTTGACCTTTCAAACTAATTTCAATAAGACATCTGGCACGGTTCATTTACTTTTGTCTTTATGTGGCTCTAAAATATTTGTGAAACATACACATAACAAGTTTGTTTAGAATCGTGTCACGTTATGAACAACAATTCTGCATTTGAAATTGATTTTCCGCAATATGTTCTCTGAAAGTTGTTGTTGTGTTGTGGAGCTGATGCTGGTTCAGGATGAACGTAAACCGATGTTAAAACAGTAAAATTTGTAAAATTGTACAAAATAGGTGTCATTCAGGTTGACTTTCCAGAACATTTTGCATAGAAGACAGTTAATAAAAACTTCGTAGAAGGGTAATGCTTGTTGTGGCATGAAATCTCAAGTGAACGATGACTTTATCCTTCCTAATGTCATTTTATTGAAATGCACCGAAGCGTTGTGAATACACAATTACATATAATTATTTTACACAATACATTAATAAATACTTAGTGCTGAAGCTTCATCAAGCATAATCGCTGTGTTATGATTATATTAAAAAAAATATGATGTTGACCCCAAGTAAGTTGGTGTACGATATGCATACATAACGTGTTTTAAATATTCTGAATCTGTCGCCAAACATCTTGTGGGATGATAGTTATATCAAATCATATTGTTTGTTGGATATCTATTAGTAACACAATATTTGGAAAAGCTCAACATACATGTCTTTATCGTTAAAGACATGGTATCAATTAATTGAAACACGATTAAGAAAACGTGATAAATTATTTTACATCTTATGTCTTCTTTTTACATCAAAACTAGTAATACTTTCCTTGTAATATGTCATACAGAATTACCACATTGTAATATTACAATATATTTGTATGTCCACAACGACTGATGAGGTTGTTTTAGCAGAAATGTCAGTCCCTGCCAGGATCACTACTTTTACCCATATCAATCTGAGCTACTGGACTGTAATAGCTATATCAGATGATACAAATTCTCATCACAAAGGATACTTTGGGTAGAAGACTTAGAACAAACATGGTTTAAAGTACTTGTTCTATATCCATAATTCATTTAAATTAAAGAAATTAATTTGTGTATTCTACATGTTGAATACAGACTTATTTGATACATTTCAATTTTTAAACATTTAAAACAAGAAAAAAGTGAGCATGGCTCACATACCCCCGCGATCTGCTATCCGTCCATTGAGAATTATAGATGTCGAGGATACTTTGTTTAAAAAACAGCTTCAAGCATCATAATATTGTCCAAAATAATGTTGGGAACTGCCTTTGTTATTACAAAATTGTATTCACCTAGATGTAATATTTTCAGGTAACTTAATATTTCCCATTAGAGCATCACACCGGTAATTTGTACCGAGTTCAATTACAGATTCAAGGGCTTCATAAGAAAATAACATCTCGAAACTGGACTGTGAACTCGATGAAGAGTATCATCTGGACTACCTCCATGTTAAGTTTCATTCACCTAGATGTAATAGTTTCCGAGAAACTTGTCCCCATTGCAGCATCACAGTTCTTTTGATACTAAGTTCAATTTCGGATTCAAGGGCCATAACTCCGTAAAAATTAATATTACGGAAGTGGTTTTCGAACTCGATAAAGAGTATGGTCATGAGTACTCACAACCAAAATTTCATTAACCTAGTTCGAACAGTTTCCAAGAAACTTGTCCCGATTGAACACAATAAAACTATGTCCAAAAAGTGACCTTTCCATGGCAAAAAAAACAAAAATTAATCTCAGAAAATTGAAAATTGTCTGTGCGCGATCGGAAGAACATGGTTAAAAACTGTACAAAGTTTGGTTGATGTACCTTTGACGGTTTTTGAGAAAATTGACCGGACGGAAGGACGAACGGACGGACGGAATGACCGCTATATATCCCCGCTTACTTCGTAGCGGGGGTATACTGAGAGACGAGAGATGACCAGTATATTAAAGAACCAATAACACGAAGTATAGATTACCCGACATTATACAACATGTACCTGTATATACCATTTCAAACAACAGATGTTAGCTTATTATTGTTAAATAGCTTCAGATGTGGAACATCATTATGATGTACCTACTTACACACAAGTTTTGAAATCAGGAAATGGGTTATAATAATATCCTCCTTTTAAGTCAAACAAAACTGTTGTTTCACAGCTTTTCACATTTTTCTTTGATTTATTTTTATTTTCATTTACGTTGCAGATACCCTTATTTAGTATACCCTTATATACAATGAACCATGGGCAATATTAAGTTAATCTCTCAGTAAATGAGGGTTTTCCTATCCCTTGCGAGTTCACTATCCTAGCTAGGACCGGAATCTCAACTATGGACAGGTTTAGGATCGTTTCGAGCATTGGTCTTATCCTAACCTTAGGATATCCTAAGTTCTGTCCTAAATAGCTAGGATATGTCCTAGCTAGGATACTTACGTGAATGGCATCCTGACATTCTACAAACATCCCCTTTTCCGACGACAATAAGCTGTACCTGTGAACGTGAATGCACTGTTTTGTGTTTTGGTATCTTGGTGTCACTTTCATATGTTTGCAGTTTACCTATTTCAAAATAATTCAACATGCAACATCAACATCGGAGAATCAAAGGAGCTTCTGTGATCATAGTGGAACCAAACCACAATGGATTTTATTACTGATCTTGCGGATCAAATTAATATTCTTCTTTCGTTCACAGCATTAACCTTTTACAAAAGAATATGTCAATATGTGACTGATGCATGTTTGTACATTAAAGTTTACACAAATGATTTCCCTTTTTCTAGAAAACATGCCATTGCAAAGACTTTAATACACCGAGCAACATCATTTAAATGTTTAATCAACCCTAATATTATTATGTCATCTCGTGTGCTCCATGAGTATTTCAAATCTTTTCTGACAATTGTTGCTGCTAGCGCTTTTGGTATTCAAACTAGGATTGTATTGATCTGAGTATTGTGTTGGATTTGATAGAATCCTAGCTGAAATTTGCATTACACGGATGTGTTTTGAACATGACATATATGGCCATTGAGTTCAACGCCTGTTTTCCTTCTAGAGGATCATTCGTTTTGGTATTTTAGTCTCAAATGTGATCACTCTAATGCTATTTACAAGATGGAGAAGAATTCATTGACTGAAATTTATATATACACATTTTGAAGAAATTATACACATCAGCTACAAAAATAACATATGAAATAAAAAATCAGTACTAAGTCTTCATTGCTGTTAAACAATGATGGACATGCCATCACGAAATAAGACAATGCATCATATGTTGGATGTCAGATAACAAGTAGCCAATTGGACGTATCAGATGTGGTCTGTATCATCCTTCGTCTCACTCATCGATTCTGTATGTTTAAGTTGGGTTCTGTCTGTCGTGTCCTGTCATGTTGTATTTTTCTAAAAACTGTCATAACAAGATATTTATCGGACTGGACTGGACGTGATAGGGATATTCACATTACAAATAGGGTGTTGGTGGTACATACATTCTGACCAGTGATCTGAAGGATCGTAAGAATCTAGGTAAAAGCCGACATGCCGGTTGGTCTTCGTTAAGTTTGCCATCAGTGATTATTTCTTTAAGTATGAATTCCAGAAATAATAAAAAGCATGGATCTCGAAAAGAATAATGTTAAAAGTTCGACTGTAATGCATTTTTGTAAAGGATGCCAGATTATTTACTATTTCTATTTACATTTTACATCGGTATCAAATGAGCATACAATCGAGAATATACACCTGCAATTAATTATTAAGACGGCTTTTATAACCCGGTTTTAGTTTGGCTTCAAATTTAGCCCGACGAGCGTGACTACCTTATTTGCCACATTTCCGTCTGTTACACGAGTGACAGGAAAATGGTGCGCCGTGCCACGCTAATAAGCTTTGTAATGAATTGTCACTGAAATCAATCAGTTCGTTGGGTATTTGAAATTAACTAACTCACATGTTTATACAATTATCATGCAATTATCATTTGCGAATATGTCAAATGTTCTATCTATGAGATTTAACAAATTAAACATAATTAGTAAATGACATGTTAAGAACGGAGCATTCCAGATCGCCTTTCTTTATCATGCCATTTTATTACATCAACCTATTATTAGAACTGTTTCATGTACTGAGATAACAATTTATTTCACTCAGTGAAAATACGGATTATCCCTCATCTTACCAATGCCATATATCACCATTGAACTACTGTATAATTAAAAAACCCATTAAAATTAAGTAAATTATAATATGTGTTAAATTATGTTTACACAGAACTTAAGATAAGTACTAGACATTGTGCTATCAACATTACAATGCATACCCAATAGGTTAAAATCATAAAAGTTGAACTTTCAATGTAAACGTGACAAGAGGAAGCGGTGTGTTAACCTACTTGATCAGTATCTATAGATATATATACACGGATTCCGAGAAAGTACACTGTTAATGTGTGAGGAGAAGTCTACGAAAACCAAGTTGGCAATAGTTCATGTAACAGGATGAAGGGAGGAGTCCGCAAACGCACCTGCGCTCTGTTCGACCGCTGCGATCCATCTCTGATCTAAGTGATGAAGTAGTGACATGAAGGGTCTTAAATATTTCTGTTTTCAAGTTTTGCTTATTTCCATGTCTTGACAATACAATGCATCTATTTTGGTTCATTTCTCAGGAAGATAGCATTTCATTTCCAGTTAATTTAAACAGTACATTTTTTCGCGAAAACTTTTAGAATATAATAAAATAGGATACTGTAAAAGGAAAATAACCATCAATATTCTTCATTTTCATATCACTTTGTGACACCAACTCAATGGTCGATAAGAAAACAAAGCATACAATCATATCAACAGGACAAGTAAACTGTCAATGAAATGTAGCCTAGCATTACAGAGACTACTACATATTGATTGATCTATTTTAAAGTCTTTAATGGGTAAAGGCTTCTGGGAATGGGAATATTGTTGTTCCAGATAGAGAGCAATTACATATATTTTTCTATGAATTCATTTGGTAACAAACTGAAGTACAGCTGGTAAAAACCCATTTAGTGAAAATATATTCATAAAATATGCACTTCTGTTTCCGCATTACTTTTATTCACAATTGGTAGTTTTGTTGTTTAGGTTTAAATCTGAATATTTGTACGATATAAAGTTTTTGGGATCAGCTTAATCCTGAAAATTCGTTACTGGAATAAACAAAATAAAAGGCATGTAGTCAT
This sequence comes from Gibbula magus, assembly GCA_936450465.1. NCBI lineage: Eukaryota > Metazoa > Mollusca > Gastropoda > Trochida > Trochidae > Gibbula > Gibbula magus. The sequence goes on along the minus strand of OW388290.1, from coordinate 42,564,936 downwards.
ACCAGTGAAAAGAGGAATATACCACAATAATTGATGATGCAATGGAGAACATGTGACTGCTATGACGGGGATTTACAAATTACACTTTACAATAAACGTCAACTATATTTTGTATGTTTGTATTTTTGACTATAACTTATCTAGGAGACAGCATTCAATGGTCGTGGTAACGTATTATGGATGATATACTCTACGCATATCTTTCCCCTTCCTCGTTTATTTCTATACTTTCAATTATTTCAAAACAAGTAATACTGTCACTATACCTAGCCAAATTATCCCTCTTAGCATGTTAATGTTAAAAGAAATATGTCACTATTCTGGTGCAGGATCTCCCCAATACATGTATTTTGCACACAGACACTTTCACTGATCAATCAATGTATGTAGGTTAATTGTAGTAAATAATAAGACAGAACACAGCCACATATTTGGAATAACGTCAGTTCTTCTCTGTCTCTGTGTCAGCACTTAAGTAATGACAACGGAAGTAGAGGTTTTAGTGCGCTAGGATCAGGTTATCATCATCAATCTAAACAGTCTGACCCAGGTGAAACTTTAACGTCAGACATAACCGTTGTTTTACCGTGGTGAAAATTCTCTTGAAGGTATAATGGACTTAGATCATCCTGTCACAGGGTATAACGTACGCTAATGCAACTTTCATACCCTGGGTGCAAAGAAAGCACATACCTGCGCGAGGTGACGTATGATTGCGTTCTTTGTGGTTTATCAATGCGGTCTAACGATCTTTCAAAACCGTGTCATCAAACGTTTACCCCACCTTCCTCGATGAACTGCATGTTCAATTCCATGGTCTGACAATTGGACGGGAAAAAACTCTTCGATTTCAGCTCGATTATCTAAGTAAGTCGCCATTTTGCAGAAGTGCGAAAGCCAACTGCATTTTGAAAAAAAAATCTGTGATTGGCTGAATTTTATCGCCAACAGGGCGAGAAAACTATTGGTTGGAACATACGTCACCTTTATTGTATTTGCATTTGTAAGTGTTTTCCGAAGTCATTCTTAAGTAACGTTATTTGACGTTTCCAAATATTTCAATGACGAATTTCTTATTTCACTGTGTGACAACTGATAGCTTGACTGGTCAAGTGAAGCTGTGAATGATATTTTACTGTATGGAAAATATTTTAAAAGTTTATTTGATATTAATTCCTCTTTGTTACATTGGCATTTCCCAAATAAAACTCAAATCTAATGCACTAAATTATATGATATTAACGGTCCATTTACTTTTCCATCATCAGTGTAAAAATGAGTACATCTATTAAGTTATAGCACGGCAAACATAAATGTGCAAGTTGTAATGTCATTTGTCACCTGCTTGGGGTGTCTTTATAAAGTGTAAGTGTCTTTAACAGTGTATTATTATAAATTGTCAAATGGAGGACATACTTAATTTAGATATACATTTACAAGACGTTACCGTTTAGGTATAGTATAACCAATACTTATTTTACGTATGTCATCATAATAGAAGAAAACATGAAGATTTAAAAAAATATTGCTGTATTACTTATGCATGTGTCCAATGTCACTGTACTTATCCTATATTTGAAAGTTACAAATCAAAGGAGATCTTAGATATCCACTTCACATTTAGTTCAATTTGGACCAGTGTATTTACAATCGTCATTGATTACAACTGTGATTTGTTACCACTTGTTGTTTTAGCTTGAATATGTCAACTTCGTACGTTATACATATTCTCGTTTCATATTGACTTCTGTGCAAAATCTTTAAACATTACTTTGATTACCAATAACTGAACAAAACCAATTAAATATGTATATAGTGTTTTGTATGATAGGTCGAACGATGCTAGTATTCATGAGCTGGTGCTCAGTGAATTCTCTGCTAGCATGAACTTCCTTTACCATACCGGGAACCTATCACGAGGTGAGTAGAGTTAAGTGAGGGTCAGACATGATACATATCTCTACAGAACATAGTGATGTCATGCATTACTAAATAGAATTGTTGCTGACCTATAGTACAATATTCATTCACAGATCTGGTATATATATATATTATGCCATTCACCTGCCTCAGACGATATTGACTTGATGTGCAGTCGAGCGTTGTGATAGCGGAGTTTCCATTTCCAACTGCCTAACAACTACCCGCTATCTTCAGTCATATCAAAGTCCCGAGAATATCAACTGTATTACTTTGTTATTATTGACCTGGTTGATACAGAAAAAATACGCTGACTGTAGCAAGGACCAAATGGTTTTTTTTTACCTTTTACATGTATACCTTCACACAACACATTATACTTTTATACATTTATATGTATACATGTCATATTACAAAAACTGAGTGAAGCCATAATAATGGTAGAGTGTGAACAACAATGTTTTCTTTTGCCTCATTGTTAGAGACAGTATAGTTGTATTACTACTTGGTATATCTACTGGCTACTTGGACTCAATTTATCTTAAATGTGTCACATGACTTATTCGGCCTGTACTATACAAGTCATCAGGTAGTAATGTGCTCATACCATATTAGTAAACATAATTATCTAGGACTTTATGTGAAGGTTCATTTATTTATATATTGTATGCATTATGTTTATATTATTTAAGAATATCCCAGCAAAATATATTTATGAGTAAGAACAAAATAACGCCATGCAGGTGACAGAAGTTATTATCACATCAAAGCTTGAACAATGTTCGTTGCATGGAGAATCCTATCAATGCAACTACATTTTTGTGAGCGTTGTGAATACATTTATTATATGTATTAACAGTACGTACATGTAAGGAATAATATTCTTTTAATATTGATCAATTGTAAAGTTGATGTTGTGAATCGTAGCAATTGATCAACGTTCTCAGTCATCTTGCTTTATTAAATGTCGTGTTACCTGAATATTGCTCCAACCTCTATTGCATTGTATAAGTCCACCCAAAGCCTGTCCACAAAAAAGTTCACATAGTCACAGACGAACAAAGCTGATTGCCAAAATACTACTAAAGCACTCATTATGTTCGTTACGCCAGTAGATGATTTCAAATGCAAATTAAAACGAAAAATACACGTTTAATTTATAAATGGTAGATTTGAAAAAGTCATGTTTTATCATCGATAAGTAATGTTTATGTTAATCGTTAATTGTATGCTTGCCACAACATCGCTGGTATACCTTTTTGTGTCAACATAATCTCCATGTACTCGTGAATCTTTATATAATATATTAAACATGATATACAGTTAAAATGTTAAAAAAGAAAATGAATTGTGATTTCAAATGGAGAATATTCATTTTGGAATGTTATCATGTTAACGATAAGAGTATGTGCTACACTCGAGCTCATGCCATAATACAAACACATCTGAAAAATTAGTATTCAATATAAAATACAATTGCTTTATCTAATGTTATATCAATCGATTATCACATAGTTGAACATTGTTAAAACACTTAATATAGAATGCTATGTTTGATGCTACAGACGATAACATGTGCAAATCCCAAACGATTAACCACTGACAATATACATACTTTCTATAAAGTATTAAAATAAATTTCATTTATCCATTTATGTGTTCATTCCTTCATTGTTATTTGCATGCGACATTTTGTGATATACACTAATTGTTTTTTAATATAAATTTGTGCAAAATGAAATTCCAAGATGTAAAATATTAGAGATTGGCGAATTCGAAAGTAAAATCATTTGCTCTAAACCAATACACTGTATCTCTAGGCTGCTGAGATAGGCTGAAGAACAGGCCTCAATTACTATTAAAGGAATATATTATCTACCTAAATATAATGCCAGCCAGGGAGAATACTTTTTATAACACAGGATTTGAGAATTGAAGTTATAAAATGTAGATTAAATGTTTATTAATTGGATAAAGTCCTACTCCTAAGACTTCAGCTCCTAGAAAAGCTTCAGGTGGGGATAATCCTCTCTTGAAATGTTTCTTAGAGCAGAAGCCCTCGGACCCATGTTTTCCCCTTTGCCCGATGCTTATTTACATATCATGAGGCTATGTAATAAGAATGGAAGAAGGAAAGTGTATGATTTATAAGACTTTCTTTTATTAATCGTTGAAGATATGCGTCATGGTATTAACAGCTATAATCATAGAGATGGCAGGAAAGTTCGTGCAATACACTTTTTTTTAACAATAGTTATAACAACTGATATTGGTGTTCGTAACTATGGAAAATTACGTGAGAAATGGAAACACAAAATGGCAATATGTTTCCACATTTTGTCAGTAATTTTTATTAATTAAATTGAAAAATAGTCTTCAGACTCCTGTAAGTATTATCCCTTAACTTATAATAATAGAAAAAACAAAACTACTGCGTTCGATATCGCAATAATTATAATAAGATATAATTTTACACTTTTCCCACTTGGCGGTGATACAGCCGACTAATGCTGGTTTCCTTGTTATCCCCACTGCGCAGTCAGCATGGATTATAGCAGCATAGCAGCGCCCCGTCCGCAATTATTTCAAGTTTTAAGCATGGGACCTTGTGTGTTAAGACTGTCAGCACGATTACGTCTTCGGATATTTTACTCACAGTTATATCTGTTCAACATATCTTTCAGTGTTGCCTCTCCGATACTGATATGGATTAGTGTATTTTCACTTGTGTATTTAAGCTGACGTTAACGTCAACCCGACCATCATTTCTTTGAAGAAAACGGAAGTAATTCTATTGTAACTGACATTCAATACGAAGATGTGGGCGCCAGTATAATCGATGTTCAGATCAATAAAAAAACAAATTTGGATGTTTGCCATTGACAGTAGGTACCCTCTCCTCCCACACATTATCAGACACTTTAAAAGATGAATAAAGTTTTTTGTAACAGAGAGTATAATGATTGCAATTTCTGTTAATCATAATCGCTCTGTTCCAATAATAATACTGAAAATAAAGGAAATAAAATGATACACACTGAGTTATTCTCAATCAAAATTTAAGAACAGGAATTCATTGATGATGTTTCAATGCATTCGCGATGTGTTACCGAACAATGATGCTACTGTTTGAAAGGTTTTTAAAAAATGAGTAGAAAATGAATAGAACACACATATGTTACTAATGATCGACTTCTTGGTTTCTTATACCATAAAAATGATGCTTGAAATTGAGATTGCTATTGATAAATGTTTCATTCGGTATTTTATAGATTTGCATCTTTTTATATCTTTGTATGATGAAATACGGAATTATTTATATGACTGGCAAATCAATAGTGCGCTGTTGCTATTACCAAGTTTTGAAAGTGTCAATTACAATATTTTGACAGTTAATCATAAACCATTTCCCTCTTCCCACTGACTACAGAATGATAACGGTATCATGCAAAGTAAAACTACCACATAACTATCAATATTCAAAACTTAAATATATTTTATAAATAATCATAGCTACTTTATAACTTAAATATGTGATGTCGGCATGATAGAGAATAATTACTATAATTTTGTCTTGTTAATTTGGCAAAAAAACATACCAACTGTCTCTCCATAAACATAATTCATCACTTCCCCATGTAAGCATTTACGCTTTGCAATGATTTCAATCAAAAGTCGTTATAAGTCGAATTATGAACGTTTATCCCAGAGCTAAAAGAATAGTTTGGATGTTATTAGTATTTTACGTTCGAAAGTATGATTAATTTAAGATGAAAGCGTTTTTTAACTGTAATAAAATATAGATGGAAACCGTTCTATATTAGATGAGGTAATATCAAACAAAACTCATCTGGAATGTACTGTATGAGAATTGGTGCAAAATACGGATAGCATACACTGTAGCATAACATATTTTCGAACTAGGACGTGTTTTTAACGGCTTATTTGAACATCAATAACCATTAAAATTGAATGAACCCTTATCATTTATTTCAAAGGTATTCCATTACAGACGAATTCGAAGCTGTTACATTTAGCTACCCAGGCACTAGCTGTCTAAAGCCCTGTTTATACGGCGAGCGTTTGCATATGAGTAAAGCATTACACATATGCAAATTTGCTCATATGAGCAAAATTCGCCGTATGGACGCATTTGCACATATGTATATATTTACTACCGTAAGCAAATTTTTCACTGCCGTGAGCAAATTTACACCTAGTCAGGGGCAGGTGCAAATGTTTACTACCGTGAGTAAATATGGTATTTTCACTTTTCTTGTAAAAGTTCGTCGTATACAGACAAAGTGACTTCACATAGGTTGAGAACATATATTAGAGAACTTTAGAAACTCTTAATACTGTTTTTCAAATTCTCTATCTTGGATAATGTCCTTCTTGGACGCGATGACCTTCAAAATCTATCTGACTATCCGATTTTCATTATATAATTAAGGCGATATAGTCAAAACAATGTTGACAAATATAAATTAATGTCATTTATTTAGTTTACATCTAATACATAATAATTGGCTTGTTTTAGGAATTCTCTATTCAGATATTAAAAGAGTTGGAAGCCCATTTGCTTAGGCAGAAATTAAATGCATATGAACGCAAAGTAAATTTACTTTTACTCACGTGTGTATATTACTACCATAAGCAATATTGCATATGTGCAAAGTTCGCCGTATAAACAGGGCTTAAGTATTAACAATATTTGCACCTAAACACAAACACATAAATTTGTGTCATATCGGACCGTCTGTCAGAGTTTCCTGTCAGGGTGATGTTAGGCGACAATATCATATCACACCACACCACATGGCCATACACTCACTTTACTAGTAGAATAAAAAAAAAATTATGAACGGAAGTACACCTGTTATACTCGACCAAAAGAACTTTCAAAACGGCAACCAATGAAGAGAGTTAATGGGGAAAAACAGATACTTCAGGTATTTCTGGATATTTGCTGCAGTACAACGGTAGTTTCTAACAAAAATGTTTTTTTTATAAGAAATTAAATCTAACTGATATTAAGACAAGGATAACAATGGAGAAACTAATGAATAAGTTTACATTTTATTTCAGACATCACTACATAAACAGTTTACATACGTTGACAAAGTAAGATATATAGCTTTGGAAAAACACTTTTCCTGTCCTATCGTTTTAATTCAATTCTGAGAAATACGACGTTTATGAAGATACTTGTAACAAAAGGGTTTATCGATATATAAGATAAGGTATAAACAACTAATTGAGAGGGATACACTACTATAGATTTCTGAATCTTATTTTGTAAATATAATACGATTGCCATATTTACAAAATTATATGAACAATGTTGTTATATTTAATTCGTTTACAAAACAAATTCCCATCTCAAGATATATTTTCGCCGTTAAAAGTTCCAGATTCATTATTCTGTTTTGTTTCAGGTTGAATCTTGGTACATTGACAAGAACAATAGACGGAATGTCTTCAAGAACCTGACAATAAAATTCAGGAATAAAAATATGCTCCTTTTATTTGGATAGATAAACGTGCACAATGTATAAAGATGATCTTAAGTACTCCACAGTATTGACAGTGTGGCGACATACAAGGATTGTTTGTCTTGGAAGTTTTATCAGTTAATGTGTAGGCATGTCATTAAGCTCATGAAATCGGTGTTAATAATATTGTCTGTTCTCTCCATTGTGTATTGCCCATGGACACCCAAAACACACACGCATAACCAAAGTCATGATATACAATGTATTTTATGATATATATTTAGTCTAACGGTAGTTATTTTACACGTTCATATACTATATGTATGTGAGGAGACATCAGAACCTGAACATTCCTGGAACTTGATAATAAGGATTTATTTTTAGTAAACAAAATAAAATTATTGTCTATTTGTCCGGGGGGAAATGGAAAATTTAATTGACAAAAGTGCAGTTTACCAGGACATGTTACTGGAAAATGAAAAACTCAGTGTTTCAGTGCGATTCTATCTTAATGTTGTTCCTTCTGGATAATACATTGTTATTTTGCCTGATATAGACACCCTTTAAATGAAAAGTTCAAAATAGGTTGGTAAAAGATTGTACACTGCTGTATTATCATCACGCCATCATAACATTGATTTTACCTAACTGACAAACATAAATAGATGGTTGTCAACAATAACGATGGTTACAAAATGATCCGTTTTTATCTCAATTCGAGTTACATTTTGAAATATTGTTCCTGGTCAGGAATAGTTATAATGGAATGTTCTCGGAGTAATACAGTAGCCATTGACAAGTATATAAACACAGTTGATTTTCTCATGACATAGAACCAACGGTATGTTATGATTATGTATATACAGTTCGTTGTTTGATGGTGAAGAATATTGTCCTCTGATTGAATTCAGACTGCTTGATTATGGTGACGTACTCGCATAATGTTCATATCAATTCCAATGTGAAATTAATGCATGTCATTTAATGAATGAAAAATTTCAATTTGCTTCTTGAAAATGTAATTGTTGAATCTATTTCTTATTAAAAATGCACATATATTACGTTAAGGTAACAATCTGTGAATGAAATCATTTACAGAAATACAAAATAGTTGGTGGCTCTGAATCTTTTCAGTCGAGCTGATTTTAAACATGGCATTACCATTTGTTGTAAATTTGTCCAGGCAAGTGAATTGTTATTGAACATGTCCTTGCATATGTGAAATAACATTAATTAAATCAATATATAGTATTAAAGGAAGACATTGATTAAACTATTTCTATATTGTGACTCTGAAATGCCTGTAGAACATTCACATTGATTCACAACGATATTGCATTAAAACGTGCCACACAAACTCTGCTTGAAAGTCATTTGTAATTGATTTGCCATAAGGTATTTTATAGAAATTTCACAGCACAAAGGAAAGTAATTGGGTGTCAGGAGAGTGTACTTCCTGCTTCAGGATGAATCTAAACTGATGTTCAAACAGATATGTTACACAATTAGCCATTCTGCAGATTGGCTTTCAGGAACACATTGCAGAGAAGACAGCAATATTTGACAAACACAGATATGACAAAATCAGTTGTTAGCTAATTAGTGTCACAGTGGCATGAAATCTCAGATAGCACTGGCGTTGTTTTATTTATGTCGAATGCCTTTGCTAAGTTCATGATATCTAAAATGCACAAAAGCGTTGTGGATACTATTGCACAATTATATATAATTATATATAGGATATCTAAAGAGCTTCCCGAGTGAAATAATGTTTCTTTGCCTCTAGCCTTTGCGAGAGGCAAGCCACAATTATTTCGTTATTGCAAAGCGCTTAATGATCCAGACCACTCATGTTCATAGTTAATAAAAAAAATCAAATGTAACATTAAAAACATTCACGCGTACTTCGATATACAACATTGAAATTATCCGATAAATAGCTCATCATTTCTTACATCATTAATTTCAGACTTTGGGTGTACTTGAATATATTGTGTGCGTATTTCCTACAATCCATGTCATGGGTAGTTTATTCAAATATCAGTCACAGATTAATAGATAATATAATTAATGAATTGTTTGTATCAAATCGTATGTTGTCACTATATACACCCATCATTTTGAAAATAGCGATGAAAAACGCTTAGAAAAACTCCCGAGCACCCGTGTAGTATTAAATTATTAATCATACGTGGTCATTTCATTGGACGGTCAAAGTTTGCCAAAAGGTTTGCTTAACAATCTATCAGTAATTTGCTAGATTTAATAACGGAATTAGGGGGCATTACATCTAGTTTGAAGTAGATTAGCGTTTAGTGTGGCATGAAAAATGACGAGGACATTGTTTTCGTTACATTTATATAAAATGCCTTCGCTAATCGCATGTAAATGAAATCGAAGGGCCGGTGTGGATACACAATCATGTACGAGTTACCAGTCACTAACAAAAACATACTATAAGTGCAAAAGCTCCACCACGCAGTTTCTCGTATCCAAAAACATCTATATGATATGCATAATTTACAAGATGAAATGATAAAATAAATAGGGTATATTATTTTCCAAATAAGTTCAGCTTGTTTAGATTGTTAAAGATGTATCTTCATTTACAAGACGATTGCTTGATATGTATATGCAATCTTTGAAACAAAATATTGACTCATATTGTCATCATATTTGACAACTAATGACACTAACACTCTCCGTAAAAATCAGAAATACTACAAAAACATGTTACCTTTTCGACGGCAGTAAGCTGTGTACCTGTCAACATGTCGCTTTCATATTGTGACATTATACTTCTTTCCAAAGTTAATCAGCAGCATCATAATAGGAGATCAACGACGTTTATGTGATCATGTGATGAGTGCAAACCAATGCATTATGATAGTGTGAATGAAATGCAAGCCGCAAGAAAATAAAACGTGTTTTGTATATAAACGGTCAACTTTTGTTTGTTACATAGATGCAATGAAGGCGTTTGATAGAGTAAATAGAAATTGTCTTTGGTATAAACTTTTAAAACTCGGCGTAAATGGGAAGTTTTATCATGCTGTCAGATCCTTATATGATAAAAATCAGTCTTGTGTTTCTCTCAATGGTTGTTTCATTGATGACTTTTCAGTCCATAGTGGTGTAAAGCAGGGTTGCGTCTTGTCGCCAACTCTATTTTCGTTATATATTAATGATTTGGTTGAGGAGATTAACAGTTTAGGATGTGGCATTGATGTGGACGGACGGGTAATTAGTTTACTACTATATGCAGATGATGTTGCTCTTCTTGCTGGTGACGAGAAATCTTTACAGCGTATGCTAAACTGTGTTTCGGCTTGGTGCAGAAAATGGCGCCTTCAAATTAACAGTAAAAAATCTCAAATTGTTCATTATAGGCCCAATTCTATAGCTAAATCAAGTTTTGATTTTACGTGTGGCTCCGATTCAATCGAAATTATCCATGCATATAAGTATTTGGGCATTTGGTTACATGAACATCTGAATTTGAATTTTACAGCCAAGGAAATTGCGAAGTCAGCAAGCAGAGCATTAAGTGTAATAATCAGTAAGTTTAAGGCAGTTGGAGGAATGTCCTATGATGTTTTTAATTCCCTGTATGATAACCTTGTGCAACCTATTTTATCTTATGATTCAGCTATTTTGGGGATTAGAGAATTTAGATGTATAAATACTGTTCAAAAACAGGGCCGGGTGTGGGTAATAAAACTGCTAATTCTGCAGTCAGGGGTGAAATGGGGTGGCTATCCTGCATTACAAAACAACGAATAGAAACTTTCCGTTTTTGGAGGAAATTAAACAGGGCTGAACCATCAAGATTAACAAGTTGTATTAAAACCTGGTCTTTAAAGTTTAGAAAGTCTTGGGATAGTTCAATAATAAATCTTATCACCCAAGCTGAATTTCCTATTGATAATGTATTTTCTGTCACCCATCTGGAGTTTCTCACAATTAGAGAAAAAATAATTTGTACAGATCAAGAAAACTGGCTACGCAGTATATGGAATGATAATGGGCAGAGTAATGGTAATAAACTTAGAACATTTAGATTATTTAAAAGCACTTTGACAGTTTCACCCTATGTTCGCTCAGTGTCAGACCGCGCTCAGCGAAGCATCCTTGCAAAACTAAGATGTGGTTCTCTCCCTTTAGAGATAGAATTAGGTCGTTTTTCTCATCCGAAAACCCCATTAAATCTACGTAAATGTAAATGCTGTAGTTCTTCTGAAATAGAAGATGAGATACACTTTCTAACTTCTTGTCAGCTTTACTCAGATATCAGGTCCCCGTTATGGTTAAAAGCGCAAGCTATTCACAATCAGATTATAAATCTTTCTCAAATAGATCAAGCTATATAATTTCTCTTGCAGTCCCCCCAACTCTCCCAACCACTTGCCGCTACAACACGCGCTATGTTTAGACGCAGGAAATATATAATTTCTTAAAAATCAATTTTACATTGCTTTCTTAAGGCCTTTTTAAAAAAACAAAAAATTCTGTTGATATTTGTGATATATTTTAACCATTTTAGCGCTTAATGCGTTTTTAGCTATTTTAATGTGTTTTAGTGTCTCATAGGCCATTGTTGGCCGGACGGCGTGCTATATTTACCGTTTATAATATCTAGTCTGAAGTATATGTACGCTGTGTGACACTTAAATAAAATATTTGTCTTCTTCTTCTTCTTCTGTATAAATTGAAATTAAGATGAATTACATGAGACATCATTGAAACGTATGTAGAATGCTGCAAGCGTTCGGTATAACATGTTGATTTTCTTTCTAAAATTGTTGTTGAAGTCTATTTCGCTTCTTATTAATTGCATGTAATCGTTATGTTAAAGTTATATTTATCTTGTTAACTCAGTTAGTAGAATATTCTATAAGCAAAAATATCCCTTTGAGATTTATAGGCACATGACAAAGCAAACTTGATCTTTGTTACACTTCGTCTTAGTGATTGATTCTTGATCTTTAAATTGGGCCATGTCGTTCATTCGCTTTCAATTCAATTTGAAAAGTCTAGAGTTTATCTTCTAAATCAGATGCTGAAAATTGTTCTTTATTGTGTTTGAAGAAGATGTAACATAATATTTTCAAAGTTCTTGACGAAACGTCATGACCATGCATAATCTAATGTTATCTAATATATTTATACACAATAAAACAGATTCAAACAGATGATATCTTCTCATACGAAGGGAATACTAAGCTACTTTTTAAATACAAACCTGATAACTAGTATCAGATAGAGATAGCGAACAGTCACATAAGGGGAAATAATAACTTCATTGATAAACAAGTTGACCATGTGTAAATGATTTAAGTACACATCTCTATAGTTACACTGTGAAATTTGATTGTTCATCTGAATAGTCTAATACACACTTCCGACAGTAAACATAGTGTACAGCGATTGTGTTGAACGCCATACATGTAAGAGACTGAACTATAAACCATGATAATGTCCTTTGTATGAAATCTGAATAACGGATTAGATCACATATACATTGAGACTGTTGTAGATTAGGTTATTCCAATATATATGTCATAAATATATCGTTTTTCATTGCATCTGACATATGTGATTGTCACTGATGTAATAGAAATGGAAATATTAGACATATTACACGCAGACATACCTTGAATTATATTGTTGGAAAATAACGAATTCCCAATTCAAAAGACAATTTAATTGTTTGACATGGAATCATTCGTATTGTAAGTTAATATTCCTAAGTTTATTCGATATACGTGGGCAGAATTACGATAACAGGTTAACGACACTTCGGCTACAACTATAATATTATTTTGATAAGTTAGATGAATGATTCAATCGAATGTGACAGAAAAGGATTTTGAAATGTATCCTCTATCTAAATGTCTTACAGGTCCGTGACCTGATCAAACACAGGATATAAAACATAGGATATAAACCACGATCAACTCTACATATCACGACACACATACATTTGGTGAAGCAACCAGATGAAACTTATTTTCAACATGTTTTCATATAAGCACCGATATCTAACTTGTCCAGATTTCTTCTGATTTTGAAAGGAACTATCTTACGTAACCTAATACAAACTGTGATTTGATATTGATATTGTTGAGTTTTCCACTTCATATATTAGCAAACCATATTACAGCTATCAGTCTACACCATAACAGTTCCATAAGATGTCACTTATTTTTTGATTGAAATAATATGATCAGATGCCAGTTGATTTATTATCAGTCTTTCGTACATTATGTATGTTATCTTATATCACATATATATAATATATAGTATTGTGCAGACATTCTGAACTGGTAAACTCAAGCAGTTCATCAATGTGACATTGCACTACATCGTAGATGAAAACCTGATCTCTTTTTCTGTCTTTAAACTGACATTCCCGACTGTGAGTAATTACCATGTGTTGTATGTGCACAGATGTTGAATTATGTAATTACTTACAGACGTCACTGTTATCAAATTAACAAAACTATGGAATGTTATGTTGCAAGAGTACATGTTTCATCAACCAGTTGACATTTAAACATGCCGTGCTGTGAGTGTGTAACAAGTGTTTATACGCATTGTACATTCATTCAAACGTTTCTAGCACTCACATTACATGTAATAATATGATATCCGTGATAGGCTTTGTAGCGAATCTGGATGAATGACATGTCAAATATCTGGTATTGATTTGATATGGAAATACTGCTGTGAAATATATTAGTTTTCTAAATGTGTTCACGTCATTGCACTGAAAAGGATTTAACAATTATATTTTGTTTACGCCTCAAGGTAGGAATATATTGTAAGATTATTATGGTACCCCTTGACAATAAGATTTCAGAACTATTGATTACAATTACATACATGATAACATTGCGTTTGAAAAAAAGTATGTCGATATGAAGAAACAATCCCAAATATAGCAGACAGCATAATAATAATTTCAATAAATCTCCGAAAATATAACCATTGGTTTTCACTAAAAACAACTATCTGCGAAGAAGACATTTTGCAGGCATTTCGTTTCTATCCAAAGTTTTCAATCACGTTATCAATACTTGTATCAACATATCCAAACCATTATTTATCATATTAAATCATTGGGCCATCAATACCTTTATTCATAAATTCAGATAACCACTGAATAGAATTTTAAAAATCCGGCTTGTTTATTCATTTTGATTCATATTTTCAAAAAGTGAACGACTGAAAAGAATAACCCATACTAATTAGAAGTGATGTTAAGGATCAACAATACTCTGATGCTTCAAGGGTATAGATAAAGTTCCAAATTGAAAGCTACTTTCCATTCATTATCACATATCAAATTCAACAATAATAACTGCTTATGAGATGACCTTACTCGATGCATATACGTATTTATTATTTCACTATTCAATATTCAGAAACATTTCCAGTACCTTGTGACCTTCATATTAAGGTAAATTTCAACATGGCAAAATATGCGAACATTTCTCAAAATAACTCATAACTCATAACTACTAAACCGAACTTGCAAGATATTAGAACAATCCAGTGAATAGGATATTACTGAAGCAATGTGCCTCTGGTAATCTTGGAATGTCTCTCTTGAAATATCTATATTATGCTGAGATGAGACATTTAATGCTGACGTTAGTATGTAATGACTATAACTAAAACAACTGTAAATTAAAATACCAATCTACATACATGTATGTTTTGCGGAGAGCCCGTCTCAAACCCGAAACCTTCACACTGCTGCACGCCAAACCTATCAACCGGGTAATCTGAATGAGGTGTGTTTCTTCTTAAACCTACGGTCTTACATTGTACAGAGGATATTTGATATTTCTGGTCGAATACCATGTGTATCTCATCGACTGAAGTATAAATGTATATTTGCACGAGTGGTACATGGTTGTGAATATATGATTCCTAATTTAAGAGACGAGAATTGTCAATTGTTCTATTTATTATCTCTATAGATTTACGAAATTCTGCGCAGTCTATAAATGATTATTAATCATTTTATTAATGGAGCATCCATGGTCAACTTGCTTTATCTCGGTCATTCTAGTGTTACAATGACGTTATTCGATTGAAGGTGGCATTTCATTGAGTAAAATAACATGTTTTTTCACTCAGTGAAAATACGATTTTATTGCATCCGATGAATGTCGTACATGACCCGTGGACATTATCAAAAGTAAGGATGAGTCCCTTCGGGCATCCCGGCGAGAGGCGGGCTTACGATCCTTGGGTCCGGGGTCATATTATACCCATAACTGTGGCTAGCAAGCAAGGGTTGAAACTATTGAACCATTCGCGATAGTGCACTGGAAAATCATTTTGGAAACAAGGCTGTACTCAGTGACAAACTCTTGGCGCAGTTGCCGCAATCAAAGCCTATAACATAATCACCATGTTATCATTGTTGTGATTGTATAGAAGTTCCAATCAATATATTAACAGCAATTGGCTTGCTATTTTGCAATAGTAATCATGAATGCGGGAAGCATTCAATTAAATAATGACCATAATGTATCAGTTAATTATGTTATGATTGCACAATATACAGTACATGTGAAGGTGGGTTCTAAATCATGAAAGAGGTCGAACAACTAGTAGAATAACATAAGTGTGAGAGGGTCAACAGTAATAGGTCTGAATATTGGATACCGCTGGTGAATTATAGTTTTGTTCTGAGTATTTGATAATTCGAAAGTGATAATTCGAGATCAAAGCTCGTGCTTGTTTTAAAATTCTATATCGTTCCTTTTCCATTGCAAACGCCTGAATTGACATTCAATTCTTATAATTTCGAAACACGATAAATAGCTTTACACATGTCGCAATACAGTGATAAATAGTTTCAAAATAGCAATTTACCAAGTGTCCATTGTTGGTATGTTTATCAACGATGTTAATTATCAATCCTTCACGTATACAAATGGGCAATCAGCTGTACGTGCCCAATTCGGCAGTAATATTCCTGATCATATGAGCAGGTAGTTACAAATTGTGAAATCTATAGTCTACAGAATAAAATTAGTTCCCTTTAATGCATTCGGAAATCGTCGTTGTTTTTCCTAGACCTTATAACAAGTAAGGTCGTGCGAGATCACGAAATACGTTGTCTCTTTATAAATGTCTGACCGCGGATGTCATGCATGGCATCAATGACAAGTCCCTACCGAGTAGACGCGTCAGAATGGTGGAATAGAGATGAGCATAATGTGTTTGAAAATCAGCAGCGTATAAATTAATTAGTATAGCTCTAAATATTATATATGAAGCCGAATTAACGCCTAATTATTCTTCAAAAACCTAAACTATTCCATGTAAAAATACTAACGATCTAGTAGCTATGTAGTATATTCCGGGGACAAAGGACGAAAGTGGCTGAAATATCAATCGTGCATTAGATTCAACATTCTTTACTTTTATTCTTGACATGCACGTTGAATCCGATATTACGTGATTAAAACAAAAGGTTGACATGCATGTGTGATAGTCAACCCTCTTGGTTGTTGAAACTGGACATTGGATCATGATATGACGGGTGATCGATCGTGCATCTGTTGTTTCATAAACCAAGTAAAACATCACTATGTTACAGAAGAAGCGAGCATTGATTTCCCTAGAGTCATGTAACGTTTCATCAACAAATATTTACATCTTGTGTTACGTAAAGAGCCAATAAAGGGACATGCAGTTCCCTTGGCACGACGCCATGATTTTGTTAAAACAGAAACAAATCTGTGTAACTTCATAAAAATCGTTAAGGCATACTGATGATCTTGTGACTCGATAATACCAGTAATATCAGTTATGGCATTAGTTCAATGGACGATTTTAATTGATCAGTTAATTATAAACGAAATAGTGTAACGTAGTCAAAACCAACCACATATTTCTGAAAGTGTAACGATATCAAAAGTTGTATATACAAAACAGAATTTGGTCACTACATGCATGTATAACTATCCGTGCCCCCTGTTTTTACTTTTACGGTTTATAACCTAATGTTAGGAATGTCAATGTTAACTGTGTATCCCATGAAGTTGAATGAATATTTGACGGCTCGTCCACCTATCGCCTACACCCTATCGCCTATGGATGAGTGAACATAACACGTGCACCCCGATCCCTTAAGCAAAATGAACTCTACCAACAAGATAACAGAGACAGATTAAGAACAAATGACATTAATTAAAACTTATTTCATAAGAGTTAATGATAAGAATGTATTTTTATATCTGTTTTTCAAAAAAAATAAATGTTGTATACTGTACATGGGCCTCTGGCCTTTCAACTTCCCAATGCAAGGCATAACTCTTGCCAGTCTCCATTACTGGCTGATTTAGGCCTTGCAGTATTTCCTTAAGAAAGTTGTGCTGAGAAATTCAGGGCCACAATGCATTTCTGGTGCAGCGATTCACTTTCTAGGCACAACAAAGCGAGGGAAATACCGCAAGGCTTAAATCAGCCAGTAATGCAGACTGGTTAGAGTTATGCCTTGTATATAGAAGGTGGTGGCCTTTATACTTAATAAACTATTTAAATGTTTTACTACCCCATATAATACCAACTGACCACCTAATTAACTGATGTAACGAACTTTTGAAACCTCGTTAAAGCATACAGTTAAAGCCTTTTATAATCATCAGAAAATCTGAATTACTGTCACGATTTATGAAAGGATGCTGTCTATAGATGTTGATGATTTTCTGATCGAATTTCAGCGTTTTTCGTAAGTACACTGGTACAATCAAGCAATTCATTGAAGCATTTGTCAGCTGGAACTGCGCTATATTTCCATGTTTACCATTATATAGCAACTGTCACAAGTGTATCATAACAATTCTATATCAACAGAATAAACATACATGTATGTACTCAAGATACCACTATGAGAACTTAAGCTCAAAAATCTATCTGCTCCCGTGATCAATGCATACATGTAATATTTTCATAGATTATAAGCATGCATATACGAGAACATGTAGTATCTGACTGGCAAATGGTGTGATTACATTTTTTTAGAAACAAAATCCACCTTTCGAAAAGGTGAAAATGGAGAATGCATATTCCATGATTGTGAAACACTTTAAGGAAACGATGTTTGAGGAGAAGTCTTGACAAAATCCCTTATATTCATAATTATGAATAGCAAACTTTACAGCAAAACACTAATGAATACATAAAGCAAAGAAACATAAACCAGCAATACCTACCATGTAACAGTTGCATGTGGGATTGTTTTGTCTACACCATGTTTTTCATAAATAATTGCATATTAAGAATGAAGAACAATTTTATGGATACACAACTTCTTTATTCTGTATAGGCGACGTTTCGACATAGATACTAATGTCGTTGTCAATATGACCACCTGCTTGACAACGACATTAGTATCTATGTCGAAACGTCGCCTATACAGAATAAAGAAGTTGTGTATCCATAAAATTGTTCTTCATTCTTCATCATCTCAACTTCTAGAATGCCCATCAAAGATGGAATTGCATATTAGTAATGTAACCAGACTTGCCACTATTCGGGTATGGTCTTACTAAAATAACTTCCAATCACATTCTCTTGCGAAACGGAGGAGGAATAGAATCTACGTCCATCTGAAATGAAACTCTCGCTATTGATATAACTTTGAAATGAATTTTGAAAATATGAATTATAAGATTAATTATAAGAATTATAAGCTTAACAGAATTTATTGTAGTAAATGACATTAGAAAATAAAGAACTTTTGTATTTGGCATTTTAGTTCTAATTAAGAATGATGTTCAACACTTCCCAGAATGATACTTAACATCAAAGAATACATTTGATAAAACCGATATTCGGACAACATTAAATACTCATTTCAAAATTGACAGTTAATCCTTTTAAACTGACATCCTTCCACTTTAAGGAGAAAATATTCAGTATTTATGTAGAATGAACTTAATTTGCTATCCTGGAAGTGCAGGCGAAACCGCCTCAATGTCTGTGAGAGAAATATTACAGTTTTGCGATCCTTGTGATTTCAATGAACAAATGTGTCTGCATACTAGTCTGGTAAACAACGTGTTAACGTTACACTGTTGGGTAGATTACAATCCAAACATGAGCATCGACAAATAACAAAACTGAAAAGTAGTTTAATCAGTAATCAATATCTGGTCTTACGCACTGTATTGTTGAAGATAGTTATACACATTGACCCATTACCCACATATATCAAAACTGTTCAATAAATATGAATACACGGTATATAACAGAAGAAAAAAATTGGCTATTGGCAAGGCACTGTAGGGGAAAACGTTATAAGGGAAATGAGACATTTGCGTCATTTCGTCATTTCGAAACAACCCTACATCTTGATGTGATATAATTTTAACGGGCTTATAACTGCTGTTTTCTAATATATATAATTTCAGTCGCGAATTGATAACGCATTGTATGAACTATGATCTATGATAAATCAACCTATCCAACACTTACATCGCGAGTAATAAACGGAACACAACATTTATGTATACGAGTTTCGCAATGACATTGTTTGAGTAAATTAGATCCGAGTAATATTAAACCGAGGTAGTATTTTCCCTGAAAGGTATAAACAAACATGTACAATTATTGATTCTCATATAATAGAAGACAAGGTATATGTCTACACGACTACCAGTTGAAAGAAAACTGTAATGACACAACGTACGAGCCTAACCTAACATCCAAAACACAATTTGACTGTAGATTTTATCAATAAATACATGTTCTTTCTACCAATTAAGGAGTTGTTCAACGACCTTCAATTTTCAAAAACATAATTCAATTACGTTATTGAATACGCCAATATAACAATGCAAAGGTACATGTTGCCATATCAATCAGTAATCGGGGTTCGAATATCTGCTTAAAATCAACCACGATACTTCAGTGGACAAGCCATACTCGTGACATAATAAGGTATACTAACTATGAACAACCCAATCAACAATGACTGTGTTATATACTGTTAGGCATTATGTCAACACATATCATAACCTGACACTAAAAGGTCGTAACCCCTCAAATATAAGTGTGCAATCAAATGTATTATAAAATAGGTAAACCACTCCGGTGCGTCAATCAAAGTTTTCCTGAACGAGAAGAATACATGAATCTGCTGGCATTGGCGTTATACGGGTTACTACGGTACGTGTACGTATGTAAAGTTATATTGTTGAAGTCATTTAATTTAGGACAATATGCCGAAATGTGCTCTCAAACATGAGCAAACTACTCGCTGTCGATTCATTAGAACGCAAGAAGCTTTTTATTCACTTTAGATAGCTTCAGTTATACCCTTAGGTTCAGTGTCTTTTAATTTGTAACTAGCCTCATCAGTATCTGACGTATTGATTAAAATGTCATTCGCAGCATAAATGCACGTTTTCACAAGAAACCAACATGGCAAAATCTAAACAAATGAGATTCATTATTGGCGTCATGAGATTGTTTAGCAGTTTGAAGTAAATCCATCAACCCTGATTTAGTATTCCGATGTGACATAATTTAACCCTAAAATCTCGTTTTGTTATTGACTCACGTCATTTGACAACGTTAGTGCAATTATTTTATTTTCCGACATGATTTGATTCTGAGATATGATTGTTAGACGTTGATAGAAATACACATGTTTCTGGCTAATGTGCTGTATTAAATGTCTATTTCAAGTGACAGATCTCTACATGAGGTCACAAAATTCATCACAAATACGAATGAAGTTATAATTGGTCCTTGTTTCTCTTTCTCAAGTTTGTCATTAACAGATTACTTAAGGTAACAGATGAGAATATCTTTTTAAAAATAACATAACATGTTATATAACTTATTTCAAATCAGCTACAGGAATAATTTATGAAAAGAAATTGTGAAAGACATGTTCCTGGAAGTAGTTATTGGCTAGGTGTTAATAGATCCAATTTAAATTAGGGATTTATGGGAAAAAGTCAGGCTTCCAGTTTAATATCCAATTTGACATAATCATGTTGGTGAGGTCACATATAAACCCATCGGCAAAATAAACTTATCACCGCCTTTTGTCGCTCAATATTATATTGACAATGAGACATATACAAAATGTATAATATGTATTATTTATCAATTTAATGACACGAATCATTTTCTAACCACTGTCAGCCGCCGGATGACGTCAGCAAGATTCCTTCGCCACAAATCTAACCAGACCCATTAAAACTGCTCTATCGGTCCTCAGCAGTCCACGTAACCCTTAGTCGACCCTATATTGGATGGTCAAGTCACCGGCCAGTCTGCTGACAACAATTCAACAATTTGATTATGGTTGCTTGGCTTCAGTGGAACGTTCTTGCAATGAGACGTTGTGTGGTCCCCATTTCTGCCATACAAATGGCTCTGTCGCGTTCTCGTTGTGAATTGTTCGGCAATTTTTTGTGTTCTTTTTTTTAATACTGCATCATTATTCTCATAGACGTCGGTATTTATGCAAACATGTGGCACGTGCAGAATGAGAAATCACAATTATTCAGTTTTGCCTTGAAATGATTGCACGAAATTTACCAAAAATCACGGATTAGTAAACTGTTACTAATCTAAAGAATGCGTGCTTGTGAATGTTTTCTGCATATTTGAAAATTTATAGCAGTCTTTATAAGTTTCCCTTGCCGACGAGTTTATGTCCAATGTCATAATTTGTGTTATTTAATTGCTAATTATCAACTTTAACCGACAATCAGTCACATCTGATGTCAATCAGTTCAGTACAACGGAAATACAACCATTCAAACCCATGGTCATGATCGAAAACCTGATAATGGACCTTGGCTTCCTGCGGCCATTAAGTCAAACGTAATTTTTGGAAACTTTAAAAGTAGATAGGAAGACAGATTTGCTTCTAAAGCGTTTAAATTGTCATTGCTACATGTATGTATTTGATATTTTAAAGGTGCATTCATTGTGATTCATAAAACAAATTGTGGTTTTAATACTTTCCAACACACTATTTGTGCTGTTTAGAATACAAACAAATTCACTTAGCTTGCATATTCATCCCCAATTGCCAAACATATCATAATTACTAGTTTCCAATTAAAATCGAGTAACATCATTATGCATGTGCAGAACGCGAAAGTGCACGTCCCATTTACATACACAGTAGTTATTTGACATATTGAACATTATCAGCCAAACTTTGTTATTTTGTCTGGTGTAAATAAGATTCCAAAATTACGTTTGACAAATTGACGCGCGCCACACGCGGTGCATTGTCCGGTTTTCGATCAGAAATCACTACTTTTACCTTCTTATCGTCAATATACTAAGTCGAGTATCATTAAAATGGCCGCTTTCGGTAACAGTTGGTACTTCTCGATTAAATAAGACCATTTATAACTTTTGTCATATTAGACCCCAACAACACAATGGATGTACCTTTAAACATTTTTGGGTGACTAAGAAGAGTCAGAAGATATAAACTAAACCAGTACCTGTTGTAGTTTTGTACATTTTAGAACCAAATAAGATATCATATAAAACTGACCATGCACAAGGGAGCCAACTGACATTGTAATATGTACATCATGAGAGAAGTCATCATTTTAAAAACCAATCACCCGTGTACGCTTCTTGTTTGAAAGCTTTACATGGATACAAGTAAGGTGTAGCTTGAATCGATGTCATGATCTATCAGGTGATCCAACTTCCTTGTTGAATCTTCTTGAAAGCAGGCTTTGCAAATATATTATACTCACTTTGAATTTAACAGGTAACAGTTTTCAGTCCATTATGCATCGAAAGACAGTGTGGAGATGCTGATGGCGTGTTTGCACTTCGTTTATGACAAATACCTGGTCTACATTAAATCACATACAAATGTGTATCCACTACCCTCGAATGCAGTTCCAATAACAGAATATCATATTCCAGCAATGACACTTTAAATAAAAGTAACGAAGAGAAAGTTATCGTTAATGTAGGATTTCATTCCTTTATTCACACTATATATTTGTCTGAACAATATTATCTCTTGCTATTCATATCGAACTGTCTTCTCTGTTACATGTTCTGTAAATCAATGCCCCTTTGTACATGTTCATTAAATCCTAGTTCAACTTCAATGTTGCATTCTGACCATGACTCTCTTGAAACTCAATTACTTCCCAATAAGAAGTACAATGTGGTTTTGGAAATACCTTGTGGCAAATCAAATCAATTTCGAATTATGTTCAATCACAATTATTGTTACGAAAATTGCACGGTCCAGGGTAAGCTTGTGTATTCCGTACCTTTTGAAATTGATATCCAAGTATTCTGTATAAAACATCCCCAACAATTTGTAAACACGCATTATGAATTATTCATATTTTAAATAACATACCTCGATTCACTTGGGAATGGAGTAGACAACACTGAAGCAGCAGTTGTGAGAGGCAAGGTTATTTAATAGTATAACAATATTAATATACTGAAATTAATGTCAACTATTGATAACAATCTACAACTGAAAATATCGTTGTGCATCTACAGTCGTACAAAATAACATAATCGGCTCTGTGTCAATAGGAATACAATGACATTCTTATCATCGACAGCGACTAATGAAGTACAAACAGGAAAATTTCTCAACATCATGAACGAATTTCGTAATATTACCCGAAATAAATTTAAATAATCACAAGCACGCCTTTATAGCATCGTACCTTTTTTCTTAAAAAACTACTTGACTATCATACTTAAACACCTGTGGCAAATACTTGCAGATACATGATCAGTTCTGTATGATATTTTATTTGGCTCTAAAATGTACATTGAACACATACATCAACTTATCAGTATGTAATTATTATATTCCTATAGGTAAAAAACATTTTAATTTCTAATGTGCATATATGAGATTGTTATTGAAAATGGACGCAGCTACAAGTCTGTGCACCATCTGAATCCGATAACTGAGTGAGTAACATTGGTAAGGAACTTCCTTAATTGTCCTTTTTGTCGATGATGCTTTGCTCAGTTTCGGATACCGTCGTCGGTCTACACAACCAGTGAAATAGTTTGTACGGTTAATAGTGACTAGAAATATGGTTGTCATTAGCTCGCGCAACAAGCAAGTGTACTCTTTATGAAGGTAAATATTCAACTTAAATTTACTTAATTCACAAATCAGATGTTTTTGTCCTATCGATGCAAAAAAAATTGAATAAACATGAATAAACATTTCAAATATTGAAGGCCTAAAATAAGGTCAGTGTTAGAAGGTCAAAGAATATGACTTCATTCCAATGGTTTTAAATGTCAGGGAAACACATGTCATTTTCATTTCATTTGATTCAATCAACAGGAATAGGAACAGGAATTCAAGGGTCATAATTCTGAATATATAATAAATTCGTCAATTGATGTATATGCAAAGCATGTGTAAAGTGTCAGAGAGATTGATAAAACATTTTGGGAAGAATTAGTTTCAGAACACAAATACCCTATTCGGGAGGGACGGACTGCGCTGTTTCACCCGGGGCTAGATCTACACTAGTTAAAGGTACATCCATTGTGTTGTTGGGGGTCAAATATGCCAAACGTTATAAATGGTCTTATTTTATCGAGAAGTACCAACTGTTACCGAAAACTACCATTTTGATGATACTGGACTTAGTATATTGACGATATGAAGGTAAAAGTGTCGATTTCTGATCGAAAACCGGACAATGCACCGCGTGTGGCGCGCGCCAATGAGTCAAACGTAATTTTGGAATCTTATTTAAACTAGACAAGATAACAAATTAGGGTTGATAATGTTCAATAGGTCATATAACTACTGTGCATATAAATAGGACGTGCACTTTCGGTTTCTGCACATGCATAATGCCGTTACTCAATTTTAATTGGAAACTAGTAATTATGATATATCTGGCGATTGGGGATGACTATGCAAGCGTAGTGAAAATGTTTTTATTGTAAACAGCACATATGGTGTGTTGGAACGTATTAAAGCCAAATACAATTTTATGAAACACAATGGATGCACCTTTAATTTACATGTAGTTAAAACTAGTTGTAATGTTATACGTCCCCTAGGGCCGTCATTATATCTTGCGACTTGCTCACCTGTTCCGTGTCTCGTAAGCGCGGAAGGCAACCAATGAGAACAGACCTGGCTCAACTCTTGAGGCGACCTAGCAATTTGTGAACCTCGAAGGAAATTCCGATGGCTTTTGATGATTTCTGGTGAATTCCATAAATTATAACAAAACTGTCGCATAGTCATATTATTGAATATACTTATTTCATCGAATATGTGTGTCCTTAATGGCCTTCTATTTCAGTTTCATAGTGAAACAGTATTTACACATATTTACTAACAGGATAGATAAATACATTCATATCCTAACTTCACAGAGTTACTGTAACATATATTCCATACAGACACAAGTGTTCTGTCATTATATTTTTAAAAAATCAGTTTGCAGTCGAATAGTTGAGGGCAATGTAGTATTAAATGGTAGGTTTATTATTAAACTTAAATACTTTACTTACCTGTTGACTAGACCTACTATGCCTTACCCCCAAGGAAAGTGCTAATCCAACCATAACACAGACGAAACTTCGAAGTAGAAGTGTCGGGGAAGCTAAAATCCTTCCCTTGATTCCGCACTCTCCTCTAAGTTGTCAGGCCATGTGGATCACGTTTTGTGTTGATCTTGAACTCAAGGTTTTCTAGCGTGTTAACGCTGCTTTTCCTTCCTAAGTCTAAGTCTAGTCAACCGATAGGTATTTAAATAATGTAAAAAAACCATAATGATAGAGGCTACTTATTTCCTTAGTTAATTAAATAACAAGTATATAATATTATTAAAAATAGATATATGCGTACTCTCCGAAGAATTGAGCAAATGATATCGATATGAATCGGTTAATATTTAAGTTAAAACAATGCTGTAAAGCTATTTCGTAAAATGAAATTGTTTTTAACAATAGTAGGTCTGTGTAATATCGGTCACGTGTGCATTACATTTAGACCCACAGATTCGATCTTACATGTACTTCATCTATTAAAATATACAAAATAAAAAGTATAATGCACTTGTTTTTTTTCTTCTAAAAAGCCTTTATTCTTTGATTAGCTTTTGTATATTGTATAACAAATAATATTGCTGTTGATAATAATAACAGACTACATTTAGGAAAGTACAACCTAACTTTATCATCAATATTGCACAGCATGTATGAGCTTTAAATAGTTACTGAACAAGTATATGGTGTCTCGGGACGGTTATAATTGAGTTTATTCCAATATAAATGGCATACGTTTATTGTTATTCATTGATTCTGACACATGTGATAGTCACTGATGTAATGGAAATGGAAATAGCGTGACATATTGGACACGGAAATAGTTACGAATAGCTTGAATGCATACAATTACGTAATCGTCAAGAAGAACCAAGAACCAAGGGACCAGTAACTGATTGATATTCTAACTGTATGAATCATAGGCATTTTATCGAGTTTAGTTCTTTTTCACGAAGGTCGGCTTAAACAATAAAAGAAACTGAACATCAAGATTTCATGACAAATTGAATCGTTCGAAGTAAGTATTGACGGATGTGACACGATTCATCCTATACTAGGTGACAGAACGTAGTTTAGATATCAGCTTCCTGTGAGCATTAAGCTATTATAGTAGTGTTCCTATCTTCTATTTCCAGATTCAGTAGAATAATGTAAACCGAAATCAATTCAGATTAAGACAGCAATCAACTCGTTATAGAAATCAGGTTTAGCTCTTGGTGGTGTTCTAACTTTATCTGTTATGACTCACTTAACCATACCTCGTTGAATTATAGAACTCAAGGAAATGTACATGAATAATAACATACATGTATATTATAATTGTTATCTGTTCCGATGGCATGTTCCAATAGACCTATTTAGATTTATCAATCGATTGAATAAGTTTTAATAACTGTTGTTTACCTATCGATCGAAATACTAACACCAATCCTATTTTCAATCTTTAATCTTTAATTACATATAGATATTTACGTTTATTCGAGTTATTCTCGTACAAAATCTGGTGTAATCCTTTCGGCTTTTGTTATTGTCAAACTTGCCAATTGACTCCGTTCAATATATACTTATTCTACACATTTGATATTTATGGTATCATGTTAGATAGGGAAATGACATGAACATCATAATTTTGCTTTTAAGTTGTATTTTCTGTTTTCAACAGGTTTATTTACTTGCCTTTTAAAGCGGACACTTTTGCACAAACATCCAATTCAATATTTGAATAATACGTACTATTCATATAGTTGTGTTGCCATATGGTACATGTAAAACGGTATTATACAAAAGCCCTGTGTCATATACAGAGTTGTTATCACTGTAAAACTGCCAAAACTCTTAGAGCTTCAGTGTTACAACAATTGGATCACAACGACTCCATGTTGTAAACTGAGCGTTCCTCTTGTTGGCAGAATAACAGAATGAATAGTTGAATGAAAGCGGCCACTTGTTAACTGTCCTGAGTGTGGGTAATTAGCATGAGTAGTTGATGATACGACATCATATACAAACAGAATATGGAATGTTATGTTGTAATAATACATGTGTCAAGTGGTAATGGTTATTTACATGATTGCTTACGCCAGGCAATACATTTATTACAATCATTGTATATGTAGTTGGCTTATTACGTTATCGGTTTACTGTATATCCATTCAAACCCTTAACGTATCCGTTACAACCGTGTTCTCAACCCTTGAATGAATAAGATATGTTAAAAACAATATTTCGTGTTTTCAACTGAAATGATTTAATGGGAGGAATGTACGTATTTCGACTTTATCCACTACTGTTTCAGGATATACATGACAATTATGGTTTGAAGATGTTGATAAGTGTTGATAAGTGTTGATAAGTCTGAAGTCTGAACTTCTGAACTTCTGAAAGTCTGTGACTTATGATCTGTTTCCCCAGGCCTCGTTACTTGATTATCCTGTCCCGTTTTATCACTTGGTATAGGAATATCTTCTGAAACACTTCCTTTCTTCGATTAGCCATCTTCAAAGATAAACCTTTTCAAACATTCCCCACTACTTCCAAAAGTTTTCACATTGTGGTTTGATTTGAGTGAGTTTCCTCCTCTTTTTAATGTGTCTTACTGATGTTAAAAAATGTCTTATTATCCCATCTGTCGCATTTGAGTCAGTTATGAAATCAATATAATGATTCTTTCAATCATATCTTCACATTATCAGAATCTTGACCTCCATGAAGGACGCACATACTCTTCTAATGCCCACATCTGTTTGATTTAATGTTATCTAGTTACAACGTCAATATCCATATCACGATGGTATCAGTTTCCTCACAACATGAATAATTCAGCTATCGAGGCTTGTATTGACAACTTCAGATGGTAAGTGAACGGATTTACTGAACAGGGCTTTAATTACATTCGGTTCATATTGTTTCAAAGTGAACTACTGAGAAAACCAATCAAAACTAATCAGAATTTCCACTTAGGGCAACAGTGTCTCATTGCTTCGAGGGAATGAAATGATTCCAAGTTGACAGTCAATTTCCATCCAGGATCACGTTAAATTTGAAAATAATTACTTCGGTATTTGCTTACGAGATGAGCCTACTCGATGCAGATGCATACTTGACATTTACTTAATCTAATTTTAAGCCATTCCCAGCTAAATGTTTTATTTGTTCAATTTAAAATTTCCTATTTATTGGGTTTGTAATTATAGGATATGTTACGAGCTTCCTCTCTCATATTAAATTTATATCCTGAATGAAATAGTTTTGCTGCGTCTCAAGTCTTGGACAGGGGATGGGGTAGCAGGTAGATTGGTAGGGTAGGGTAGGGCATGTAGGTAGGTAGGTAGGTGTTGTGTTTTTAAAAACCTGACATGCAAAAGAAAGTAAAAACTTTTTTACAATAAATTACGGGAAATTGAGATGATTGATGTTGCCAGTAAGCATCGGATCGGGCCTAAATATTTACGTTTGTTTTTTAAAGTTGAACTAAAACCATATTAACACATTTTGGAGGATAATTGGAAACTATTGATAATCACGTGATCTTCATACTGGTGTAAAGTCACGCGACACATAAGTAAAATTGCTACACATTATTAATGTTGCCCATCTCATCTGTGAAAAAATCACCTAAAACCCGTCAAAAGTAACACCAGAAAAACGTGAATTACTTTTGAAATTTGACTAAAGTTGGGCAACGGATACCAAAGCTATAAGAATCGCCCTTGCTCCTTCATTTCTAATGCCAATGTGTTGTCACATAACAGCAGAGTTGGGGAGACATTTGACAATCCAAGAACACAAAAAAACAATGGTCTTTTTGCCCAATGAAGGCTTATATCTGCTTGCGTTAGACCACCAACGCTATCTCTGAGTGACGACATTGACGGCAACCACCATAGCTTGGCCTGTCACTATGCACAAGTGCACCAGAAGACCTTGCACTGGTAGAGTAGAAGTTTTTCGACTGCTCAATAGACAGGTACTGACCGCTGAACTTTGATGTATAGCTAATGTCATTATGGCTGTGGCAACGTCGTTTTGGCATGCAACGTTACAGCTTTAAAATGATTTCTATGTTCTCTCACTGATTGGACGACTGTCAGACGGTCCACAATAGCGTGTTAGAATCAAACCACACCCTCCAAATAACGAACAAGCGTCGATGCAGGTCTTGTATGAACACAGAAACAACTGTCAGGTGACATCATTTAAGACATTTTTAATTCTTGATCAGACAGTGGGTTTCATAATGCGTTGACACACGGATCGACCACATTTGGCATGTGGCACATATTATAAATTGAAAGACTTAAGGGAATAGAAAGAATTAAAATTCACGTGTTTGGTTGTGTTTTTTTACCCCTACATCTTTTGGATTTCCTCTGTGCCAAACTGGCTAATCAAACGTTAAAGTTTAGGATTTTTGTTTTCCGAAATGAATGAACTATCTAATGTTTCTTATCTCAAACTTCTATCATATTTAGTTTTTCAAATATAGTGATTTAAAAAGAGGTGTTCACTTTCTTTTGTCTGCCAGTTTATGTTGTATCGTCTCTATAAAGGAACAAATCAGCGGAGAAATATCGACCCTGTCACAGCATGTTAGTAATGATATTTAGTCGTTAAACAGTTACACATTTCGAAATCCAAATCCTTATGTAAATCGAAATTTGCGGTGTAATCAGAGCAGTTGCACTTAATATTTTGAATGAAGCATACATGTACGCAAAATGAAATCTACCTACTATTTACCAGAACATAGTTATCTGTCCTTTAGTCATGGGAGCCACCTTTTCATGTTTTTCTCCTTATGTAAACAACCGTCTTAAAGTAAGTTTTGACTTATAAATTTAATACATGTCTTTGATACCACACAGATTACAATAAGTTTGGATCAAAACGATAGTGGCTTTTCGTTGTCATTACCCAAACCGGACAGCCAGTCAGAAACTTCTGCATTCTCAACCACGTGTGTCCCAGCCCTGCTCAGTTAATGATATCACAGATTGTTCATAATTCAATATCTATTGTAAAACGCCAGTATTATATAGCTAACTGCAGAACACTTGGATGGGTCTGAATTGATTATACTCTAATAGTAATGAACTTGATTTTCCAGTCAGTATTCCATACAAACATGTTCACGAATGTATTACCATTATACAGAAAACACATTTTTGTGTCGTTATAAGAATCCGAAGTTGTTGTTGTCTTGTTCACAAATACAAATGCAAATGTAGTATGAACTGTCTGGCGTTATATCTTGTCTGTTTAATCCTAGCGTGTTTTTATTAGGGAAACTGTTCATCCCAGAACCTGTTTACCCCGTCAACGGTGAGATATTGGTAGCGTCCATCGTGCCAGAAATGAATTTCCTGGTTTATACCACCCTGTCTACTGTTAATAATGGGTTTATATAACGTTAATGTTTTGTAAATTTAAATTTCTGATTAGACCTAAAAAATATCATCGATATCATTGTGACGTCATCAACTGTCTTTTGTAACATTTGAAACACTTGAAAATATATCAAACAAACAAGATAGAAAAATCCCAACATTTAATTTATCTTTATTTGATTTTATGAAAAAGTTGTAATTCGAAAATCATATCAGAGCATTTGAATAAAGCATTATTTTAGCAGCTGCACTTTATTACAAACAAATTAAATTATTCATGCCTTACATGGCATGCAGTTATTCCATGGAGATACAGATATATTTGAGTTGTTCCGTGATTAGCTGGCTGTTATTTACGAGAGACAAGGGTTTTGCCATATTAATTCAATCATCGACAAAATGCTGCAAGTATAGTGTTCAGGAAATTGATATTCTTTAAATCCCTACTACATTGAAGTTATCTTAAATCAGCAAGTGTAATTGTAGATCATCATACAGGACACGATATATATTCTCTCATTACATGACAACCTACCCTGGTACATGTATATTATCACATACATGGTAAAAGACACGGGGATTATATAGATGACTGACACATTTCTAAACTGACTTGATGAAAGTATATTAGTGTGATTGCTCTCTGGTAGCATCACTTTTCTAATGAGATTCGGAAGCAAAGAATGAATTCGATATAAGCGATTGCTCAATATGTCATAAATCTTCATTGTTGAATATGTTTACTTAATATTCTGTAATTAGATATATATGCGAAAGGGATCTGTAGATCATTACATATCATCTAATGACTAGATTTTCAGTATAAGTCAAAACAAAACGAAAAGAATAAGACTTTTCATTGGTACAAAATGCCTTCATTACACCAATGTCAACCTGCTCAGACATGACGTCTTTTTTATGAATTCGTTTCTTTTTTCACTATCTAACTGATTTTAGCTGTATCACTATCAACAATTTAAAGGCCTCTCCAAAAAGTCACGTGAAGGTTTAACCTATTTTAAGATTTAACAACATAACTAACTAGATATTACATTTGTTTCAATGTCTTGCTTTTATTTTCTCCTGTCGAAATAGTAAAACCATGGGGGTTGTTTCGTGATTATCAATTATATAGGATATAAGAATGTATAATGATAATTTAATGTACATGTACATGTATTCACATGTATTGCTCAAATACAATGACTTGCATCACAAATGTATTTCTGAAAGATAAATCAACATTATTTTAATAAACATGTTTTTTGTTACATTTTTAAACATGTCGTGTTATGATACTGTTTCAGATAAAATAAAAACATTCACATGTCTCATTTGTAAACTGTAAAACTTGGACCTTAAGCCACTTACTTACTTATGTTTTGCATTTAGACCTGAGAACACACATATATCTGAAGAATCAGTTCAACGCGGAACATGTTGATTGTCTTCCTCTTTTATTACTCTAAACTCATCTTTGGGGCAAATTTAGCTTTTAACGCGGAGGTGGACAACGTATTGATTGATAAAACCTCGTAGCTAAAATAAGCTCTCTATAAATGATCTAGGGCACCCACGTATGTAGTGCATGTCAGTTACAAAAGAATTGATTTTGTCCTGAATGAAATGGTGGTCGTGGATGACGTTTACTGTAGCTCTTTTAATGGAATAAAGCCAATGAGTATTTCTATCATTCGGTTCAGAAGCTAAATATAACTATAAATATAAGCTATATATATACATGTGTGTGTGTATATATATATATATATATATATATATATATATATATATATATATATATATATATATTTATATATATATACATTTATATATATATATATATATATATATATATATATATATATATATATATATATATATATAAATAAAAATGAGTCGTTTTTCACGTGAAGTAAGGTTATATATAGAAAAGAGTAAACATCAGATGGGTTTGACTGGAGCAATCTTCTTTAATACGATGAGCTCATTTCGACCAGTATATCGGTCTTTTCAAGTATGAGTATAAATACCATACATACTTGAAAAGACCGATATACTGGTCGAAATGAGCTCATCGTATTAAAGAAGATTGATCCAATCAAACCCATCTGATGTTTACTCTTTTCTATATATATATATATATATATATATATATATATATATATATATATATATATATATGTGTGTGTGTGTGTGTGTGTGTGTGTACTAATATTTTTTATTGTGGTATGCTTATGACGTCCTGAATTACGTCCCTTGTCATTGTTGACGATACATCATTATCAACACGATGTATAAGTTTCTTTTGTGAACACTATGTTTTGAAACCGGTCGGTAATGAACTTATATGAAAGTTAATCTTCATCTATATATATATATATTGATATTCACAAATTAAAGGCGTTGTAGCACGTTTTTCTATATTATTGTTTCTATGTTGCCATGTATTCCTATGCAGTGTATTGTTACGTTACAGGGTAAAGCATCTCATTACACGACCCGATAAGCCGTTTCCATAGAAAACAGTTATCAGAATTGGAGGGGAAAAATGCGTCTCAAGTGTATCTCAAAATGTATACTTTACAATAATGTCCGGCAGACTAATGACAAGTCAGTTCTTTTCACTCACAAAACAGCACTGGAAATTTATAGTAATTTGTGTGTTTTTTGATACCATACATTCCGATAATGCAGACCTTTAATGGAATAATAACATGTGCCGTTAACGTAATACCCTGTTATGGTTTAATATATTATCACTTCAGTCAGGTAATCCTGAGACACGCACCATCTTCCGTGAACTATTTTCTAAGAGACACCACATTATAGTCTTCAACTTATATATTATAAATTACAGCACATGTACAAATTACCATATGAATTTTTTGTATGGATGATTGGAGTTAAAGGTTCTTCGGTAATAATGGTTATGTGCGTGTATTTAGAGGATTTGATGTTGAGGACTGTAAATCTTATCCAACGGGCTTAGCGTTCAGACAATGGTCACCAGACTATACATCACATTTCCCCCACAGAAATATCAAGGATCTCGAAACCATGATTACGTTCTCCAGAGTCAGGCGCAGTATCCGTCATCCATTGAACCGATGTTTCCAACCAATTTGGAAAGTATGTTGAGTTCAGTCATTCTCAGTATCATTTTCAGTTTTCTGCCAATCGATTGGAATGGAAACAGTTTAAAGGATCGAATAACAATGTGCATTGAGTATAAGAATGTTTTTATGTCGTTTATGTCTACAGTCTCACATTTTGTAGTGGGTGTTTTCTTAGTGTTAACAAAAACAACGACACTTATTATTCTGATAGGTAGTGTTTACGATATCAACCTTAGTAATGACTGAATGTCGTTGTCAAGTAAGATACATTTGGGTGAATGCATTAGATGTTTATAAAATAGATGGATATGGGGAGAGGTTGGGTTGAATATACAATACTTTGGTTTGATCTCCAAACATCGCGTCGAAGTCAGATATGAATTGTGTACAGTGTTTATACATATTATTTAGTGTATAATGTTTATCAAAAGTTAATGTTGTATCAGACTATAATCTGAATTCAGTATTGCATTTCACAAAACATTTAAATAAACTATGTTGCTGTACTTATATTTGGCAACTAAGAATTTATTTCACAAACAATATTAAGTATACTTTTCAAGAATATATTGTAATGTAACACAACATATTGTATCCTTTACATCCGTAAATATTTATATATGAACATTAAAATATTAAGCAACGCGCAGGTTACTCGCTGAGTATATTTGAATCCATTTTATACCATTTCATGACAATGCAATATTCTCAAAGGTCTCAAAGTAGGGATATTTTCGATTAGTAGTATCAGATGTGTGAGCCTGCACATTTGCATTATGGTAAATTGAGTGGTACAAGTGTCTTTTAGCTGTCTAGTTACTCCTTACTACGACAGTCTGCTGGACAATTATCTGACAAATAAATGTCACATTAGTCTTGAAGAGGGCAAAAAGCTATAAGTTAAAATGAAATGAGTCATTCTTTAACTGGTCTGGTTTTACAAATCATTTGTTGTCTAGTAGTGGCAGGACTTCACATACTACTTCAAAAATTTAGAACAGACTCCCTTTTAAAATGTTACATTATCTTATATTCTATAACGAAGCAATCTTTGAAGTACAAATATTCATTTCGATGTTTGAAGATGTATCAGAATGATGGCGTTTGTAACATTGTACTTACAAGGATGACATAGCACATACAAGTTGAAATGTATGATTCTGAGATTATGGAGATAATTTTAACACGTACAATAGTCTGTTTGAGAGGCATTCTAGAAGTTGGTGTGATGAAGAAGACAACTATTTTATGGATGATCAACTTCTTTATTAACAATTGCGACGTTTCGGTATAGATCCTTATACCGTTATCAAGCATCTTGCTTGATAACGGTATAAGGATCTATACCGAAACGTCGCAATTGTTAATAAAGAAGTTGATCATCAATAAAATATTTGTCTTCTTCACGTACAATAGTGTAAATGACGCCATGCTCACTGACAAATTTTGTACACTGACACAATACAGTGATTGATGCAGGTGAGTGGAATAAACCGTCCTTTTTCACAGACGTTAACTATATTTTTATTATCAAAATGAAACTTACAAATATAAACAAAAGTATTCTTAAACATTCATAAACGACTGTCGAATGATTCATTGCATCCTCACGAGTCAATGTAATTGACGAAATGCTTCAGAAATTGATTCCGTCGTCTTTATGAAGTAATTTATTTTGTATACGTAAATATATTTTTTTTATTGAGACCTGTAACTATAGATGATTTATAAATGTTTCTAGGACAACGTCAGTGTGTACCACATATAAATATAATCAAGTATGTCTCGTTAAAATAAAGGGGTTCACCAAATGTCTACGTGACACATTTTATGTTTATCAAAACAATAAATGTAGAAGAAATATGTTATTAAAAATGATAATATAGAGGAGTTTACAAAGCGGAGCTGGGTGTTGTTGTTACGCAAATTATTAGTATATGCATGTGTGTATTAATTTTACATTATTATTTTGAACTTATTTTCGAACTGTTTAGTTTGATGATTTCCTGCTATGGTCCGTTTCCCGAGTCGGCTTCATGTTTTTGGCGCAATTAGTCCACTAAGCGAGTTTAATCTGCCGGTAGACTACAACTAACTGGAATCATAAACCCGACTTACACGCCACACGCTGGACCCGACTGTTAAAATTCACAGCCATGTATTTAACATTTTGAGGTTTAATAATGTGAATCCAAAACTTTGTGTTTCACGATTGGTTCTTTCTCCTGTCCATCTGAACGACATACTCTCACCTGCAGGATAAAACAGTTGTCCGTATTCACCGCCTGTTCCCAGTATCTTTAATAAAATTTTAATAATAGTTTATCGATCTATAATAAGTGTAAATGTCTTCAGTTTAGTGTTGCCAGTAGTTTTTCATATCAGGTACGTTTTTGTGAAATTTCATATTTAATTTCTTTATTTAATCTGCAGTCATCCATCAAGATAACCCAATCGATATTCTTGTGGCAGTCTATGGTACTGCAGATAGCGGTCGTCGTTGAGAAAAAAATAACGATTCTCTGCTATCACAACACTCGACTGCACAAATCGTCTGAGACAGGCGAATTGATCTACACACAATATATTTTGAGACTGAAAGTGTATATACACTACAGGTCACTAACAATTCATTTTAGTAATTCCTGAGATCACCATATTGTGTGGAGATATTTATCATGTCCGACCCACACTTTACGTCTACTCAGCTCTTGATAGGTTCCCGGTAATGGTGTAGGAAGTTCATGCCAGCAGAGAATATATAGAGCACCGGCTCGAATACTAATCTATCCCCATCACTCATGTGAAACATTAAAGGCACCTGCCAATTGGTTCTGCACATTGGCTGAATAAACATGTGAACCCTGTTCTCGAAACGAAACGGTGATGGTAATGTACATTCTGGTATAAAGGGAAATATCACGTTCATAACCTGAGAAATATATCCTCTGCACACATATGTTGATCAAAATTGCAAATACTTTTTATTTACTACAGGTAAATGTGTATTCAAAAATTAATATTATCGGTTTTACGGCAAACTCTTGCTCTGGAATTGAACTTGTAAAATATCTGCTTAATGATATTTTCAAAGGCAGTTTGTGATATAATCGATGTTCGATAATCAAATATTCGTGAAAAACATTTCGTCTCATGTGTTCGAACCACGTGTATATATAACATGGTTATATTTGGGATAACACTACCTTCAATAGTACAAATTCGTGTACTTTTTCGAGCCGAGTCCCATGCGGGATTCGAACCCACAACCTCAAAGTAAGGTAACCATCACCAGCATTGACTGTACCAACAGCTTACCACACGACCATTTCGCTTCGACAACAGTCGAGGTCCAACAATCGATAGCTAAGCTAATTTTACATTCAATACCCTGATAGACGTATATTGGCGCAGCTCCCTAGGCTGAATGCACCCACAAAGTAAGAAATGTACATGTACAATGTTTATTCAAAGATACGACAGTTGCAAAACAACAACACCAGGCCTGTACTATATAATAACCATTTCATAGCGTGCTGCAATACAAGCAGTCTAACGTGCATAAATGTTGATGTCTGCATAAAAAACCACTTGGGACTCATTGGTAGGTCGTTCGCCTCTTAACATGATGGGGGCAATGTCTGTTCTAGATATAAATGATATTTTCTCAGGAATATGTCAAATTATGGCAATGGATATTGCATTCAAAATATTCCATCAATCATATTTCTTAGTTATCATTTGGAAGCTAACTAGTGTTTAAGTAATATATACATTTCTAAGATTTATTATTTTGGCAATCACGACATATACATGTAATCATTTTGTTTCAAGCAGCCTTTTAAGTATTTTTTTGGTAATACATTTACATGATTATATGCATGGTATAACATTTGTGAATAATTGCTGCCGTTGTATAAACCTTTTCTACACATAATTTTAAAAACATAAGACACTTATAGACCATACTAATGTTTGAACTTTCTCGGTCTTAGCCAGTGTGTCGTCGTATGATGATTGGTCCTTTAAGTACAGCGGCAACTGCTACAGTTGGTGAAATATTTTGTTATGATTTAAATATACGGATCTATATTGAATAATAACTATTACTCCTTACTATAGTAAATTAAACCAGGTAAAAACATCAACTTGTGTCATGTCAATGGACCTACATTGTATTTGCGCCTTAGCTATCGGTGAACATTGCTGTTTATGGTTTAACATACGTTTCCAAATCACCTTGCCCTTTAGTTACTGTCACATTGAGGCCATAATGTTCGACATCGTAGTTTCAGAATAGAAGTTGTCCTGATTGACCTTTGGGTATGTATATATTGATAAGATTTGTAATGGTAATGTATATTCCTTTAATACATAATTACGCAGAATAATTATGTAGAAAATGTGTAAATGTTCTCTTTGGTTATCGTTAAGTCATTTATGTTAATTTAAACACACATTTTGAGCTTTTCAAATACAAAGTTAACAGTAAAATCCTCAGCATTGTTTCCATTTAAGAATTAATGCAAGTGCTTTTTTGGTAAAAATGTAAGAAGACTCGCATACATGCAAATATTACATTGTTGTTCTGGTGTGTAATGACAGAAGCCGATTCATTTACAATGTTTAAAAAAAGCAAATTAAGTGAGGCTCAGTTTTGCCGATGTCACTACAGTAACTTATGTAAGTGATCATTTCCCAAGTATATATGAGGCCCGGAATACGAGAAGCCCGTGGTGTTGTGTTACCGACTCTTCGGTCATAATGAAGGGGAACGTGGACACTATATTGATGACGATGCCAATTAAATCCAACAGGCGTAACTTTCAGACAGTGGTCACCAGACTACATAGCATTCACATCAACAATCTTCACCAATGTGCAGTTAATGTCACACAGATGCGTGGGGTGTCCCAATGGCTTGTTGTTTTGCAATATTTAAAGACGTTCAGCCAATTTCACGGCCAAACGTGTGTCATTAAGTTGGTAAGAAGGCAGTGCATAGTGAATGATATACATGTTACACTGTTAAGATAGGTTTATGCAAGAATCCTAAGTAGTATTACTGAAAACAAGTATGGAAACCGACCACACAGTAAAACTATAGTTCATCATCATAACTGATGTAATGTGAGAGAACATATGATACACCGAACGTCTAACGAAGATGTTGTATACAGAGATAATTACATGCAATGATATTACTGGATACATAGTACGATGAGTTTATATTTACTTGTATAGATATACTTACAGGATACAAGGTACGTTTTACTTAAACAATATTAGTTTCATTGGACACTCAATCCATTGCCATTACAGAGAGTGATCCGCAGACATGAGAGTCAGCAGAACAAATAACCACATAGCACAAGCCATGTATCAACCACTGCTCGCTCATGCTGTCTCTATTTCTACGATCACAGATGTTGTGTCTTCTCATATAAAATCGTAACATCGAGTCCAGGGAGCACTCAATCATACATTGGACACGTTACACAATAAAATATTATAATGTAAGTTGATTAACTAATTGAGAATTGTACATGACTCCAGGGACACCATTTTCCTGTCCCCTCTTTTCTGTTTAATGACGTATGTCTTCGCTGTGAATAACAGAAGCACGATGATCGATTCATAGTGAGGAAATAATATATTTTTGTTTCCGATGATTACGAACAATTTTGCAGTTATTCTTTAAAAAGAATTTTATATTTTGTGAGGTCGCAAACTAAAGATATGTTGGAGGAAACTGATAATTATTATTCTAATTCACTACATAAGTATAACTTCAGTATTTGGATTAAGAACGCTAATAAATATTATGTTTTCTATTGTTCTTTTATTAAAGTTTATCATTTTAATAGATGTTATAAATATACTACAATTCATCAACTTTCAGGTTATTTATTGATATTAAAGCTCTATTTCCTTTTACGATTCCAATGGCCAACTCCGTCAGGTAGGTAACGGTTACAGATTATGTCATTCCTCCCGTTATGCTTCCTCCAACGGGACCAGGTTGTGTACAGGTGGAACACGCACCTGCATACGGAGACCGACGATGTCGATAATGTGATTACATTTCCATAGTTGGCAAATCACACCTTTCCACATTGTTTTGGTGGATAAAGATGGAACGGTGAAGTCTACCACCAATAGCCTAGGACAAACATACGACTGTCAAAATGAAGAATAACAACAGCGCTTCCAGTGGAATATAGCGACGTATTGTCGTGGTGTAGGCTGTATGTTGTCACCTCCAGACTCCACCTCGTACTCGACTATGGCATAAACCGGGTTCATTCGGACCAGTGTATACGTCATACAGATATCAGATTCAAATTCCTTTGCGGATGACATAACTTCAGTCGAAACCCTGTCACGTCAGTTATTTATGCTTCAGGACTTTGCAAACGTTGTAAAAGTATCCTGTCCTCACGTTATGGCGTCACAGGAAGATGGCCGCCCCCTCACTTCGTCAGATTGAGCATATCTGCTGATTAGTCTATAAATTACTGTATAGTTTTAACCTGTTAACCTTCCTGTTTCGTTAACGGATATTCCTCCAATACTAATACCGGTAAACTCTCTTTTTATGTATTTTGAATAACATATATATGTATCAATAAAAATAAGAAAAAACATTTGTTTGCGATGTTCATTGTTTTGTCACGGCCATCAATGAATATGTAACACTTTAAACTATCCGTAAACGCACTATTTGTAAACTTGAGATGCATTAAACATACTACTTACATGACCGTTTTGCTTTCGCCACTAAGAGCAATCACAACTACCATTTCCACCAAAGTCATCTGGCTGATATGACAGTCTCGGGTTGGTATGATTCATGACAGCACAACGCGGGGGTAATATCTTTCAATTGGGCAAATACACACAGTCCACTTATATAATTTAAACTTGAAACATTACATGATTGCATATGGTAATTTCAACCCTGTATAGTAAGAGGAATTGTTATTGGAAAACCATTAATATTGTCTTTAGAATTAGTGGTCCATACAAGTACAACAACTCGTGTACGTCAGTATAAAATGCTTAAAGTGTACATTCATATTTTAAGGGGTATACTTTGAATATAGCAACTGATTGTATCATTGAGCATACGTTGATTTCTTGGTTATGAAAATATGTTATCGCACAATAGCACACTAATACTTAAAATAACTTCTTAGGATATACAGCAAGGAACACACGAATGGCCATATCAAACCGAGTTTAAGAAAAGAGAGTTCATATACATCAAGATTAGATAGGCCATGACATAAATCTGACTTAAAAGATGTCAACTATTTCTAAACTATCATATTCTCAACAGCGAGTCTGGAAATAAATGAGTGTACCACATTATATAGATGGGCTTCGTAAAATTAATCTAGAATGCTGTCTCTTAAATATTATGATTTGTTACCTTAAAAGGAACGCTTTCGGCGTTTTAATAATATATCAGACATTTAATGATCTAATAACGTCATTCTCTTCTTGTTCTTAGAATTCTATTCTATTTTTCGTCGACTCATTACATTTCATAATTCCCTCAGAAAACTTGCTTTGAATTTTAGACACAGGGTTACGGATTCACTAATCGTTTTAAGCTGACGTAAAATAAGGACCTCGATGTTTTTTCTTTTACTTTCCAATATACTCCTATCAATGCTACTCTCCTGAATTAGAAATGGGAAATATCTACATTATAATTACAATGTGCATCAAAATCACACATTATATTAACTCTGAAAAGAGTTTCATCTGTCAAAATAGTGCACTTGTTGTTCGTATTATGTCAATGTAGTTGTCAATATCATGTGAGTGAAGTTAAACACTAAGGTGCTTTCTACACATTGACATTTCAGTTCTCTGTTCCCATTAACGCCTACATAAATTCTTTTCTTGCGATTCTTGACACGGCTGCAGAAAAATATACCATTATCAATCTACGTCATGACATGACCTCAGTTCTATGCTGGTCAAATGTCTTCCTTATTGTCAGCTTATTGCAATGTATTCTGCATTTTCTCTTTTTTCGTTATTTAATCTCTACCGATAAGGACTTCCTTGGTTGTAATGATGACCCATTTGAATTAAGCACCACGTATACCATCACACATGCAACTGCAATGGACTGAGAAAAATTACTGATTTCCGGATATATTGCAAATGTTCCTTTCACTATTACATTCCAGAAGCCATCTTATTAGTTACAATCTCTCTATTACTGTACAATCAAATTTACAAAATCACTTTTATTTGGGAATGATTCGTCTTTTGAAGTTGGTGAATATAAGAGAGTTAGCGAAGTTTGAATATATGAGACTCAATATATTGACTCAATAAAGGGAACCTATATTTCCAATCATTATCATACACACTATTCATACTATCTTGTTTGTGATAGATAGTTGATCATGAGTAAAATATCATGACTACTGATTCATGTGTGGCTTGTTTTGATTTGAGCAATACTGAAATGAGATACAATGTGGAGAATCATAAGTATCATTACTTGATGTAGCTGCCAATTCGTTAATAAAGACGTTGTATAAGAGGAGATTTGATACTATCCGGAGAACAAGAAGCTATTACAATGTAAACAACACATCTAAATAGAATCATAAATCATACTTTACATTGTACACGCTAGGGTTATTTAGTTAAGTACCTTAATGTGTTATGTCATTAAATTTGATATTTTTCTTTGTATGTGATTACTCTTTGAAATGACATTTTAACATTGAAGCTCATCACTCTTGACAGGCCCGATGATGGCGTGACATGGTGTTCAACGTCCGTCAATCCGTCCATAGTCTGTAAACGTTCCAAATGTTTACTTCTTTTTGGAGAACCATTTTGCTCGAGAGAACGGAAATATTATGTACATATTCCTAAGCCATTAGTGGTTATAAGTTGAATACTTGTTTACTCTTCTTCTCCAATACGAACATTACTAGAAATGTCTTGACAAATACTTGTTGAACCTTATGTGCTGTATTTTAAAGCCTTATGAGTTCACTTGTTTTATATCACACATTGTTCTTAACTGTTAACATATAAGAATAATACACATGGTAGCCAAATGACAAGGCTAATATTAATAGTAATAGTAGAATGACTTCACCATCTTCAGCGACGAAACTGAAAAAACTTTATCAGAAAAGGTAATACCTGTTGACAACATGCCATGTGGTAAATTGTACCTCGATCAATCACATGTATATGTTACATAATACATAGTCTAATAATAAATTGTTTAGATACTTATATTCTAAATTTCCCTTAGTATGCCATTTGTAATAGGTAACATACATCGTATTGTTTCTAATAAAAAGTTTAAGTTATTACGTTTTATCATTAAAGTGTCACAGAAACAACTGAACTAAAATAGTCAAAGTTCATTATTCCATTAACAAACACATTACAAGGTAACATAGATCTAATATAGACTGTTTTCTTTATATTTCAGCGTGTAATATACACATTTATACACGTCACGACCCATTTAACAGTCTTTGAATTCAGTTGTTTTTCCGGGAGAACATCCCTACAAAAGGAACTAGGGCCTTGCAATTTGAGAACGCCTTATACTGGATAATACCCCCCTGGGAGGGCCTTGAACAGAGGGTATTATCCAGTATAAGGCCCTCCAAGTACAATTATTTGGACCCAAGAAATTCTAAGTCCCATTTAGTAAGGTAATCAGTCCACAAAGTTTAAAATTTCATATCAGAATCGAACCCGCAACCCTTCGCTTTATAGCCCATGGCTCTACCACTAGATCACGAAGGATTGGTGACTGATTGATTGTTGCTCAGCATTCTGCTGTCAGAGAACTTTCATATGATATTTTATGTGCTCTTTATTTTACTTGCAACACCTGAAGTAAATCATTTAGACAACTGCACCCACGTTAGTTTGTTGTTTTTTCGCTTTATTAAATAGAAAACACC
Source organism: Gibbula magus (assembly GCA_936450465.1). NCBI lineage: Eukaryota > Metazoa > Mollusca > Gastropoda > Trochida > Trochidae > Gibbula > Gibbula magus. The sequence continues at coordinate 42,520,459 of OW388290.1, read as the reverse complement.
CTCATCCCCGGGCGTTCTAGCGTGCCTACGAACGCGCCCTCGGGTCTTCCCTAGGGCAAAGGCCTCTCTTTGTCTTAGTCTAACAGTTATTTTCGTTCTGGTCCGGAAACAAAATGTAATTATCTTTCCATTGAAACGGATAGAAATAAAATTCCAAAGAAACTGAAAACCCCACAAGGCACATCTACACATGCTGATTGTTTCTCATATCAAATTCTATTGAGCTATGCCTTATCCGGAAACGAAACCCGTACTTCGTCATGGCGGGGGAAACAATGCAGAACATAATATATATTCAAACTAAGGGTTCATTGAGAATGATAGGGAATATATTGATGAAACTGAAAATGATTCTGTGTAGTCAGGCAGAATCGTGAAATGATTGTGCACTTTGGGTGAAAAGTACCAAACTTTGCTCAAAGATAGCTTGTGGTATTGTGATTAAATTTGGTCTGAGGGCCAAGTTAATTTCGATCCAAGATGGCCGCCAAATCCAAAATGGCCGCCACTGTTAAAACGTATCTGCTTTTACATGTTTCTGCATATCTAAATGATCCACTCATGCTATTTTATTGTTGTTTATGCTAGCTTGGAACCCAAGAAATACAAGGAGTGATACTGTATTGATTGATCCATTGTTGACGATGGTACAAATGATAAATAGATGAAAACAAAACAAAATGGCAGCCAATTTTGTTATCTAAGGTGATGTTTCTTTTGGTGTGTTTCTATGTGTTTATATCATCAAATTAGATTGTGAATCTTGCTTGTTTAGACTAGAAATACCATGACTGACAATTTATTGGTAATCCTGTTGTTGACAGTAGCAAACATAATCCAAAATGGTGGCCAATTTGTCACTGAAGGGCATCCTTCGATAACCTAGAATTGAATTGTTTTCCTTTAACTTATTACGATTAATTTAGGTTGGTATTCTTAGCTTATGGTCTTCAAATAAATATAGTCCAATTAATTTCCTTCCAAGATGGCGACCAAATTCAAAATGGCCGCCACTGTCAACATGTATCTCTTTTGGCATGTTTACACATATTTAAATGATTCACTAACCCTAGTTTATTAGTATTCTTGCTTATTTTGAAGATGATAGTCTGTTCATTATTTTTTCAGGCAGTTGACTAGGAAACTTATATAACTTTATTGTGAACCGACACTATATCGTTGAAATACTCTTGAAAGCGGCGTTAAACCCCAACTCACCCCACCTCACACTATATCGTTTAGTTTAATTGTTTTAAAATACATACATAATACACAGTACTATACTACTACAGAATATTTGAAAGTACACTATGTACACAGGACAGTGCTAAGATGCCACATTCACCTTAAGTGTATCCTTCGATTCTCAAGGTAATATTATTCTTTCATCTTGTTGTCATTCTTTTAGGTTTTCATTCTGTTTTCAGTATAGATTTCATATCAGATTAAGTCATCATATAGCTCATATTTTCAGAGAGAACAATTTGAAGCACGATGAAAGTTTAAAACAAGCATCCACAATGACACCCTCTGTTTCAATTACTACAGCCACATTTCAATAGGTCTGATATACTGATCTCCTTTGTGTGTTGAAACACTATATCTGAACTTGATTTATAAGTTCATAACGTTTAATATCAACGCTCTCACGGGAACTTATTGGCATGCAATCATCAAGATACCACGGGTTTGCCTTCCTTACTGATCAAAATGTAGCAATTGCTGGGGTACAATGGTAAACATATGTTAGCTCTAGTTTAGGTACGTTGAAATTGTTGATCGTGATATATCCTAGAATAATTTGATAGCAGGCTACTGCTGCATGCAATCAATGTCACTACTCAATGAAACCAGATCATCATGGTGCTCTCTGTGTTCTTGAGGCTGTACCTTCAGTCAAACCGTCCTCGTTGCTTTCTGACTAGCATTTGCTACTGAAACAATCACAATACCAGCAAATACTGCTACCAAGATCCTTGGATCGTAAAATATTGTCTCAAACGATTCATATCTATATCGGTTGTGATCTAACCTTATTTTGCGACAAATGAAATGACAACATTGAAGCAGGCAAAATTTTCTCTGACGTTGTAGAAGCTTTTTTCAACTCTTTGGATACTTTTTAAAAAAGGTACCATGAATGAATGAATGCAAACAATTGCAATATCTGTTTGCCCTAATGAAAGACGGACAATTAAGTTCCTGTGGGAGCACTGGCGATGAGGTAACTCATTACATCAGATACTTGCTTAAGAGATCTGGTAGGCGAAGGGCATAAAGGGGTTTCTGAGAGATAGCTTATACATGTGTTTATCCTAAATTGATTGTAGATACAGAGTGTGTATCCTGTATTTCACTGGCAGTGAATGGAGGTCTGAATAGGAGTGACGTGATGGTATCTTGGAGTGAGAGTCGTGATACCAGTAACAATATTATAGACACGCTGGAAACTGAGAAACCCGAGATGATGCATTTGTTCAGTGTTTCCAGAGAGGTAACAGTCGAATAAAAGAAATAGAACAAATTTGACCACTAATAATCTTATACAGTGCAATCATTAATGTTGTTTTTAAATATACATGTATTGTTAGTCTATTGTATGATCCACTGTTTACAGTATTCGACCCAAACCTAGTGCATTATTTGATGTCTGATAGAACTAGTTCTATAGCTTGGCTGGGAAGTCCAAATATGTGTCATGACTCTGCATAATGTCGGTGGAAAAGATTTGGCGAACATCATGTCTATGACTATCTATGAAATGGGTATTTTGCAGTTTCTTTCACTGAATTCATTGAATAGCTTTAATTTATTGTGTTCTGTGTTATGAAGGGTTTTTTGGCACTATGAATATCAACCTTGATAAATAGTAAGAAGAAATTCCCTTGCATAAATCAATCAATATTTGCAAAATATAGGACAGACCATTATCTTCAGAATAACAATACAATACGTTATTGAATCATTTAAATATGCATAAATATGCCAAAAGAGATAAGTGGTCGCCATTTTGATTTTGGCTGCCATCTTGGAAGGAAAATCATTTAAACCCTTGGACCAGATCTATTTGAAGACCATAAGCTAAGAATACCAACCTAAATGAATCGTAATAAGATTAAGGAAAACAATTCAATTCTAGGTAATCGAAGGATGCCCTTCAGTGACAAATTGGCCGCCATTATGGATTATATTTGCTACTGTCATCAATGGGATTACCAATAAATTGTTAGTCATGGTATTTCTAGTCTAAACAAGCAAGATTCACAATCAAATTCGATGTAGAAGCGTACAAAGACATACATCACCTTAGATCGCAAAATTGGCTGCCATTTTGTTTTTTTTCTTCTATTTATTATTTGTACCATCGTCAACGATGGATTAATCAATACAGTATCAATCCTTGTATTTCTTGGGTTCCAAGCTAGCATGAATAACAATAAAATAACATGAATGGATCATTTAGATATGCAGAAACATGTTAAAGCAGATACGTTTTAACAGTGGCGGCCATTTTGGATTTGGCGGCCATCTTGGATTGAAATTAACTTGGCCCTCAGACCAAATTTAATCACAATACCAAAAGCTATCTTTGTGCCAAGTTTGGTACTTTTCACCCAAAGTGCACAATTGACTTGATTTTTTGCACCATTCTGCCGGACTATGTGTTAAACAATATGAATTCAAGTAAGTGCTAATAATAGAAGAAGGTGTGTAAGCGCAAATTCCTTTTAGCACTTTCTATCTACACATGATGCATCCGACGTTGTGTAATGAGAAACAATGTACTGTACTGACTTATTGAACACAATGTGATCACTTTCAGGTCGTCCAGTTTTCTTCTTATATTAACTCATTTTTATGTCGTAATTTGAACCTGGTTTATTTTAACTTTCCATTATCCAACCTAATTTGGATTTTTTTTCTGCAAATACATATGAGAATTACTGAAAATGTGTTTGTATATGGAACTCATTATATATCTATTCCCATTGTGTTATGACTTCAGGATGACATTATTAGATGAAATTGCCATCAGTTCTTCCACGTGCAATCCTCAGACAGTATAATCTGACTTAGCCGTATTTGATGTAACATGCGCAGTCATCGATTCATTTGCAAAGAATTGAAAAGACATTCGGCGTTCAATTATTCAAGATTGTATACGCCTGGAAAAAAGTATTGCAAGACAGACATCAAAGTTACATAAACAGATCATACAACCATGCACAAAAGAGTAAGTCGATAGTACTGATAAAACGATTTAGCTGCTATAAAGTGAGACTGAAATTAAAATTATGTTTCACTCATTTTGTTTTCAAATAAACTGGTATGGCTCTCCAACATTGTCCAGTACTGTTATCCTGGATTATGAAAGTCGATAGTTTCTGTTATAATGTTTTTAATTAATTCCTTCTAATGCATAGATGACATTTTAGTAAGCTGTTTAGTAAGTCAATAGTTAAAGCAGTATGAACGTTCAACAATATTTTGAAATTCCATAAAGGTTAAACATATGATCTGGTCAGTATGGAATGTATGACTGTATGGAATGTCTCTCCACAGAACGATGGATTGTCTTTCAACGTGTTACAATCACACTCATTCAAATTTATTGCAAATCCTTGTGAGTTTAGACTCTTTGCCAATCAAACTGAACTGAACTGAACTGTTGAACATTGGGATAAATCTTCAACCATCGATAAGTTCATTATTTATAGTGATAACAAAATGCTGTATGGATGAAAGTAAACTTCATAATCAGAATGTTGATTTCAAGAACTGAAACTTACATTTCATCGTGTTGTTTGAATTCAAGAACAATAGTTATTTTCCCGATATAGTTCAGTATATTATTAAAGTTCCGATTGAAATTAACATGTGAGTACACTGATAAATAATAATACAATTAAGTATATATGTAGGTATCATGTATTATTATGCATGGGAATAAGTTCTGGCAGGAAAGGAAAGAAGAATTGTTATATTATACAATGGCTATGATCGTTTCAATTAATGAATGAATAACATCTCTCATAGATCTACATTGATTGGCTGTCTATATTCTGTTGAAGTATGATCAGATTTTAGTCAGATCATTTATCATACGATTCAGGCAACACAGTAATATATAACTAAAGTCATTATTTTGATATAGAAATAGATAACAATATCCAATTTATCCCGAGAACATAATTTGATTCATACCAAGTGTAATAGATTTATAGATATCAACATGCTTGAATGCTAAATGGTAAAAAAGGGGAATAAGTTTTATCTTATGGATCTGTATAAACCTGTTAAGGATTATGATTGAACTAGTTGGTATTTAATTGTGACATAATTATAACAAACACAATATTTTATGTAACAAAACATAGAGTTCATGTAATATATAACCCCAGCGGTCACAGAAGTATAGAAAATTTATTATTTAGAATGTAATTGGATCATTGATAATAACACAGGTCACAGAAGTATAGAACATTTATTATTTAGAATTTAATTGGATCATTGATAATAAAAAAAAAACACACGTTGGATATGAAAGATGATTCGACACATTAGAAAGTAACATCACCTAGAATAAACCAAACAGCACACTAGTCATGAAAGGGAATGTACATTCTTGCCCTTTGGGCAGATGCACTTTAATGCATCTTTGAATTTAAACACATACAAATGTTAAGATAGTCATTCACATTTTATCTGAACTATTAAACTAATAATAGCCGGTCAGTTGATAACTTAGCAGGTATTGATTGAGTATCTACGTTCTTAAGTTGATGTTTGTAGGAGTACGTGTGATTTGGCTCTTTATGACTTGAAACAAACAGAAAGTTAGAATTGATATATTATATTATGAGTTTCCTTTAACCATATAACTATGCTGACAGTTACTGAAATGTAATGACATTGTCATTAAAGGTCAAACACATTAAAGGCGGGCTTTGTCGCTGAGAGAGGGAATATTTGATTATTGTATTCCAGACGTCATATCACTCCATGTCCAAACTGGAGGCTTTTGTTGACTCCATGCAAACACGTTAATAATTAGCTTTTCCTAACGCCATTCTAAGCCACAAAACCAATTACGAACACAAAATAAGTCACCGCTGAAGGCCATTGGTAAATGAAAAAATATCTGCAAAAGGATTTAGACATTCATTAAGTTTAGGTTTTAGCTGTCGTAGAAACATATTTTAAAAATCTCCGTTTGTTGACAATCCGCTCATTTTCAAAATGCAGTTCATACATTGCCTTAGTGAAGTGATGGAATGAAACAGATTGAATATTCTCTAAACACTATCAATCTTTCAACTGAGGAGGAGCGGAAGAGAGCAGTGGTTAACGCGTTCGGCGTCGGTTCAGGAAGTCCGTGGTTCGAACCCGCCGGGGGCTGGGCAACATTTACTTCTGTAGTGAACCGTTCCATATGGTCTGATGAGTTCAATCCGAACGAAACCGGTCACCACTCTACAAACACCAGCCCGTCTTGTGACGGTGGGGTCCCCCTTTACCCTACCCGTTCCATATGTAGTTAGGTTTTTGTGCTTGCAGTAATGTTTTGGTTTTGATGGAGACGAATTTGTGTACACCCATAGTTCGCTAGTTTCACTGCAACGCATAGCGACCATGACGTCGCGGACTTTCATTCTGCAATAATACTAGTTGCCACGACATAAGTGAAATACTCCTGAAACCGGCGTTAACCTACACCACAGGACAAAAGGTAAGCGGATCCCGAAGAATCCGGAAGATCCGGCAAGCGGATTCCACCACTTTTGTTTTGTGCACCTCACCTCACCTCAGCGATGTAGCGATAAGTGTGTGTGGCTCGTACTCATGCATAATTTACCGCCAAGTTCGAAAAGACGTAAATACAACTACACCATTATAGTATAATAATTGTATATGGCTGCATTTGGTTCTGCGAACAAGAGTTCAGTACTCTTTGGACACACACAGCAATGCCTCATTTATTTGAGGATTAATGACACTGATCACGATTGTCCTGCTCCAGAGATGCACAGCTGTAAGAGAAAGGTCCATTATCAAACTTCGTCATTGCATTTCCCGACGACAAAAGCAGGCGAAGCGCAATCCTCATTGCTTCGATAACGTTGTTTTAATGACATGCATTTCGCCATTATTAAAAATCGTTTTCTGTAACCATAATATATTTGTATATTTATATTGTATTAATTGCATTGTTGTATGTAACCAAGTGACAATGCACTAATAGGTCACTACTTTCAGTGTGCACTATATGTACTTGCCATGTATCTAATTATGTATCTAATTATGGTAATCATATCAGAAAATTGTTTCAACATATAAACGATTACACCATACATGTAGCAATATTTTTCTTGAATTTGTCAATGGTGATTGCTAATTATATAAACTGACGGGCAAAAGAAAGATTAACACTCACTTGTTTTCGATTAATTCAATATTTTAAAGAAATGAGATGCATTTGATTATGGCACGATACAACAACACCTTTCGGCAGTAGTTTGAATGACTGAATTGGTGACTATTTTATTTTTAACTAAAATATCTAAAGTAGACAGGGGTAGTAAATGAAATTTACATCAACATAAACCCCTACCATGTTTAAAATGTTGTAAATGTGTACAGGACTAGCTATATAGGCATATTTATTGATTTTCCCATAGACTATGTGTTATATGTCGATGAACAGTACTAGTTGTGTTTTATCAAAATTAATTTTGGGGAATTTACAAATTTAAATTTAAATTTAATTTTTTGTTTTGAAAACTGTCTAGAGGGATTCTTTGACTGATTTAATGTTTTGGACTAATTTCCACAACTAGTCATTTTTTTAATACGACGTCGAAAACTCGAGATATTCGACTTTGAAAATTATACATATGATACTTACAGTCGAACTTGTATTAGCGGCCACCACTATAGAGCGGCCACCTGCTAGTTACGGTCACCCTAAAGTCCCCCCGAGCGATTTTACGTTATACAACTGAGTGATATAGTTTATTTTGCCCGTCAGTGTACTTTTTGTATTGCAGAAGCTGAGTGTACATTATAAATAATAAATTATGCTTTCTTTGAGGGCAGTGCGGTCTGAGGTGCTATCTTATTGTGTAGCAGTGTCACCCGAGGAATTTCACATAAGCCCATCAGCCAGCATGCCCTCAACAATATCATACAACCTAGTTATCTAGTTATTATGTCATAACAAATATTATGGAACTTAAATTGATTTTTATCAGAAATGAGGAAACAAAAAATTAAGAACACACTTGCAGGCAACGTGTGATATATTACTATATGCATTATCCATAATAATTAATTAATTTGATTATGCCCATTGTGAGATATCATTAAAAAGGAGTTAACTCATTAGTATGTCATATGTTGACAGCAAGGATTTTTAGGCTATACTTATTTTCTTCTAGCCTTTTTGGAAATCAATCAATCATTTTTATTCAAATTGATATTTGCCCGTTTGTTCGACCTTTTCATGTATTTCTGGGTTAATGAACTCTAAAAGGACACGCCAATCAACTGAAGATATTGGCTGCCTATTTCAAGATTAAATTTATTACTCACCCGTTGAAGATATCGCAGTTTAATAAATCTACCGTGTTATTACAATTAGTGTAATAACATCGCGTGCTGCCGATTGACGTGACGTCATAATGACACAAATATGACGTCACAATGTCAGCACCGCGGTCGGAATGGAGGGTGTCCAATTTATCAACGAGTTTGTGGCATTAAGTTGCGTTAAGTCAGTGAGTAATAAATAAAATACTTAACTCGTTTCCGAAATATAACATATTTATGAAACTCGTGAGATGGTAATTGTATTTAACTCGCTTTCGCTCGTTAAATACAAACCACTCACTCGTTTCATAAATATGTTATTTAACGGAACGTCGTTTAGTATTCTCTATATATACATCATACAACATGTATTTGACTAAACCTTAATACAGAAAGTAATATGGGGTTGACAACGTATGCTATGATTTAAATCTATCGTGGAGACATATATCATGAATTGCCTAAATTCAGCTGAGAGAAGAAGATTAGCTACGATTGTCATATGTTATAAAGCTTTCACAACAAACAACCCGACTTTCTCAACAATCAGTAGTTTGAAATACATCACATTCGCAACATATACCCTGCCATACGGCGTCATGCATATGTGACATTCCCACTGGAAATGGTTAGCCTTTGACATGCTTTACCACATAACATTAAATCACTCACAGACCTGAATGATTTCAAATCTGCCTTAATTCCCCGAGCTATAAATGTATATTTTGGTCAAAGTTTAGGTTCATGACGTTGTCAAACTATTTACATGTTAAGCAGAGAGTTCTATCTGGACCACAGCAGCCACCATGGGGGGATGAGGAGTAAGACTTAATTGACTTACCAGAGGAAATTGATACAGGTCAGTGGTTTAACAATTTTGAGAAGTTATTGTTTGTATGTTCTGATAATGATTCTGGTGATGGTATTTCTGTTCTGGTTCTGGTTATGAACAATATAATTATGGTTTTGATTTTGGTGAAGATATTGGTGTTAATGTTCCAGAAGAACTAAATATTCCTTTTACAGAGACTGAAGTTGAGTTTAGTTTGTCAAAGCTTAAGCAAGGGAAATCACCTGGTGAGTATGGCATTCCTAGTGAATTTTTGAAGAGAGCAAAATATTACATTGTTCCTTTATTGACCAAAGTTTACAATAGTTTGTTTGATAGAGGTGTATTCCCAGCTCAATGGGATAAGAGTATTATTTGTCCATTACATAAATCTGGAGGAATAAAGGAATGCTTATAGAGGGATCTCATTAATAGACACATTATGTAAAATTCTTGCTGCCATTTTAGATAAGAGGCTGAGGACCTGCTGTGATAAGATTAATGATATTTCAGAGTTTCAAGCTGGCTTCAGGCCAAATTATTCAAATGTTGACCAAATATTCTCTTTGCAAGCTATGATTCACAAATATCTCTCCAAGAAAAGAGGCAGGTTTTATTGTATATTCATTGATTTTAGCAAAGCTTTTAAATGTATAAATCATAGCGTTGTGTTCCAGAGTTTATATGATATTGGTGTGAAAGGTAAATTTTTGAGTTTCTTATTTCAATGTCTTCAGCTCTTTCATCTTGTGCTAGAACTCCAAAAGGCATTACAAAATGTTTCCAGTGTAATATAGGAACTAGACAAGGCTAAGTTTTAAGTCCTATAATATTTATAACTTAATTAATCAGTTATCATTAATGCTCGAGAAGAAAGGTGAAAATGGTATTTTCATATCTCAAGATTGTCCAAATGTGGTTGCTTTAATTTTTGCGGATGATGTTACTGGTGTTAGCGACACTGCTGTTCAGCTTCAAAAGAAGATAAATGTACTTGAAAGATTCTTTGACGAGTCAGGAATGAACTTTAAGTTAACTTAAACAAAACTAAAATTATGGTATTTCGGAGAGGGGGTCATATGAAAAGTGGTACTTTAAGGGTAAAATCATTGAAGTTGTAAATATATATAGATACCTTGGTGTTGTATTTACTCCTACTCTATCATGGACTAGGGCACAGAGTTGCCTAGCTACTCAGGCAAATAAAGCTTTAATGTCATTCTATGGTTATCAGCGTAAACATGGACTAGTTTCCTGTACAGATGTCTTTAAGGTTTTTGATACCATAGTTTTACCTATTGTTACCTATGGAGCCGAGATATAGGAGTTCATTATTCACAAGTCATAGAAAAGGTACAAACTTCGCTGTGTAAGAGGGTTTTGAGGTTGAGTACATATACATATAATGTTATGGCCTTGGGAGAATGTTGCAGGGTTCCCCTTCAATATTATTATATGATGAAACCTTTAAAGTTTTAGTGTAAATTGATTACTATGGGAATTGATAGACTACCTTATCAACTTTATTGTATGCTTAAGGCACTTGATGATGCAGGGAGAAAACATTGGCATCAGATATTAAACGTATTTTATTTCAATTTGGCTTTGGGGTTCTTTGGATAAACCAGGACATAGGAAATATAAACATGTTTATTTCACTTTTTCAACAAAGATTGTTTGATTGTTTGAGCCAAGATTGGCATAATACTGTTTCAGAATTAAGTAAATGTCAGATTTATTGTCAATTTAAGACCATGTTGCAAGTTGAACAATATCTTTCCTTAGACATTCCATGGTACTACATTCATGTTTTGAGCCAATTTAGATGTAATAATTTCAAACTTGCAGTGGAAATGGGTAGGCATAATAATATAGAATATTGTAATAGACTTTGTTTATATTGCCAAGATAAAGGTTTATCATTATTACATTCAGAATTTTATCTATTAATGGTTTGTCAACTCTGCAAGGATGCACGAAAAGAGTATTTTCATCATGAATACAATCCATGTAAAGAGGATTTTGTAAGAATAATGTCTTGCAAAAATGTAAATGGTTTGATGATATTGCTAAATTTCTTTTAAAGGTTCGTAAAATTAGAAACATGTACAGAATATTAATTTCATCATTAATTATGTCAATGCCATACAGGGCTGAAAACCCAACTACATTTTATGGCCGCTTCACCCAAGTTCTGTATGCCTGTTACTGGTTTACCAGCATCACATGACTGTAAAATTCATTGTAATATTGGCCATGACCTTATATACTGAATAAAATGTCTGTCTGTCTCAAATCCTTCAATGTCGCCTACGGTTGGGATGTAGCGATCTCAACGCCGACAAATTAATAATATTCAGATTCAAATGTACTAAAGTCTTCATCACTGCTTTGTGTGTTACAGGTTCCGATTCAATAAGAATCGTTCGTTTATAAGTTGCTTTCCTTGTCGTGATCATGTTTCATAATTCATAATTATGTACACTGAAGCAGTCTTGTATAAATTCAACTGATGTATTCATGTATTTTCGTCATGAAATAACTATATTTAATCCACATTGACATCATCGCTGCCTGCAAGACGACACACAATAGTGATCAATTTCTTCTGTCTGTAGACGAAACAGACAAGGTGAAATATGACATGTGTTCCAACCGGGAGGGACAGACTATCTTTATCGCGACGGTAGATTCAAAATGACTTCCTCCTTGTACCATACAGTGTATACCGTTCATGCTTTCGCCGTCGTTAATGGTCAGGAATGTTTCCTTCGTTCTTTTCCCGTGGCGTTAATGAGAAGGCAGAAGCGATTGGTGTTATATGTCCACAGTCAAGGGCAGTCACCGAATTGAATCGCTAGCCCAGAGCGCCATAAGAGAAAATACGAATGTTTTTGGGTACCTCTTCCACGTTCGTTGATGCATTTGGCGCAAAGTCTAGCGTCTTTAACTTGCTTCTGACTGTAATGTTAACGATCAGCTACAGATGCGTGTATTGCACGAAGGACGTACATATGTAATTTAAAAGCCTTCGCAGGACAATAAGTGGTGGAATCCGCTTGCCGGAGCCTTCCGGATTCCTCCGGTTTCTTCCGGATCCGCTAAATTTTGGGAGAATCCGGAAGAAACTTGAAATCGGATTCCACAGCTTTTTGATCTGTGCTTTATTAACCTATGATCTACATGTATACCATTTACATCTATCATACAATGTGTTGTTGTTTCCAAACAAGTTATTACATATGTGACTGTGAACGATGCACGTTTTTGATATCCGCAGTAAGAGGAGTACCAGCTCTAAGAAATCAATTCAGGCCAATTGTAATTGTCCCTTGTACATGTACTTGGAATGTTCAACAAGCATAACTTTTCAGAGACTCCCCTTATTAATCAAACTTGTCATTGGGTATGTTTAAACCGAGATCTTTATATATTTAATTATTTTCCAACGCCAACCATATTTTTCGTTCTGCAACTCCTTTTTCTTTCTGTTCGTTTGCGCAAATTATCTCCAGACGTATATACCTCATTTAAAAGGAAAACCGTATATTTCAGTCTTCGAATTGCTCAGTTACTGCCAATAACAATTTCTAAATCTCACTACTGTTTCAACAATACTACAACCACCCTCACAAGTCTGTAACATATATAATACAAATGCATGATACAAGCTGTACATATACATGTACTGTGTGACAAAAACATTTTAAACGATTTCAAATACGTAGCAGCATTATTTCACGAAATGTGTGTTAAATAAAGCATAAAGCAGAGATGATATAGTGTAGGATAGATAATATCATACAGAGAATGTTTGGGAGTATTTGAATAATTGTAACTGGCATATCGCATAGATCAACATTATCGAGCCCGTTGTGATATCAGGGGGCCCATAAGTTGGTTGTCAATCTGCTTCTTTGATAAATACGACAACTTCCTCAATCCTAAGACAGACCATATGTTCGTCTGAATCACTTCCTACGCTAATCAGCCAATCAGGGACTTACTCATACATAAATTATCACATGTCTCGTGAAATAATCCCACTTATTTTCGTCAACTGACTGCTTGATGCATGATTTTCTATAAGTTAATCTTGGGTAAGGTAATAGAAAATGAATAGAATGAAAATGTATTGTATTATAACTTGCTTCAACTTTAACATAATTTAAATAGACAAAAATGCATTTTATTCAGTATAAAGACCAAAGGCCAAACAAACTAATTACCTTTAATTAACAAATTTGAAACAATTTCACATAAAGGATAACAGGTTTATGAATTTAACATTGCAGCTCTAGTTTTACATACAATGTATAAATTTAAGAAAGTTCACAACATTCATGATAATATTTGTATCTTCACTGCTATTAATCCATGGTGATGACGTCACTCTATTGTGTTAACAGTGGATTATTTTTAAGAATCTACTGGTCATTGACTAATCCAGTCAGGAGGGGTGTCAGGTTTTGACATTTTCGTAATGGCTCACAATGTAATTTGTTCAAGATTTATTAATTTTGTCTTAGTATATCTGATTAGAATCTTAAAATATCTGATTATTTTTGTAATGTCTGACCCGGGAATCGAACATGTAACCCTTCGACTGTTACGCAGAGCCTTAACCTATTCGGCTACCAGGCCTGTTGGTAATCATTTGATTGTTTGTCAGTATGATCCCTGTATTCTAAACATGAGTGGTAAAGTGTGAAACGCGTGGGGATCGTGCTGAAACACATGAAATGCAGGAGTTTGGCTGTCAGTCAAATCGCTTTGCGTGGAAGATTTGCGCCATGCACGTGCGTGGAAGAATCCATTTCATAAGGGCCGAAGCTACGTGTACCATATCCGATGAATGGGCACCGAAATTTGCAAAATAATATTTTTTTAGGTTACATAATTGAAATATATTGTCTATAATGCTAGATAATCACATATGTATGTTTCGTGACGTCATACATGGATTAAGATGGAGAATGCATTCGGAGCCGTGGATTCGTAAAAAATAATCAACTCGCCCCTTCGGGGCTCGTTGATTATTTTTAACGAATCCACGGCTCCTCATGCATTCTCCATTACAGAATGTGGATTAAATTATGTGTGTTTGATGTATTGTACAACGATGGAGCACAGAACAGGAGTTTCTGGACAAATAGAGAATACCAAACAAGTTCCCTATGGATAACGTATTTATTACAACGAGTTACTTGTAAACGTTTTAAACGAGCGAAAGCGAGTTAAATACGTTTGACAAGTGACGAGTATGATTTAAAGGTACATCCATTGTGTTGGTTGGGGTCATATATTTCAAACGCTATAAATGGTGTTACTCTATCAAGAAGTACCAACTGTTACCGAAAACTACCATTTTTATGACAGTCGACATAGTATAGTGACGATATGAAGATAAAAGAAGGGATTTCTGATCGAAAACCGGACAATACATCGCATGTGACGCGCGCCAATGAGTCAAACGTAAATTTGGAAACTTATTTACAGCAGACAAACAGACAACATTGGGTTGATAATTTTTAATAGGTCTTATAACTACTATAAATGTAAACGGGACGTGTAGTTTCGGTTTCTGAACATGTATAATGATGTTGCTCGATTTTAATTAGAAACTAGTAATTATGATATATTTGTCAATTGGGGGTGAATATGCAAGTATAGTGAACTAATTTGAACTGAATTGAGCACATATCGTTTGTTTTCACGTATTTCAGCCAAGTACATTTTTTTAAAACACAATGGATGTACCTTTAAGCGCTAATAGGCATGCTAAGTTATGAATCAATTGAATCTTAACTTTTGAATAACCTGATAACGTGTTCCCGAGAAAACATAACACTGATAAAAGCGTTCTATTCACTCACTCAAATCTTGAACTCCGATTTACTTGTGAAAAACACTGTCAGTTCGCCATTTTCCGAACAGGAGTTCATAAACTAGGCAACGACAAGCCCATGTCAGTTCTTGTTACGGTTCTCACCATCGGTAAAACGAAGTCGCTCTGCATCGGGATCATTATAACCAAAGACGTTTGTGTGATTGTTTCTCGTATACATGCATACAATGCACCGCAATGTTTACAATCTTCCTACTTGGTATCAACGCTTCGCCGCGTCTCAGTAATTCATACAGAGACCGTCTCTGACCTTGTTTCAAAAGATAATAGCATTTAAATCATAGTGTGTGTGTGATATTACAATAATCTTTCTCAAACTTCACTGTCCAGGAAATCAATTATATACACATATTGTTCCAGCATTCGTTCCCATGAGTATATAACCTCGCTAGAACAGTCCTCAGTATGTAGATAAAAGATTTTCATAAATTGTAGCAATACCATCATTTAAATGATATTAGGCATTTGCGACACATCCATCAATTTTTTACTTGCCCGAACTCCCTAGACAGTAGACTTGCTTAGTCTTGTTTGATGTTATCAAATCGACTTAGACAGACCACTTGCAGCCACATGATCGATTTTAACTTCAAAGGATGTCAAAGGAAATCTTATTATCCATTAATAATGCTAGTAAATCTAGCTATAAACATCAAATACGATATAGTTTGAACATAGAAAATGCATTTCTGCTTGTCAAATAGTTGTTCATTATAACATCAGATTGTGTATATAACATGAATATATATATCAAGATTCTTAATATTTTAGTGTCAATTCAAGTAAGGAACCAAACCAGATTTAGGGTTGTAGGATATCAACTAGAGATGTACAGGATTGAAAAACATGTACATGCGGGTATTTATGCTGTGAAGTTCTGGATATTATAAAATTATAGCTAAAATGGATGGATTTATCATGAAACCGCCCTCTTGTTATCAGAAATGAGCGGGCCACGTGCACTGCAAATGATAACGGCCCCCTCAGCGCTGACGACGGGCCATTATCACTTCGTTTCTAAGTGACGTCACTTTCGAATCTCCTCTTGAAATTTCAACAAATATGGCGACCAAATGAGCGTATCGACTCCAACAATTTAAAACGTTTTACATGTCTTTCTTTCAAACGAGGACACGTAATTTTGCCAAATAATATCATAAACACGATGTGACAATACAACCGCACTGATTCTTAAGTGTTTTAAACAAAATAAAGAAGAATGTCGTTCTCAGTCACCACCGGTAGACCTTCAATGTTAGATTTAGGTAGCATGCATCCTAAACTTGCTAAATATGTAATGATTTGTTGATTTTCATTATTTCACTGATTGGTTATATAATAAAACACGACTATGCAACAGTATGACAATCATTACATATAGACTGCTTTCGTTTTCCCGATCAACGGCTGACATTCCGTTCATCAGCTGTAAAACGCAAGCGACTATGACGTCATTCTTCACTTGTGACGTCACAGTGGTTCTCGGAGGTAACACGATGCAGTTTTTGCTGTTTTTGTTCATATACAACTGTAATTAAAACCTGTAGAAGAATTCGGGTACAAAAGAACAAATCCCATCCATTTGAGCTATAACAGGGGTAACGTTGTTTTTCAGGGCATTATCATTTGCATAAGCCCTCAGTCTTCTTCAACTGACTTCCTTCGTCGGGCAGTTAATTGAAGACATCGAGCTTCTGCAAATGATAATGCCCTGAAAAACAACGTTACCCCTATATTATAGACTGGTGATGAGGTCAATACCTGTTTTTATGGACCCGAGAAAACAATGTTTTCTCGGGTCCATAGAAATAGGTATTAACCGAATCACTAGTCCATAACTGTTTTATTAGGAATATAATACAAAAATGAAAGGAAAACAATCAAATACAGTACAAAATGTAATTTGGTATGAACAGCTGGGACTACAGTCATATGACGTCATGATAACAATAGCGTGACGTCATGCAACAATCGTTTGACGTCATGCAACACTCGTTTGACGTCGCTCAAGTCAATACGGCTTTTTGTCGGACTCGGGCTGGAGTCAATATGCTTTTCTGTCGACCGTCAAGTGATCGCCTCTTGACATGCTTACATTATAAAATATGATGTATTTCAGATTACATTTATATTATTGAACTCTTATATTTTACAATGAAATTTAAGTGATGTTAAATACGTGTTAAGGGAATTTGTTCACCAAATCTACACTTCGTTCTCCTCATTTTCCAAGGAACCATATAATTGAATAACCTTGACCTTCATTGCACGATCACAACGCGACATTGACTTCAAGAACCAGTCACTGGGTTTTCTTCATATCTTAAACAAAGATATTCCCATGGAAGAAGAGAGGTCTCATTAGATTTGACCATGGGTGGCCTTGAACTGACTTTCAATGTCACATCAAAGCATTGGAAATGTTTAGTCTGCATATTAGATTTCTCAGGGATAGAGCATTGGTTTCTCTTCCTTATAGAGTTGTACTTATACATGTACTTGCCGGATTTGGTGACCTGCAGAAAAAGCAAAAAAAAAGAATAATTTATTTTTGGTTTCCGCTCGCGTCAGTTTCAAACCAACGCCTTCTAGGTTTTAGCAAAAGAACGGGGCAGATAACTCTAATTCTTTAGCCGCAGAAAATATTGGACATTAAAAATGTTACCCGTTCTGTTTAGATGGGATGTAGGGGTAAGATTATTGACAATTTGGAATAGTGACACGTATTTAAGGGTTTGTGCTTTATTTACATAAATTATTGTGTAAATTTTGTTTGTAACCAGTGCGAAGTTTGTATAAAACATTTGTTTTTATTTGTTGGGCCTTAGACAGCGACCACGTAAGTCACATGTATGTACCTTTATGTCTATACTGTTTATAGCTATAACCATATCTGCGTCTATTTACCTATTTATTCCTGAATTACATAATTTGACAAAATTAAATATCAGTTGGAAGTAGCTTAGATCAAATAAGCAATGTACTTGGCGATGTAACAAGCAATTGTCTATACAAACGTGTACCTGCTATATCTTGTGTTCATGTAGCAGGTGTTTTGTTAGTGATTTGAATACAACGTATTATAAAGCAACTACATAAAAACTCCAACTTTTCCAATTTGTCACGCCAGAATTGTTTTTTCCTACTTTTGAAAGTTTCATGTTCCTATTTTTTATGAAATGTTTAATAGTGATGACGCAAACAATTTTTTTCTACCTTCCCCTTACATAAAATTGCAGCTTGGTTTTTTTCAAAAACATTTTATCTCGAATTTGACGTTGACGTCTATTTAAAGATGGTATTTGATGTTTTCACACACTTCTTCTGAACTTTACCGAGAGCCGTAAGGTTTCAAAGTTGTCAATATTACCGAAAAGCCAATTTTACAAACTATTACCGGAATAAGTATGTGATATGACTTTTACAAAATGAGTGAGAATTTTGTAAGACCTAAGCCAGAGCTATTTTTAAAAGTTTGAGTGTTTTGTGAGTGTTGTCAACATATAGCGCATGTTCGTGTGTAATAATTAATTAGTCATTACCGATTATATTAATGTAATTTCCGGCAGTAATGTTACACATATGTTATACATTGGTGAGCAGTCTGTCACGTAGTCTCCCATAACCCCTAAATACCATAACCCCTACGGGTTATCAAAACAAGTTAACGGTCCGCCGCACTTCTAATCTCTATCGTGTTACCTCTTACTATGCAATGGAACGGCCCAGGTTAAACACAGAGACAATTGATAGTATGAACAAAAAGGTTTAATGAACATATCTAGGACATGTCATGTTCACATTCATATATCTAATGATATAAATACATACATAGATTTTTACAGGTTTAATTCATTCATATTTATCACCATCTTCACAACGTCACGGGCGTAACGAAAAGATTTTCAAATCATCTCTCTCCGCCCTTGACTTCACGGCCCGCTTTTTCTGCGATAAGATTTTAGCGTACTGCAGGCTAATCGGATAGGCCAATCAAAAGAAAGCTTGCAACATGAACTTCTGATGTCAACAGCAAAGGCGTTTGCAGTGATACATTGCCTCTAGGCCTACTAAACGAAAACTAATTCAAACAGTTTCTAGCATTTACTTTACAGTCTCAAATCGTGTGCTAAAATCCCAATCATAATGAAATTGTCCGAGTAGACAAAGTCAATGCTTTACGCTTGAATGTAATAGACTTGATCTATATTTAGACTGGAAAACACCTTTTCTAATTCGTCCAATTTCTCCGCTAATTTTGGGTCGCACACTTTTTGACAGTATATTGATCAGTCCAGGGCTTGTGTAAACCTTCAATTGATGCAATAAAATAATTACAATTAGCTTTCATAAACCTGTAATCGATAATCAAAACGTCGAAGCGGACAGCTTCAAAAGCCATAAGGTTGGCACATGAAGTGGACGCACTGTTACAATGTTACTGTAGGATGACTGCCAAACTGGATACATTCATAAATTTCGCGTATGATTTTGCGCATGTTATCAGGAATGTTATTTTCACAATATTGCAGCAGGAAGTACGTTGAGTGATTCAATTTAGTTGGTTGACATAGTTTTTAAAAAGTCATATAAGCTGAAAAATAACTAGCACATGTTATTCACTCCGAAATCAAAGAAATCAAGTGTTGAGTTTGAATGAAACTATCAATAATCATGATTTTTTACAAAATACGAAATAACGCGTTTGGCATCATGGTATTTCGATTAAACAATCTCAATTATTTAATACTGATCTACATACCGAAAATACAGGCTGTATAACGTTTAAAAAAACTGGGATTTTATTTCTTGTTTGATAGACTATGCCTAACTCTTACTAACTCTTATTTATAAATGTTCCAATTTTTAAATAAGCAAGATATACTAATTGAAATATTCTTATTCAATGCGACGATTTGTATTCAAATATTTTAACTTTGTTTGAACGTGGGTATTTCTCATTTGCATATGAACTACATATGTCTCTGTTATAAATTTAACAATCAACTAATAACGCTTCCTGGCTCACATTTGGTCTTCTCTCTTAATTAGCATGTTTATGATAATATATCTTTATGGATTAAAATACTATACGACGAGTATTGCAATGTACATGAAGCCCAACGTATGTTTCTAAAAATAACAATTTTAGAATTATCGCTTCTGCAGTATCGAATGTAAAAAGTGATTTCATTGGCTGTCTGTAAGCAGCTGGTAAGGGGCGTAACTCATGATCACAATAGATGTCGCTGCTTCGTTGCACTGTTTTCTGTGCTGTTGAGGGCAAGGTAAAACATGGATAGAATTTATTTCGATACGTTTTCATCTTGCCGTCGGAAGATGATCTATCACATTTCAAAATAAGATAAATTATTATTATAAAATACATTGTAAAGTCATATTCACAAATTGCAATGTTTGTCACATTTCACATTGTCACTAGAAAATGTTTCTCACATGTCCTTCACAATGCCGTCAGCTGTTCGACGGCATTTAAGAACTGGACCGGTGATTTCTGCTCACGATTCTGCTCTCTCTGCCTGCTCCACCTTCTTTATCACTTCCACGAACCTGTAGATGTTGGGGTGACGATGTGGTTGAAGGTTGTTGTTGGTTCTGGAGTCTGTTCTTGTGTGATGATTCCAGAGCGGCAGGGGGATCTTGTTCTAGGGAAGTAGGGGTAAACCAGCAGTAATCGTCCTCTGTCTGTGTCGATAGAGGGCACTGCTCATGGTCAAGAAGGATGGCATCGTGGCTGCCTCCGCGATGTCCAAGTTACCGAGTTCTTTCTGGTACAAGGTCCCCATCGGCGTTGACTCTTCCCTCACCCAGGTTGCTGACAAACTTGATTTTCTGAGTGTCCTCTGGGGGTGGTTATGCTCTGTAGCATTCCTGAGAACGGCTCCTACTGTCGTGATTCTCCCTCTACATGTAGACTGGACACACTTCCAGCAAACACAAGTCTGTCTCTCAACATTAGTGGTGTGAAGATAGCCATCTATGAGAACTTGTGTACTTTCTCTCTGCGACAAGACAAACTCAACATTGCTAAGGCCGGCCATGTTGATGTCATGTAAGTTTGGTTCAAGAGCCTATATACCAAACTAAGCCATCTCAACTGTAAACGTTATTTTCTCAAGTCTCTTTTCTTTAATAAAACCTTTGTTTTGATTTAAACACGACTAAAATTAAGACTGGATATTGGTACACCGTTACAATTCCCTTCAAAATTAAAATGGCCAGGGGCACGGCAACGTTGTCTGCAGTAGAGAACTGTTCTACACTCAGTAAGGTTTGGGTGCAATACTACACTGAATTACAGTGCAGTACCACCCATGGTTCGCTAGTTCCAGCTGGTGCTCGCAGGTTTCACCAAAATGCATAGCCACATGGCCTTTCGGGCTTTCCCCCTGCCATAATACTAGCAGCCGCGATGTAAGTGAAATACTCTTGAAAGCGGCATTAAACCCCAAATCACCTCACCTCACCTCAAAATTAAAATGCCTTCTGCAATTGCATGTTTTCATTTAAAGGCAGAGAGAACCAACACAGTCAGTTATTACAATTATCATCAGGCAGACATTACAATGCATTTACAAAATCCCAACCTCTGAGTGTATTCTATACATTATGCTTGTTTCGGAAGTTACAATTAGAGGCTTTAGTACCAAAAAGATCACATAATCAGAACTTTCAACATGACAGTTGAATTCATCATTTAATTTACATTTCCAAATAAGTTATTAATATAGGTTGGAAACGTCTGAAAATGTTGTCGAGAAGGAGAGATCAATTTGTCAATCGCAGGAAAGTTCTTTCAAATCATCGTCATTTGAGCAACCAACAGTTGGCCAGCTGGCTTGCTTGCACCCCCTTCTGATTTTGACTCGTAAACATGACACACTTTGTAATACATGACATACATTGTGCTTCAATAAACGTGTATGTTGTTCCACATATAACTGAATGGAAGTGGACGAAAACTAATAAAATAAGTTGGTCCTTTATACTATATCTTACCGTCGACTCTGTAAAACAACCACACACTTCTGATACATACTCACATAAACCTTGTATCATATCCACTACACTGCCTTCTCCTTGTGCACTAATCCCATCTGACCGATTTAATTAATATATAAGCTGCCGTTCTTCAGATATTTATTTCCCGACTTTAAAACTATGTAATTAAAACGCAAGACAATTGGTCACCGGTTTATTGTATTCACCATCAGTGCCTAACTTATTATTAATAATAATGGAAACGTATAGTCTATACTATAGTCCATACATGTACATAGAAGCATGCTCAAAGCGCTACAGGTAAGGCAATGAAATACAAATATGTACGTATACACATGAAGAAAGGAGGCAACTATTGAATTACACTAGAAATGCAAGTTGAAATAGATGCGTTTTAATGTTTCCAGTGTTGGAGAAAATTTCAGCGATTGAGGTACATTGTTCAACGGGATAGGGCCCGCAACTGCAAAGGATCGTTCAGCTTATTCTTTAAGATAGATACTTGTTCTGGATGGACATTTAGAAGGTACTGCAACAAAGTATGAAACAGGTTACAACTTCTTTACTATGTTCACTCGACGCTTCTGGGCTACTACTTGCCCCTTCATCAGGTGAATGACAACTTCCATCTTACAAATATAGGATGTCAGGAAGCCAGATAGCGAGATCGCCAGAGATAAAGTATGTTTTACAAGTATGTGTAGTGAGTTCAGAGAGATGTTCAGATTGTTATTGAACAGTTTACACACTGGCATGCAGTTGTGACGACATCTACAAAGGTGAAACTGGACCACCTGTCACAACCCGTATCAAAGAATGTCGGTAACTCTTACATGCTGTCTGCCCTTTTTGAGCATTTGATAAAACTTTGTTAACATTTGATTAAAATATCGATTTAACATACTAATATTCATCAAAATAACTCAAATCTTCGATATATCGAGTTCTTAGATATCTAACGTAGTAATTTTGCAAATGAGTATTGCATGATTATTGTACAAACATGTGATTTAGTCAATTTCAAATACCCACTGATGTGATGAAATTCCAGTGACAATTCAATACAAAGCTAATTAACGTGACACGACGCAGAATAACGCTTCACCAGGTAAGATGTAACCCAGAAATGTCGTGTGTACATGTAGATTTGCAGACTTATGATTAACTTTTATTAGATTTGGCTTTCAATTTTCATTCTTGCGATGTTTAAGATCGTCTCCATCAACTAGAGCTGAGTAGGATAACATATAAGGATATTAACGAAAACTAATCATTTTTCTTTTGAATGTCAAATAAAGCCCCTCTAATTTGTTCTCAAGTACAAATTCAATGTAAACAAAATTCAATTTGAAAACATCGAACAAGATATTTATTCAGGAAATTAACAAGGAAATGCCAGATTATTTCCACTGAATGTGTCTTATTCCATTTATTTCTTCGGTTATTTGTCTATTTTGATTTGATCTTTACATATTTCTACATTTGACAAACCAACCTTGTGTATGTGAGGATTTATGAAAATTACATGATGCAGAAGAATATTTTAAATAGGAAATCTACACATTTGTTTAAAGATAATAACATGTCACTATCTTGAATTCGCATTGGCTTATATTATTCCATCCTTGATAACTCCATGGTACACGTCCAGATAATTCGAGACTTATCATACGAATACTCTGCAGATATGCAGGACGATCTTCCTCTGGATGAATTCTTATCGCAGTTGTAAGAAACGGGTATGATTTAATGTAAATGATTTTATAATTATTGAATTGTAAGAGTTCTGATTAAATCTATGAATAGTATAATTATGTTGTCTTGATTTCGCGTTGCACCTGAAATCACGTTGGTTAAAAACTTCAGCACTCAAGCATAAACTAACTTGATAAAGAGTCATCCCAGTCGCGTCACAATGTGATCGTTTAAACATATAAATGTCCATAATTGTACAGACATGGAACCATAAGACAACAAAGTATATGCGATGTACATGTAATCTGTAATTACAAAGGCACATATCTACAAACAAACAACAACACATGTATATAATCATTCACACATTAAACAAACATTAGTTCAGCAAATGTCCAGAAACAATACTTTGTATTTCCAATATTGATACCAACAACGCAATCAAGCAATGTAAATACAGTTTATATAACAGTCCACATTCTAATGTGCTATGTAATTCATTGTTTATTTCGAATGAGGAAGTCATGATAATATATGGAATTAAATGTCGCTTCCAAAATACAAATCGGTTGACATCAAATGTTTTTACTTTAGGTATGTAAGATAAGGGTTGATGTCATTCACGACTGGGATAATATCATTAAAATAGAATAGTTACGTTTGTATCTCATATTTCTACTTTATGTTCTGGTCTGACGTGTTTCATTATTACCATTATATTTACCAACAAAACCATATAAAAAAACGCTGTAAGTCATTCGCATCCCCGTAGTTGGTAATATATGCAGGTTTGTCATTAATGGGATGCAATTATAAGTTTTTGTTGCCATGTTTGAACGATTTCGATCTGAGCACATCCGCACACAGTTGCACATTGATTAAAACTTGGTCAGGATTGATGGTAGGAATACTGGTCATCTTATGGGAAAATATTCCCTGTAGACTTTGCTTATATGCTGATGTGGACAGTTGTGTACATAATGTGGAAATACCTAAATCAGTGAAGTAACATTCAAATATCGTTCTTCGTGTAATACATGTAGGTGTGCAAATGTATGTTGTAATAACGTAATATTTTAATAATTGGTATATGAGTGTATTACCTTCTTACTATCCAATACGAGTGAGTGAGTGAGTTATTGTTTAACGCCGCTTCGGCAGTATTGCAGCCATTAGCGGCGAGCATATCCAATACGAAATATATGATGTTGATAATAACACCGACTTTAACCTGTAAATATGGAATAAAACATTTATTAAATATCCCGAGAGTATGTTTTGTTTCTAATATGAACATTGTTTTTCACAATTATTAAATATATCAATCGGTATAGAAGTTTAATTTCACAGACACCTATCGCGAGACAGGACGGTGATGTCATTTAAAGGATTTTCTTTATTGCATTCTACGTGATGTAAAACACAGAGTTTATCCGAGGTTGTGAATTACAGTCGCCATGACAACGCGCACGTGCAAGTACTTTATCTCGATTATATATATTTTTATTATTTGTAATTTACCTGCACGTGTTAAGTGGTATTTCATATTTTATTTTATTAAAGCAACAACCTATGTCACATTGATATATCTATACATTCGATTAAACGCTTCATGCTAAATACATCGTTGACAAAGCTATATCAATATCTGTATGTTAACTGCATAAGGTGATAGATAACGCCAGAAACCAGTGTACATGTATTTCTATATCCGTGAGTAGGACTATTTATAAACTAATAGTCTTTTTTGTTTGTTCGGTTGTTTACTGCGTGCGAGTCGATCACAAAGCTTTGCACTAGAAAATACAAATATAATTATTAACTATGATTTCTCGGCTTATTTGCGGTAACAAAAATCTGCGGAAAATATGTGTATATCTTTCAAAGGGATAATGTTTTGTAAATGTGCCTGTATTCTAATGAACATTCTTTAAAGAATAACCGTCGTTAAGATAATGATCGGCTTACATGTTATTATGCCAAATTCCAACGACGCAATATCAATATCCTCTCCAGGAGAGTTTTCAGGGCTTCCAATCTCGTTGCTGAGTGTAAGCAGATTTCCATTTGTGCAAACCTTTACCTAATATGACCTTGTCATTGTAAACTAATTCGCTTTCGTTAATACACTGGTTCAGTTATTTGCACAATCGCAAATCCTTCATCAGATCTAATATAATATCACATAAACTGAGTATTGATCCCAAGTAAACACCAGAAAGATAATATGAAAAGCAAATGAACTTTTTCCTGTTGTAAAAAGGTAACTGTGCCTCTTAAAAAGCTTTCACCTATTTTCAAGATCGATTTAATCCGAGAAAAACACGATTTGAAACAACGTACGACGCGTAAACAAATAACTTAAAGTCTTTGACTGCAGACGTTTCTGTCTTATTTACACTCATTCCAACTTTTACCAACCATGTATTCATTTTAGTTTCGACAAATACGATATTTTAACTCAAACACTATCCTTCGTATAAAGTCGTGTATTTGTCCTTGAACATCACAGAAACGTCATTTGGCCAATATTTGGCATTTAAGTACTTTGGCCCCATTTCTATAATGAACGAGTGTTGTCGAGTATTGTCATCTACATTTATACTCCTGTACACTGATGCAAGTATGTATTAAATTATACGATGAACCAACAGTTTCAAACATGACGAATACTGAGCAATACACCGGGAAAGTGTGGGTATATTTACTTTAAAAATAACCATCATTGGTTTCTTTAAAATAGGACACTTTAATTTGTGTTATTTCACCCAGTGATTGAGAACCTCCAAGGCTTCGAAATTGTTTATAATCATGTCAATGTCAGCTAACTCTAAGTGCAATGCATACGGCTAGGTGTCCCGATTTAAACGTACGTGGATAGTTTAATTTTGCCCTATATTTTGTATATGTGTTAGTATCACCGATAACTGACATATATTCCACGGAGGTCCGACTCAAAGATCTCTTGAATGTAACAAGATGACAGATGCATGGCAGTCCTACTGCAGAATATTAGAAACATAATGCGGAATTACTATCATCGGGAGCTTATAAAGTCATGTGAAAGTTGCTGTATATTATGAACATTTAGAACCAAATGCCTCGGACCTGGGCCTCTCGGACAAACTGTCCTGCTATTTCCCGATACGACTCGGAAAGTATGATAGTAACTATTCCAAATACGAACATACATGTACTGGTTATCATGACGGTATATCAAGATAATGACATATTCAATAAGGAGTGCATAAAAAGATAAATTAAGAATAAAGTGTAAAGATAAAAACGTTCGATTTCTCTACAGATTACCATTGATTTGTCTTATGAAAATTTAACCGGACAGATGAACATTTATTTAACCTTAAAGCCTTTACATTGAATTCAATGTTCACGTGTTTCATCACAGAAAGCAAGTGTACCTAATACAATTTAAAAAAAGAAGAATGTTCGTAGCCACACTACGATGCCATTGTATACGCTTCAATGTACTCATTACATAACATACATTACATTACAGTGTATTTACAATGGATATATATCACAAGTTGAAATGGGGAGTAAAATGAAAAGCTTGTTATAATATGATTAGAATCGAGCTGATGTTATGTTGCGTGTTGGCATTAAGTAATCCTCTTTGAATGAAACGATACGTTTGAAGCACACTTTTTAAAAAGATGTAAGGCATGAAGTGGTATTTCGTCGATGAAATCAATGGCTTTGATTCTCTAGTTGTAAAATTGGCTCTTGATCTCCCCGGAAATTGGGACATGTGATGTTACAAGATGAGATCCACGACAGATAACACAAGGCCCGACATACGTATTTCAGTGTCGTGTTTTTCCCATATTAAGTTAAAAAAATATATTTGAAACTATTTACACAGGAAAAGCTGAAATATTAAATCATTTTTACTCTCTAATATTGATCCCAAAATCCAAAACGAATTCCTTCATCAATTAATGAATCTGTCGAGTGATATAAACTGATCTAAAGCTGTATATCAAATCATGTTCAATCATCTATCAATTAAGTCCAGATTGTCAGTTATAGATAACACATATACCATCTGTGTCGTATTTCAATCGTACTTCAATCATATGGGATATAATCTTGCTGGAAAATTACATTAGGATATCAAAATGTATTGTGCAAATGTTACTCAGTCTTCGTTTCACATACATAATTTATATTTATATAACCAGAGCATTGCGAAACTACCTATATTTAAAGTTCACCTAATTCATGTTTTTATTTGCTAAGCAGCATGTATCTTAAAGACAAAGACACATAATGTAGAAAACAATAAACGTTTCTTACATATATCACTATGGCCAAAAAGCTTGTTGCATACATTGTAGCTTGTTTTAAATTATCTAAGGCAACGCCAGGATCATTTTACACAACTTACCATTAGTTGTCTACTTGGTGGCGATCCCAAGACAATACGATCCGTTTTGACCTTTTAGAAGTTACCTAATCGACTTTGAAATAACATTTGCAGGGACATCATCAATTTTGACTTCAAAGGATTTCAAAAGAAATCTTACTATCCATTACTACTTCTGTATCTATTACAATCAAATACGACATTATTACAAAATCAAGTTTTGCCTGCCAAATTGTTGTTCCTAAATGACCCGAGGATGTCTTTATTACATGTTGATTATCAATATCCGCACATTTGTAGTGTCAACTCAAATTATTACTTAATTATAATTGTCCCCCGCCGCCGCGAGGCGCGGAGCGGGGGACATAGTATTCAGCTCCGTACGTCCGTCCGTCCGTCCGTCCGTACGTCCGTCCCGCTTCTTGTTAGCGCGATATCTAATGAACCGATCAACCTAGAATCTTCAAACTTGGTACCAGTCTTCATCTGGGGAATACGCAGACCTGAAATGTTTTTGGTGACCTTGACCTCATTTTCAAGGTCACGGCGAGACTTTGACCAGTTTTGAAAATGTTGTTAGCGCGATACCTCATGAACCCTTCGACCTGGAGTCTTCAAACTTGGTACCAGTCTTCATCTGGGGAATACGTAGACTTGAAAAGTTTTCGGTGACCTTGACATCAATTTCAAGGTCACGGCGAGACTTTGACCAGTTTTGAAAATGTTGTTAGCGCGATATCTAATGAACTGCTCAACCTAGAATCTTCAAACTTGGTACCAGTCTTCATCTGGGGAATACGCAGACCTGAAAAGTTTTCGGTGACCGTGACCTAATTTTCAAGGTCACGGCGAGACTTTGACCAGTTTTTAAAATGTTGTTAGCGCGATACCTCATGAACCCTTCGACCTGGAGTCTTCAAACTTGGTACCAGTCTTCATCTGGGGAATACGTAGACTTGAAAAGTTTTCGGTGATCTTGACCTCATTTTCAAGGTCAGGGAGAGACTTTGACCATTTTTGAAAATGTTGTTAGTGCGATTTCTCATGAACCGCTAGAACTATTGGTTTTAAATTTAGTATCAGTCTTCATTTGGGGAATATCCAGATACCAGTCGATTTGGTTGACCTTGAAATTATTTTCAAGTTCACTACAAAACTGATTGTCAACTTTTGTTAGCACGATATCTCATGAACTGCTGTACCTAGAGTCTTCACATTTGGTACCTGTCTTCATTTGGGGAATACGCAGACACCAGTCGATTTGGGTGACCTTGACCCCGTTTTCAAGGTCACTACAAGACTTTGACCATTTTAAATTTTTTGCCCGATATAACAATAATTAAATCAAACATGTAAATGTCACTACTCGGTACAAGCTGTGTCCATTCTTTTAGCTCATTTCTGAATTGCGGCGGGGGACATGGTCACGTTTGTGACAATTACTTGTTTTCAGTATATTGAAGTATATTTTTGTTTTAAACAGATAGATTCTAAATGTATGACATTGTATACTATTCAGTGTTGTGTATAGAATGGTATATTTCAGGTTACACTGTAGGGTGTATACATATGACATTAGTCATCTGTTGACACGGTTGCACAGGACTTTACGTGATAGTTACACATCATTTATCCTTCTGTAAAAACAAAGGTTATTTTGAAGTTTTGATGCATGACATGATCCCATTTTCGACCTCATTTCATCTCTGTACACTGTTACTTTAGGATAATTTGGTTCAATGCTTTCAGGTTAAAAGGATTAGAGAAAACTAATTATTTTATTCCCTGGGGTATTGTTCGGAGAGAAACGTAATTTTTAGAAAGAACAGCAACATTCAAAAGGATACGTGCTCAGGAAATGATGAAATTAAAATTTTTCCCTATAACTTGTATTAAGTTGGGATCATTTCGATCTTTTCCCCCGAAATTAACACCTCGATTACTTAGTGACATGCTGGTCATATAGCTGTTTATATACCTATTCTACCATGACATTTTAAAATCCTTGATTTTGATTGGTTTATTTTATGGTCGAACGGCGACTTTCCGCGTTTGGAGACATGATGACGAAAGATTCTAGGCAAAACTATGTCATTGAAATAACATGGGTAAATCAGTTATCTTCATCTTACGGTTTCCATCATGTTTTCCTTCTACGCAATTTTATCTGTGTATCTGTTTTGGAAATCATTCTAATTTGGACCGATGTTTTAAACAGTGAAACTACAGTAGTCGACCAAGAACCGGTTTCGGTTCGAATACAATGACGCGTTCTGCTCCGAATGATAAAAATCGGTATCGACTCACAAAAAGTTAAAAACACAGTAGGTTTATCTCCTAATTAGCATTATTTCTTGTCCGATATGTTCCGCGCTGACACAAAGGTCATGTTTCAATATCTACGGTACCTTTCTGTAAGTTATGCTATCTGAGGTTATCTACAACTTCCCAATGCAAGGCATAACTGTTGCCAGTCTCCATTACTGGCTGATTTAGGCCTTGCAGTATTTCCTTAAGAAATCTGTGTTTAGAAATCCAGGCCCGCTATGCATTTCCAGTGCAGCGATTCACTGCCTCGACACACGAAAGCGAGGGAAACACCGCAAGGGTTAAATCAGCCAGTAATGCAGACTGGCAAGAGTTATGCCTTGCGTTTGGAAGTTGGGTTATCTATAGTATAGTACGTTGATAGAATCCTTAAATCTGTCGAATAACCGGTAACAGTTGGTAAGGGGGTTGTTCCTCTGATCACCAGATAGTCAACACGGATGATTCGCTTAGCTTTCTAGAGGATGTGAATCCCGACGATGTTCCGAGCGGTGACACTTCACGAGTCTTGTGATTACAGACTACTGATTATGGTAGAGGACAAATACGATTCAAATATTTAGAAGGTCAGTCATTGCATAATAAATACTCATCTGTACAAAGTCGATTTAAGCAAATGAGAATATTGAATATAAATTATTTTAATCGATGGGAGCATAAACATGCAGAATGGCTTAGGACCGACAAATATCGGTTTTAGTTGTGTATATCAACTCTCCCGATGTTGCGAAAGTTTCGACATTCGGACAGTACCACCTAATGCATCCTGTCTCAGGGTATAACGTACACAAAATAGAGACTTCCTTAAATAAGCGAGCTGAAATCGAACAGTTTTTACCCGTCAAATTATCTCAGGCGCAGACCATGTCCAGTTCATTCAAGAAGGTGCAGTAAACTTTTGATGACTGGTTTTGAGAGATCGTTATGATTTCCGCAGAGATCCAACACAAAGAACGCAGGCGGAACTGGGCGCCGCCATCTTAATTCTGCAGACTCGCATTTCAAGTGATGTAATTGGTTGTCTATTTCAGATTGGTCCTCGATCATACGTCACCTCGCGGATGTATGAGCGTACGTTATACCCTGAGGTAGAATGCACCTAATGCTTTGGCATGCGTCAAGGGTTTAACATACTTTTTAAGTTTACCCGACCTATATGAACATGTGTGTCTAATTTCCAGTGTATTCAATCTTTGTTTTAAATTTGTCTTA
This sequence comes from Gibbula magus, assembly GCA_936450465.1. Classification (NCBI taxonomy): domain Eukaryota; kingdom Metazoa; phylum Mollusca; class Gastropoda; order Trochida; family Trochidae; genus Gibbula; species Gibbula magus. The sequence continues at coordinate 42,488,488 of OW388290.1, read as the reverse complement.
AGCCAGTAGCTAGATATCTTTCTCAAATGGTCATGCATTATACTATGAATTAATCCACGGCTAAGAGCTTGTTTGTTATTCACACGTCTGATGTTGGGGTCCACACCTGAGGTCTCAAACTCATCACGAAATCAAAACTAAAGCTCTTCCTGTCCGGACTGCAAAGAACAACTTAAATATGAATAGTGATCCATCAATCCAAGTACACATTCAACAGATGCTCCCTGGGACACGGTGCTGAATTTACAACTGACACAAAACCACAATATTGCTGTCGGGTAAAATGTATTTTGAATGATGATTGTTGTTTTGTAAATAAGTTACTACAATTTATTCATCAGAGCATGATTCTTGTATTGTTTATATCTGTTGGAACACAGCAGTGATGAACTCGTATTTCACAAACACAATTTCAAAATGATTGGCGTTGAAGTGTCAGTAATGTTCTTGAAAGATTAAGTCGTTGATACTTCATAGATGTAGACATTGCCCATGAAACAAACATAAGATCGCGCTTAATTTCACTCTCTAAACTAGCCTTGTTGAGGAACTACGTTTTAAAAGGCATGTTTTACAGAAACATACAGTCAAGGGTTAATAAATTAGTTAGCTTCTTACCTATTTATATTTATCACTCGTGGGTTAAAATTTGTGGATTTTTCTTGTTATCGTTTCGTTTGCCTCTTGCTTTACCTTCATGCACCTCCGATGTAAGACTTATAAATTGGATTAGAACTTCTTCGTTGTATGCACGTCCTTTCTGGGATGTGCGCTGTCCTTTCAGATGAACAAAATAGCTTGAAATGTTCAAAAATCGCCGATCTATAACGTCATGTTGTGTAGATTTTCTGACAGGTTTTCCTGCAAAATGCATGTAGTATAGAACAAACATGCAATCTTCATTACTTTATTGTTCACGTGTTCCATATTAAAGCCCAGAGCTTGATATTGACCCCATGCAAACCACACTGATGATTATATTTTCCTAATGTCATTCCAAGCCAGTAAAGTCATAACAAGAATAAAACATGTAACTAATGAATGCTCCTAGGCAAATGAAAATAGAACTGCAAAATAAACTGTTTTGGGGAAAATGCACTGACCTGGAACAAATAGAATCGACTCTGGTACATTGTATGAACACCAGGAAAATATATTATAACCTATTCATGTCCGTGATGTTGCTATTTGTAAATATAGTGACTGACATGTTGCTACAACTGTAATATACGTAGACCAATACATGTTTGCAATAACTAAAATGTCTTTGTACATATGATTAAGTCTATTTGCAGAAGGTGTAGCATGAACTAATGTAACATGTTGGAAGAACATACTGTCTAAACTATTCTGAGTAATTGGGACAACTTCGAAGAAAACAATTGATATACAGCACAATCCAACAACAGACACATATTCAAAATCTTCCATAGCTCGCAAACTACAATGTTTATTCTTAATGCAGGATATTGACCATCCCAAAACAAACTCTCATGATAACCTCTCTATCAAAATGTTTGTAGTTAAAATACAACGGCCAGCGTTATTTTTAGGAAGCCATTTGCCTACCGATATAAATAATGTGATAGTAAAGGGAGGTACCCAGATCAAATGTTATACTGCATAAATGTTCAATGTCAATTTACTCCTTATTATACGTCTGACCATTCAAGGTCACGTAAATCACCTAAGTATGATTGTAGGTAGATTAGTCTAGGCATCAACATCTAGGGAATTTTAAAAAATGATAGCTGGTTCATTCCACTGAAAAAATGAGGCATTTCACAGGCAACCATATAATAAAACAATCTTAATTATAAGCATATTATCATTGCCATTATACTTGCCGTGTAGATACATGAAGGAAAAGTTGGAATATGCTAACCATATTTAATTCATAGGTTTACCTCGAAAGTATATTGTTCCAGAATAATGAGTTCCACGTCTATCCCTGTCAGTGTTTGCTCTAGTCTGTTAGTGAAGAGTTCCATTGAGATTTCATTTTAGAGTACTACATTTTCACATAAAGGTTGATAAGTATTGTTCAATTTGAGTATTAACCCACTTTTTGAGAAGCAAAACTATTTTGCATGTAATAAATACATGTGAATTATGAACTTTCGCTTCTGGTCAAGCGATTATGTTCCATTTGTATCAAATTGTTTCCCTTGTCAAAAAGATGTTTCCGTTTCGAAGTTCATTAGAGGAGACAAGAATTATATTTTTTGATAGATCGGATCTTCAAGCCCGAGGAAGGGCTGGAATAACTATAGCACTGTGAGTGTGAGAGCATCAAGAGTAGCATGTTAGTTTTATTAACACAGTTTTCGATATTCCAAGAAAATTTAATCCATTAGCCATTTTTCATTCTGATTTGTATTACCTTAATCCTTATTGAACCTTTGCCCGCCAGGGATTACCCCAAGAGAGTTACAAGTATATTACTCTACGTTGTGTTAAAGTAGCTTGTCGATATTCTCATATTCAACTATGAAAACGAATCATGACTATTTTATGGATATACAACTTCCTTATTCCGTGTAGATGATATAGATGATTTCGATATAGATAAATATGGCGTTGTCAAGCAAGTGTTTCCATTACGGTTCGGGAATGATATTTCATGATGTATAAATACAAATGGGTACCGAACATTATTATAGTAGTGTTAGAGTCATACGAGAGTATAAAGGCTAAAACGTTAGATTTATTTTAAAAACTGATTTGTTTATGTTGAGGGGACTGAATGCATACATATTTTTCATCGGATAGATTAAATTTGTAATAAATATCACGTTAATTAATTAAAAACATTCTCTAAGATGTAAACAATTTCAACAAACACTTACCAGACAGCAATTACTCTCTGAAATGTCTCTAGATTGTCTTCATATACTTTTCTTTAGTGAAGTCGTCATGAGTCTTAAAGGCACTACCTTACAAAAGGAACATATTTAGTCTCACCGAGGGGCCACAATGTCATTGAATCTCATCCCATTCCCTTCCTACACATTTCATTTGTCTCTGTCAGCGTTAGAATGCGAAAATCATATACTGTGTAATGAACGTAGTGGATAATTTTCGCTGAATTTGATAATGTCAATTATGCAACGATAATCGAACTTATGTTATAAGTACATATGGCGAAACTTGAAAGTTTGATATGGTTGTTACCATGTGGCCTGTTCGCTTGAATTGTTAAAAGGATTTATACTCTTTTAAAGGAAAAAACATTTTTGAAAAAATGATTTAACAGGTTACAGGTTAGGTATCGAGTGATATTTCTTTGGAACTTGTGCTTAAATTGTAAAGTTTACGGTTTGAGTCGTCTTTCATTCCATTCCAAGGTGCCAGATATAATTAACATAAATAGTGTGCTTTGTGTTATAATATTGTCATCAAAAGAAAATATGGAATTCTGACATACATGTAATATGTTGATTTCATATATTTCAGTGTACCTAGTACTTTAGATGTTATCTGGTCATAATTAGGTTAGGTTGTTGAAGTGTAAAATTTGCCATCAATGGTTTGTTTCAATAAAGTTTAACAGTATCACAAGTTGATTGATAATTTGTTTATGACTTGAAGACTATGCTCGATTTGTAATACAATGAAGTCTATAAGATTAAATTTAGATCAATTGCACTTTTCAGCAGCAGTGAATTTATGACAAGAATTCTGTAAACGTGATCACAAAGTACTGCATCATACCTTGCCTGCGGAGAAAGACACCAAAGTGAAATGAGAAAATGCAGAATTTAATCATAACTGACACTTTCGTTTGTTATTCTGTTATTTCAATCAACATGAAAGGAATAAAATCTAATATTAAGATTTTGCAATTGTGTTATATTTTAATGAGTTTGTTTATTCAAACACATCGTGATAATTAGTTTGGGTAAACGTTAATACTTAATATGTTTTGAATACCTTGATTATAAATGTACTTTTTAATTTTTTGCTATCACCATTGCCCAATCTGCAAAATAACACATACCTATAACAAAACACCACGTCACAAAAATAAAGGTCAACATTTGTTTCAGTTGTTGAGATAGTATCTCCTACGTAGGACATAGTATCTCCTACGTAGAACATAGTATCTCCTCCGTAGAACTTACATGTAGTATCTCCTACGGAGTACTTAGTATCTCCTACGAAGGAGATAGTATCTCCTACGAAGGAGATAGTATCTCCTACGAAGGAATTAGTATCTTCTACGTAGGAATTATAGTATCTCCTAAGTAGGACATAGTATCTCCTACGTAGAACATAGTATCTCCTACGTAGGACTTACATGTAGTATCTCCTACGGAGTACTTAGTATATCCTACGAAGGACTTAGTATCTCCTACGTAGGATATAGTATCTCCTACGAAGGAGATAGTATCTCCTACGATGGAATTAGTATCTTCTACATAGGAATTATAGTATCTCCTAAGTAGGAATTATAGTATCTCCTACGTAGGAGATAACTTCTATAATGTTGTAATAACGTAATATGTTTAATAATTGGTATATGAGTGTATTACCTTCGTACTATCCAATATGAAATATATGATGTTGATAATAATACCGACTGTAAATATGCAATGTAAAAATTATTAAATATCCCGTGAGTATGTTTTGTTTCTTATATGAACATTGTTTTTCACAATTATTTAAAATATAAATCGATATATAAAGTTTATTTCAAAGACACCTATCGCGAGACAGGACGGTGATGTCATTTAAAGGATTTTCTTTATTGCATTCTACCTGAGTTTATCCGAGGTTGTGAATTACAGTCGCCATGACGACGCGCACGTGCACGCGTACGTTTTCTCGACTATATATGTATATATACATATATATATATATATATATATATATATATATATATATTGGTCCTGTAGCTTGGCCACACTTATAACTACGTGTTGCTTGTGACGATGGTTATGTTTAGATACTTCTACACATGAATGCCTTGAACATATACAGGTTATTTGTAATTTACCTGCACATGTTAAGTGGTATTTTATATTTTATTTTATTAAACCAACAACCTATGTCACATTGATATATCTATACATTCGATTAAACGCTTCGTGCTAAATACATCGTTGACAAAGCTATATCAATATCTGTATGTTAACTGCATAAGGTGATAGATAACGCCAGAAACCAGTGTACATGTATTTCTAGGACTATTTATAAACTATAGTCTTTTTTGTTTGTTCGGTTGTTTACTGTGTGCGAGTCGATCACAAAGCTTTGCACTAGAAAATAAAAATATAATTATTAACTATGATTTCTCAGCTTATTTGCGGTAACAAAAATCTGCGGAAAATATGTGTATATCTTTCAACGGGATAATGTTATGTAAATTTGCCTGTATTCTAATGAACATGAACACACTCACGGGCTCTTTAAAGAATAACAGTTGTTAAGAAAATGATCGACTTACATGTTATTATGCCACATTTCAACGACGCAATATCAATGTCCTCTCCAGGAAAGTATTCAGGTTTCCAATCTCGTTGCTGAGTGTAAGCAGATTTCCATTTGTACAAACCTTTACCTAATATGGCCTTGTCACTGTAAACTAATTCGCTTTCGTTAATACACTTAGTCTGGTTCAGTTATTTGCACAATCGCAAATCCTTCATCAGATCTAATATAATATCACATAAGCTGAGTATTGATCCCAAATAAACACGAGAAAGATAATATGAAAAGCAAATGAACTTTTTCCTGTTGTAAAAAGGTAACTGTGCTTCTTAAAAAGATTTCATCTGTTTTCAAGATCGATTTAATCCGAGAAAAACACGATTTAAAACAACAACCCACGACGCTTAAACAAATAACTTAAAGTCTTTGACTGCAGACTTTTCTGTCTTATTTACACTCATTCAAACTTTTACCAACCATGTATTCATTTTAGTTTCGACAGATACGTTATTTTAACTCAAACACTATCCTTGGTATAAAGTTGTGTTTTTGTCCTTGAACATCACAGAAACGTCATTTGGCCAATATTTGGCATTTAAGTATTTTTGCCCAATTTCTAAAATGTATTGTCATCTACATTTATACTCCTGTAAACTGATGCAACTATATATTAAAGTATAAGATGTACCAACAGTTTCAAACATGACGAATACTGAGCAATAAACCGAGAAAGTGTGGGTATATTTACTTTAAAAATAACCATCATTGCTTTGTTTAAAATACGACACTTTAATTTGTGTTTTTCCACCCAGTGATTGAGAACTTCCAAGGCTTCGAAATTGTTTATAATCATGTCAATGTCAGCTACTCCAAGTGCAATGCATACGGTTAGGTGCGCACAAGATGTCCCGATTTAGACGTACGTGGATAGTTTAATTTTGTCCTACATTTGTTAGTATCACAGATAACTGACATATATTCCACGGAGGTGCGACTCAAAGATCTCTTGAATGTAACAAGATGACAGATGCATGGCAGTCCTACTGCAGAATATTAGAAACATAATGCGGAATTACTATCATCGGGAGCTTATAAAGTCATATGAAAGTTGCTGTATATTATGAACAATTAGAACCAAAGGCCTCGGACCTGGGCCTCTCGGACAAACTGTCCTGCTATTTCCCGATACGACTCGGAAAGTATGATAGTAACTATTCCAAATACGAACATTCATGTATTGGTTATCATGTAAATTTAACCTTAAAGCCTTTACATTGAATTCAATGTTCACGTGTTTCATCACAGAAAGCAAGTTTACCTAATACAATTTAAAAGAAGAAGAAGAATGTTCGTAGCCACACTACGATGCCATTGTATACGCTTCAATGTACTCGTTACATAACATACATTACATTACAGTGTATTTTCAATACCATCCCATCTTTCTGGTATCGTTACAATGGATATATATCACAAGTTGAAATGAGGAGTAAAATGAAAAGCTTGTTATAATATGATTAGAATCGAGCTGATGTTATGTTGCGTGTTGGCATTTAGTAATCATCTTTGAATGAAACGATACGTTTGAAGCAGACTTTTTAAAAAAAATGTAAGGCATGAAGTGGTATTTCGTCGATGAAATCAATGGCTTTGATTCTCTAGTTGTAAAATTGCCTCTTGATCTCCCCGGAAATTGGGACATGTGATGTTACAAGATGAGATCCACGACAGATAACACAAGGCCCGACATGCGTATTTCAGTGTTGTGTTTTTCCCATATTAAGTTACAAAAAATATATTTCAAACTATTTACACAGGAAAAGCTGAAATATTAAATCATTTTTACTCTCTAATATTGATCTCAAAAACGAATTCCTTCATCAATTAATGAATCTGTCGAGTGATATAAACTGATCTAAAGCTGTATATCAAATCATGTTCAATCATTTATCAATTAAGTCCAGATTGTCAGTTATAGATAACACATATACCATCTGTGTAGTATTTCAATCGTACTTCAATCATATGGGATATAATCTTGCTGGAAAATGACATTAGGATATCAAAATGTTTTGTGCAAATGTTACTCAGTCTTCGTTTCACATATATAATTGATATTTATATAACCAGAGCATTGCGAAACTACCTATATTTAAAGTTCACCTAATTCATGTTTTTATTTGCTAAGCAGCATGTGTCTTAAATACAAAGACGCATAATGTAGAAAACAATAAACGTTTCTTACATATATCACTATGGCCAAAAAGCTTGCTGCATACATTGTAGCTTGTTTTAAATTATCTAAGGCAACGCTAGGATCATTTTACATAACTTACCATTAGTTGTCTACTTAGTGGCGATCCCAAGGCAATACGATCCGTTTTGACCTTTTTGAAGTTACCTAATCGACTTTGAAATAACATTTGCAGGGACATCATCAATTTTGACTTCAAAGGATTTCAAAAGAAATCTTACTATCCATTACTACTTCTGTATCTATTACCATCAAATACGACATTCTTACAAAATCAAATTTTGCCTGCAAAATAGTTGTCCCTAAATGACCCAAGGATGTCTTTAATACATGTACATTGTAGATTATCAATTTCCGCACATTTGTAGTGTCAACTCAAATTATTAGGTCTTCAAGGCTACGTCTGGAAGACCTATTGTTATTATCGTGTTTGTTTTTTTATTTTTATTTTGTGACCCTTTTTTTTTGTCCAGAAGATTCCCGCTTAACCTTTGACCGATTTTCATGACATTTTCAGTTAAGATAGTCAAAACTTTAAAACTCAATAGCTAAAAAACTTATCAAGATATTTTCATAAAACTTTCACCAAAATGTGGGCAACACCATTCCCCATCGATTAGGCCTATAGCGGTTTTCGGCCGTAGTAATAGATTGTTTGCTATTTCGATAAAACTGTAAGTTTTGAGGGTATGCGTCTTTGAAAATCTTCTCCTAATTCACGGCAATACATACAGCTATGTGTGATAGCTCATTTTGAAGATAAATGAATTCCCAAGAGGACTGTTTTCGCCGAATTTTGAATTTCTTCCTAGAATTTTAAAAATATGTCCTTGAACATGGTCATTTTCAAAAAATGCGTTTTTCTACTATATATTCAAAGGGACATAACTCTGTTAATAATGAACTTATTCCGAAGTTACTGATTTCCATCTCTTTGTCATACCTAGTTTCACAAGTCCATAACATATCATTATCATATAAACGTTGAATTTGGAAATATTCCCGAAAAAGTAAAATTTTGTAATTTTGAGACTTTTCGAGGGTTACTTTCTTTGTAGAATTGTTGATCGTAAACCACTGACGATACCATTATGTTTTATAGCTCATTTTGAATTAGAGATGTCATGAATTACAGAAAATAAGTTTCAATCACGTGTCTGATATAGGTCACGTGTGACTGGTAAACAAATATTGTCATTTTTCGAAAATAGCCATTTTCAGCAGAGTTCAACGGCTCACAACTGCTTAACTAATTAAGATATTGACATTGTATTCACACCTTCTGACACACAAATTCAAGATCAACAACTTTTTTGTTGAACCCTTTCATCAAAAAGTTGATAGTTAAGCTATGAACATCGTAATCGTTGTCTAGGGGTTAAAATTTAAGCAATTTAGAGTATTTTCTTGAATATTCAGAAAAAGATAACGCATTAATTATGTATGCAATCTAAATGATGATTACATCTACTTAAGTGGAAATAAAAGCACAATATTTTCTATGTTGCAACTTAGTATGAATATATTAACCATTTTGTCTTAATCGCGAGAAAGGTCATGTAGGGGTCCATTAATAAGCGATTGTTCCATTTTCAGAGGGTCATTGTCTTTGGATAATTTTTGTAAAATAACTACTGAAGATAAAGACATTTTAAAGCATAATAACTAGCGAATCACCGAGAGTCCAACATGGAGTTCAAGGTCAAGCAGAAGTCTTGAAGACCTAAGTATTGCCTTGGCAATCCTAGTTATTTAATTATAATTTTCAGTATATTGAAGTTTATTTCTGTTTCAAACTTCAGATGGATTCTAAATGTATGACAGTGTATACTATTCAGTGTTGTGTATTGAATGGTATATTTCAGGTTACACTGTAGGGTGTGTACATATTACGTTAGTCATCTGTTGACACGGTTGCACAGGACTTTACGTGATAGTTACACATCATTTATCCTTCTGTAAAAACAAAGGTTATTTTGTAGTTTTGATGCTTGACAAGATCCCATTTTCGACCTCATTTCATATCTGCACAATGTTACTTTAGAAGAAGTTGGTTCAATGCTTCCAGGTTAAAAGGATTAGAGAAAACTAATTTTTTTATTCCCTTGGGTATTGTTCTGAGAGAAACGCAATTTTTACAAAGAACAGCAACATTCAAAAGGATACGTGCTCAGGAAATGATGAAATTAAAATTTTCCCTATCACTTGTATTAAGTTGGGATCATTTCGATCTTTTCCCCCGAAATTTACACATCGATTACTGAGGGACATGCTGGTCATATAGCTGTTTATATACCTATTCTACCATGACATTTTAAAATCCCTGTTTTTGATTGGTTTATTTAATGGTCGAACGGCGATTTTCCGCGTTTAGAGACATGATGACGAAAGATTCTAGGCCAAACTATGTCATTGAAATAACATGGGTAAATCAGTTATCTTCACTTTACGGTTTCCATCATGTTTTCCTTCTACGCAATTTTATCTGTGTATCTGTTTTGGAAAATAATTCTAATTTGGACCGATGTTTTAAACAGTGAAACTACAGTAGTCGATCAAGACCGCGATAAGTCTTGAACGAACCGGTTTCGGTTCGGTTACAATGACGCGTTCGGCTCCGAATGATAAAAATCGGTATCGACTCACAAAAAGTTAAAAACACAGTAGGTTTATCTCCTAATTAGCATTATGTCCTGTCCGATCTGAGGTTATCTATAGTATAATGTTGATAGAATCCTTCAATCTGTCGAATAACCGGTAACAGTTGATAAGAGGGTTGGTCCTCTGATCACCAGATAGTCAACACGGATGATTCGCTTAGCTTCCGAGATCCTAGAGTATGTGATTCCCGAGTCGAGGATGTTCCGAGCAGTGACACTTCAAGAGACTTGTGATTACGGACTACTGATTATGGTAGAGGACAAATACGATTCAAATATTTAGAAGGTCAGTCACTGCATAATAAATACTCATCTGTACAAAGTCGATTTAAGCAAATGAAAATATTGAATATAAATTATTTTAAACGCTTGGAGCATAAACATGCAGAATGGCTTAGGACCGAAAGATTTCGGTTTTAGCTGTGTATATCAACTCTCCCGATGTTGCGAAAATTTCGACTGACATCTGGACAGTACCACCTAATGCATCCTGTCTCAGGCTATAACGTACACAAAATGGAGACTTCCTTAAATAAGCGAGCTGAAATCGAACATTTTTTTCCCGTCAAATTATCTCAGGCGCAGACCATGTCCAGTTCATTCAAGAAGCTGCAGTAAACTTTTGATGACTGGTTTTGAGAGATCGTTATGATTTCGGCAGAGATCCAACACAAAGAACGCAGGCGGAACTGGGCGCCGCCATCTTAATTCTGCAGACTCGCATTTCAAGTGATGTAATTGGTTGTCTATTTCAGATTGGTCCTCGATCATACGTCACCTCGCAGAGCTGCCTTTGCACCCAGGGCATGAAAGTTGCGAGATCGTACGTTATACCCTGAGACAGGATGCACCTAATGCTTTGGCATGCGTCAAGGGTTTAACATACTTTTTAAGTTTACCCGACTAATATATGTACATGTGTGTCTAATTTACAGTGTCTTCAGTCTTTGTTTTAAATTTGTCTTAAGCCAGTAGCTGGATATTCCGTTCTTTCTCAAATGGTCATCCATAATACTATGAAATAACCCACGGCTAAGAGCTTTTTGTTATTCACACGTCTGATGTTGGGGGAGGTTCACACCTGAGGTCTCAAACTCATCACGAAATCAAAACTAAAGCTCTTCCTGTCCGGACTGCAAAGAACACCTTTAAATATGTTGTGAAATAGTGAACAATGACCCATCAATCCGAGGACACATTCAACAGACGCTCCGTGGGCGGACACGGTGCTGAATTTACAACTGACACACAACCACTGCTGTCGGCTAAAATGTATTTTGAATGATGATTGTTGTTTTGTAAATAAGTTACTACAATTGTATTCATCAGAGCATGTTTCTTGTATTGTTTATGTCTGTTGGAACACAGCAGTGATGAACTCGTATTTCACCAACAAACAAAATCCAAATGATTGGCGTTGAAGTGTCAGTAATATACCTTCTTGAAAGATTAAGTCGTTGATACTTCATAGATGTAGAAATTGCCAATAAAACAAACATAAGAACGCGCTTAATTTCACACTCCAAACTAGCCTTGTTGAGGAACTACGTTTTAAAGGCATGTTTTACAGAAACATACAGTCAAGGGTTAATAAATTAGTTGGCTTCTTACATAACAACATCGACCTATCTAATTATATTTATCACTCGTGGGTTAAAATTTGTCTATTTTTCTTGTTATCGTTTCGTTTGCCTCTTGCTTTACCTTCATGCACCTCCGATGTAAGACTTATAAATTGGATTAGAACTTCTTCGTTGTATGCACGTCCTTTCTGGGATGTGCGCTGTCCTTTCAGGTGAACAAAATAGCTTGAAATGTTCAAAATCGCCGATCTATAACGTCATGTTGTGTAGATTTTCTGACAGGTTTTCCTGCAAAATGCATCTAGTATAGAACAAACATGCACTCTTTATGACTTTATTGTTCACGTGTTCCATGTTGAAGCCCAGAGCTTGATATTGACCCCATGCAAATCACACTGATGATTATATTTTCCTAATGTCATTCCAAGCCAGTAAAGTCATAACAAGAATAAAACATGTAACTAATGAATGCTCCTAGGCAAATGAAAATAGAACTGCAAAATAAACTGTATTGGTGAAAATGCACTGACCTGGAACAAATAGAATCGACTCTGGTACATTGTATGAACACCAGGAAAATATATTATAACCTATTCATGTCCGCGATGTTGCTATTTGTAAATATAGTGACTGACATGTTGCTACAACTGCAATATACGTAGACCAATACATGTTTGCAATTACTAAAATGTCTTTGTACATATGATTAAGTCTATTTGCAGAAGGTGTAGCATGAACCAATGTAACATGTTGGAAGAACATACTGTCTAAACTATTCTGAGTAATTGTGACAACTTCGAAGAAAACAATTGATATATAGCACAATCCAACAACAGACACATATTCAAAATCTTCCATAGCTCGCAAACTACAATGTTTATTCTTAATGCAGGATATTGACCATCCCAAAACATACTCTCATGATAACCTCTATATCAAAATGTTCGTAGTTAAAATACCACGGCCAGCGTTATTTTTAGGAAGCCATTAGCCTACCGATATAATTAATGTGATAGTAAAGGGAGGTATCCAGATCAAACGTTATACTGCAAGGTAACTTGTTTCACAGGTAACCATATAATAAAACAATCTTAATTATAAGCATATTGTCATTGCCATTATACTTGCCGTGTAGATACATGAAGGAAAAGTTGGAATATGCTAACCATATTTAATTCATAGGTTTACCCAGAAAGTATATTGTTCCAGAATAATGAGTTACACGTCTATCCCTGTCAGTGTTTGCTCTAGTCTGTTAGTGAAGAGTTCCATTGAGATTTCATTTTAGAGTACTACATGTTCACATAAAGGTAGATAAGTATTGTTCAATTTGAGTATTAACCCAATATTTGAGAAGCAAAACTATTTTGCATGTAATAAATACATGTGAATTATGAACTTTCGCTTCTGGTCAAGCGATTATGTTCCATTTGTATAAAATTGTTTCCCTTGTCAAAAAGATGTTTCCGTTTCGAAGTTCATTAGAGGAGACAAGAATTATATTTTTTGATAGATCGGATCTTCAAGCCCGAGGAAGGGCTGGAATAACTATATCATTGTGAGTGTGAGAGAATCAAGAGTAGCATGTTAGTTTTATTAACACAGTTTTAGATATTCCAAGAAAATTTAATCCATTAGCCATTTTTCATTCTGATTTGTATAACCTTAATCCTTATTGAACCTTTGCCCGCCAGGGAATACCCCAAGAGAGTTACACTATAATACTCTACGTTGTGTTAAAGTAGCTTGTCGATATTGTCATATTCAACTACGAAGAACGAATCATGACTATTTTATGGATATACAACTTCCTTATTCCGTGTAGATGATATAGATGATTTCGATATAGATAAATATGGCGTTGTCAAGCAAGTGTTTCCATTACGGTTCGGGAATGATATTTCACGATGTATAAATACCAATGAGTACCGAACATTATTATAGTAGTGTTAGAGTCATACGAGAGTATAAAGGCTAAAACGTTAGATTTATTTAAACAAATGATTTGTTTATGTTGAGGGGACTGAATGCATACATATTTTTCATCGGAGAGATTAAATTTGTAATAAATATCACGTTAATTAATTACAAACATTCTTTAAGATGTAAACAATTTCAACAAACATTTACCAGACAGCAATTACTCTCTGAAATTTCTCTAGATTGTCTTCATATACTTTTCTTTAGTGAAGTCGTCATGAGTCTTAAAGGCACTACCTTAAAAAAGGAACATATTTAGCCTCACCGAGGGGCCACAATGTCATTGAATCTCATGCCATTCCCTTCCTACACATTTCATTTGTCTCTGTCAGCATTAGAAAGCGAAAATCATATACTGTGTAATGAACGTAGTGGATAATTTTCGCTGAATTTGATAATGTTAAGTATGCAACGATAATCGAACTTATGTTATAAGTACATATGGCGAAACTTGAAAGTTTGATATGGTTTTTACCATGTGGTCTGTTCGCTTGAATTGTTAAAAGGATTTATACTCTTTTAAAGGAAAATACATTTTTGAAAAAATGATTTAACAGGTTACAGGTTAGGTATCGAGTGATATTTCTTTGGAACTTGTGCTTAAATTGTAAAGTTTACGGTTTGAGTCGTCTTTCATTCCATTCCAAGGTGCCAGATCTAATTAACATAAATAGTGTGCTTTGTGTTATAATATTGTCATCAAAAGAAAATATGGAAATCGGACATACATTTAATACTTGCAAATGATCTAGTTGATCATGTTTGTTCTGTTGGGTTCGACAGCTTAATATATTGATTTCATATATTTCAGTGTACCTAGTACTTTAGAAGTTATCTGGTCATAATTAGGTTAGGTTGTTGAAGTGTAAAATTTGCCATCAATGGTTTGTATCCATAAAGTTTAACAGTATCACGAGTTGATTGATAATTTTTGTATGACTTGAAGACTTATTATGCTCGATTTGTAATTCTATGAAGTCTATAAGATTAAATTTAGATCAATTGCACTGTTCAGCAGCAATGAATTTATGACAAGAATTCTGGAAACATGATCACAAAGTAATGCATCATACCTTGCCTGCGGAGAAAGACACCAAAGTGAAATGAGAAAATGCAGAATTTAATCATAACTGACACTTTCGTTTGTTATTCTGTTATTTCAATCAACATGAAAGGAATAAAATCTAATATTAAGATTTTGTAATTGTGTTATATTTAATGAGTTTGTTTATTCAAACACATCGTGATAATTAGTTTGGGTAAACGTTAATACTTAATATGTTTTGAATACCTTGATTATAAATGTACTTTTTAATTTTTTGCTATCACCATTACCCAATCTGCAAAATAACACATACCTATAACAAAACACCACGTCACAAAAATAAAGGTCAGCAGTTGTTTCAGTTGTTGAGATAGTATCACCTACGTAGGACATAGTATCTCCTACGTAGGACTTATATGTAGTATCTCATACGTAGCACTTAGTATCTCCTACGAAGGACTTAGTATCTCCTACGTAGGAATTATAGTATCTCCTAAGTAGGAGACAACTTATTTGACCACTTTATCACATCTAGCGTTTTTCAAAATTGTAATAAACACATGTATACGCGTATAGTGTATGTAAACTCTCGTGTATATGAAGAATAAAGAACAATTTTATGGATACCCAACTTATTTTTTCTATGTAGGCGACGTTTCGACATAGAATAAAGAAGTTGTGGATCCATCAAATTGTTCTTCATTCTTCATCACCCCACTTTCTAGAATGTCCATAAAAAATACTGTGTATATCATATGATGTATAAGTATATGATAGTATATATAACCGTTAAAAAGCTTTAAAGACCTTGTAGCTGTATTTTGTTTTACCCTCTAACGTAACACAATATTGTAGAATAATAATATATTGTTTAATAATAAATGGCAAATCTGAGATAAAATATTGTGCAAATAATTATAATTATTTGAAACTAACTGTAACAGTATATTCACAAACTATCACTACCGAAATGGACACTTAGGGAGCAGTAACCGAAAGACAATATTCCCTCCATAACATTTCAAGTAAACAATACGTTATTTTGAAAATCAAGACGGAACTTCGAAATTACATGATTTAATCAGACTAACATATTATGTTTATTATGAAAAAGACAAACGCAAGATGCTTACGTGTCTCCACAACTCGTGGATAAGTATGAAACGAAGTGATCAGTGCTTTATCATGCTATATCCTACGGAGGATATACTATCTACTAAGTCCGACGTAGGAGACACTATGTCCTATGTAGGAGATACTAACTCATACGTAGGAGATAGGCTTACTATGTCCTACGTAGGAGATACTAAGTCCGACGTAGGAGACACTCTGTCCTACGTAGGTGATACTAAGTCCTACGTATGAGATACTAAGTCCTACGTAGGAGATACTAAGTCCTACGTAGGAGATACTATCTCCTATGTAGGAGATACTAAGTCCTACATAGGAGATAGTTTGACATATTTGTTTTTCACAGTGACACTAATACGCTTCCGTACATAACACAAGAATTGAAAATGTGTATTTCAAAAACTATTACTTGCAAAGTGCATTGGTACATCTGATGCAGTAAAGAGTTCATGCAGAGACATGGTTGAAACACACCAACCATGTTAGTAAAACAATCGACTTTCCATAGTGAATGGTACATTACTGTGACAAGATACATATTGCGATAAAATAATTATTCAAAATATCAATATAATCAAAAGTAGTATAGGAGTGAAAATTAAACTCACAAGAACAAACAACAATATTCATATGATATATAGTTAAATCCTATAAATAAATAACAATTTCAGAATCTTAATCTTTATTTTGTTTATTGTACTTGACAGACTATCAAGCGATACGTACTGAAACACGCTGCAGTGTTAGGTAATACATTTCAAGAATCGTTCTATTTTCAGCTTCATTTGATCTAGGCAGATCTAGTTGCTTAAGATTATATTTTTGTTGAAGTCTTATTGATGAAAAGATGGTGAGATGGTGTGATGAAGCTAATTATGTTTTTTTTCAGGTTTCATACAGAGGAAGATAACTCAGACAAAGAAATACTACGGCTTCAAATAAAAAGTGACATCAAAGACCAGGTCACATCCAATTGTCCAATATATTTTCTCCGGAAATTCAAACTTGACATTCAACTAATTAACTTTCACTTTTACCGGAGAATTCAAGTATGTGTAAATTAAATCCAGATAAACTTTATCAACTAATCTGCCGTATGCTGACTATAATCATCTTTGACAAAAACTAAAATTTAATGTTCTGTCGGATTCCTCATGTAGATCTATCCAATTTAAAGTTCCAGCCAAACAATATTCAATTTGAAAACCTCT
Source organism: Gibbula magus (assembly GCA_936450465.1). Lineage (NCBI taxonomy): Eukaryota > Metazoa > Mollusca > Gastropoda > Trochida > Trochidae > Gibbula > Gibbula magus. The sequence goes on along the minus strand of OW388290.1, from coordinate 42,471,191 downwards.
AAAAGATAACTATCCACGAAAATAGCTAGGAAAAACAGATTAGCTCCATTGAGTGTCTTATTACATGGTTTCTTCTTAGTTGTTTGCCCTTTATACATGTATTAATAAATGATAAATAATTCACAGGACTTTTTTTCAGGGACATACGTTTTATGTAAAAAACAATTCAATAATAAGATTCGTAACAGAATGTTCCCTTTACAAACAAACATATAGATTTCAACTCTCAAATTGCTTTCAGATATTGTACGGATGTGATGCAAAAGAATAATTATTGAATAATATAAAAATCAATTTTGGTAAATTTTACCGTACTAGCGTCTTCAATAAGATATTTACCATTCCTAAAATCCCATATACATAGCCTTGAATGTTCTCTGGCGAAATACTTATGATTATTGACACATTTTGCATTTATTTTTCGTATATGTTCCTCATTTATTAGGAAAAAAAATCAAAATTAAATTATGATGCTGCACCAATATTTGAATGAATGTTTTAATGAATTTCATTTGATAGTGTAACGTCAATGCATGACGTGCACTATATTTTGTCACCTTCTTTTTGCCAATTATAATCTAATCAGATATCACTTTACAAAGCTAAATCCTGGGACCAACCCCAACTCGACAAGTCACATTCAGCCGACAGGAGGGTTTGGCCATTTTGATTTTCTGAAACGGCGTCGACGATAGGCTGTAACAAGGGAGGTCTGTCGAGATTACATGTGTAGTCGCGATCTAGATGGCAAAATGCAAGCTTTTATATGGTGATAATTCGAGACAGGATATCGTTCTATGACACTGTGAACATGGAACCTACTGCCGTTTATATTGATGAACTTACCTATGACACTGTGAACATGGAGCCTACTGCTGTTGATCATTGATGAACTTACCTATGACACTGTGAACATGGAGCCTACTGCTGTTGTTCATTCATAAACTTATCTATGACACTGTGAACATGGAACCTACTGTTGGTGATCATTAAGGGCGATTGAGGAGAAACAAAAAGAAACTTGTATGAGTATGATGTAATATAAGTTTTCCCATAACTTAGTAGTTTTATATTAGTTTTGTTTTAACATGTGCAGTGCTTCAATTGTGAGTGATTCTTAGAAATAGAAACGCTTTCAATAAAAATTATATATTTAATTAAATATATTTTATGCAATTATATATTATCATCCAACTATGGTGTTATGATTCACATATGTCTCAACGCTCATTGAACGAGCTGTGTGCGACTGGCAGAACACCTCCAACAACATGGTCTGTATGACAATCTGCAGTCGGCGTATCGAGGTAATCACAGTACCGAAACTGCATTGGTAAAGGTCTTGGACGATTTGAGGAGGGGTGTTGATGAACACAAAGTCGGGATATTGACGCTTCTCGACTTAAGCAGCGCCTTTGATACCATCGACCATGGTGGATTGACCCATGGTCTCAGGTGTGACTTCTTTATTGATGAAACAGCTCTGAACAGGTTCCAGTCATATCTGTCCGAGCTTTTTCAGACTGTCATCACTGATGGCAATTCTTCAGACCCATCCACCCTTAACTATGGTGTGCCACAGGGCTCAGTCCTTGGGCCAGTGCTATTCACTCTGCACACAAAAGAACTTGGAACTATCATTGATAAACACCACGTCAATCGACATCACTACGCAGATGATGCACAGGTGTACAGATGCTTCAGTCCTAATGATGTACAAACAACCGTTGCCGATGATATGTCTCGATGCTGCAACAACATCAAATCCTGGATGGAAGTCAACAAATTGAAGTTGAACAGTGACAAGACCGAATCCATTCTTTTGGGTCCTGTAAAACGGAGAGACATGTGTGCTTGCAGCTCCTTCGAGTTTGACAACTCGCATAGTATGTTTGCTGATAAAGTTAAAGATCTTGGCTTTATCCTAGACTCGGACCTTTCACTGGGCAATCATGTCTCCAATCTAGTTCAAACCTGCTTCATCTCCCTCCGTAACATTGACAATATCCGCCAATATCTGACCACTGAAGCAGCAACAACTAGTTCTAGTTCTATCCCTTGTAATGAGCAGACTTGATTACTGCAACTGTTTGTTGGCCGGTGCAACGAAGTCACAGATACGAAGGCTACAGAGAGTTCAGAACGTAACAGCCCGCATTGTTACCAGATCCAAAAAGACCGATCACATGACTCCAATTCTATACTCTCTATACACTGGTTGCCCGTGGACTAAATTTTCACTCACTTTCCGTTGTCTATTTGGAACTGCCCCTACATATTTATCGAGTCTTCTTTCTATGTACAAACCGCCTCGTTCACTTCGTTCACAAGACAAAAAGCTCCTTGTGGTCCCTAAATCCAGAACAGTGCAGTTTGGTAATATATCATTTGCCTACGCAGCACCGGTGACCTGGAACAAACTTCCACAGAATCTAAGAGACTGTAGTGACTTTACCACTTTCAAATCCCAGCTCAAAACGCATTTGTTTCGAGAAGCTTTCCAACTGTGACTGATATATTCCTTCATTCATTCTGTGTGCGCTTTGAGCATGGTCTTCATGGATAAAAGCGCGTTATAAATATATGATGATGATGATGATGATGATGATGATTAAATTACATAAATATATCAGTATCTCAGTTGTGAGCGGTTTAAACATGCTCACATACTAAAACGATGGCAAAGTTTCAAAGGAAATTTAATGTTTTAAGAATCGTCATGATGCATTGGAAATAAGATTCAGCGTTTGCAATTTAACCGATGTGCTATCGTCTGATTGGACTCTAGGGGGCCGTGTGACTACTGTATATGTCCATGAATACGTAAGCTCAAGCTTATTAACATAATATATTGAATCATTTTATCGTCTTTTCCATGGACTACGTTTTGCTTGTGATGTCACGCCTGCGTCTATTTTTATTTTGTGTTAAATTAAGGGACTAAACATATTTTAATTTGCAAACAGGCATGCCAATCTTTACATTGTATAACTTTTCAAATCCCTTTCAAGTTTGATCCTTCAAAGCACTATAAACAACATCAAAGTAACTTTCGTTGATAGTATTTTATAGCAATAGAATGCATATATTAGCGTATTGCTGTAGTTAGAAATATTTGTGACAATATCATCTACAGGGAAAGTTGAAACTATCACCAATTTAAATCAGTAACTTGCATTTGTTATCAAGAATTTAAGAAGGAAAAAGAAAGAATATATACATTTTAACTCTCAAACGTGTGGTGCACTGGCGAAGAATGGGAAAACTGAATATTTAAACCAAAAATGTCATTTATCATCCAAAACTGTGTTCCACAGGAGATATCGCTTGTGGGAGATCAAGCGATATCTCCTAGGAGATATCGTTTTGGCAGTAGATTTTGCACAATGCCCTCTCATCGTCAATTACATGACATCACAATGAATTTACATCATCGAGTAATGACATCACAATCCTATGACGTCATAAACATGATGACGTCACAATGCTATGACCTCACCGCACTGGAAGTCAAATGGCAAAGATGTGCTCAGAGATGAACACTATTTTCACTGAAAGATAATAAGAATGATTTTGGATGATAAATAGAATCTCACCCACGTGTCTTCTGATATCAAATATATCAACACTCGTTGATAAAAGTAAAAACATCCTCGGCAAGCCTCGGATATTTGTAACTTTTATCAACTCGTGTTGATATATTTGATATCAGAAGACACTTGGCTGAGATTCTCTATTTATGTGTAAGAAGTAAATTTGTGCATAAATTCTATCAATTATACTTTTTTCGCGAATGATGAGACATGGCCGGTATTTGGAATATCTGATTTAATGTAAACTGCAAGCCAATTAATAACACACGTTCTTACATCAAGATACACATTGTATTAACAAATTTGATTTATAAAATAAATCAACGAACACCGATGTTAATGCAGATGTAGTTTCTAATGATACCTTGAGATGCGGATTTTGGTTCGGTTAATTATATGAGTTACCAATATCGAAATGTTCAAAGTCACTCTCAATCTAAAGGCTGCTCGTCCAAGGCACTACTTATAACATCAAAGAAACATGTCTTTGATCATGTTTATGGTTTGTCATTAGAATAATTAATATGTACGCTTCTTGTGTTGCTTTTTGCGCACACCGTAGGTGAACAGTTTATCTCAATACAATAACATACTGATTAAACATTTATCAAGATTAACAACAAGAATAGTGAAATGTGAAAGTAGCTAAATAGAATGTCTCAATTTGTTATATTCGTCTTTCATATAATCCATTGTACATAATCTAACAGCTTTGGAAATTAATTATTGTACCAAAATTGTATTGTAAAAATATGTTTGAATCATTCTTTCTCTATTTCATTGTTCAAAATATGTTTTCTGTAACATTATTACATTAACAATTATTAGCAAACACAAATATAAAGGTCTAACCAGTAAACAGTTTATTATCAAGCACTGGGTTTGTTGTATCAGAAGCTAACAAGTACAGTCGGAAAACACAGTCTGTTTCTTTAAGCAAATGCATGCACGGAAGAGAGCCATGCCGAAATACATGAAATTCTATCCTACCCAACACTTTGATGCACATCATACAAAACAGAATAGTCAACACAATAAGGAACACCATTTAAAAGAAAGTGTCAACGATACAGTCCGACGTTATGCAATTAGTAGACGAGTCCATGTTGTCATATTCAAGTACCATGGAAGGCACGAAATACCACTGAATGTATATATGAAAGTAATTACGAAGTAGTGACTTTCCCTTAATACAAACGCTTCTTTAGGTGAGGTGAGATGAGTTAGGGTTTAACTCCTGTATCAAGAGTATTTCACGTTTACACCCCTGGGAAGTTATTTCCTTTGTTTGAGTAACCATAACAGTTTTAACCATTATTATAATTTCGAAAGTAAAAAACTCATGGCAATACGAAAATGCACTCTAGCTTCAGGTCAAGCGATCATATGTTCCACGTGTATAACATCTCCTACTCACAGAAAGTAATGCTCATATATTTGGCGATAAGGTATAAATATGCAATTCAAGTGAAACTATTTTAACTTAAATCAACACATGTGGTCTTTGGCACATATAACAGCCAAATTATGAAACATACTCAACGTCTTGGCTATTCATAATACTTCCATATATATAGTACTTTGGAGTTGGGCATATATGTTATAAGATAACTTTACATTAACTATTAGTGTATCAAACTGTAAGATTGGCTAACGATTTACCAATCAATGCAGTTCTATTTGCATGACAATGCAGTTCAGATGGAAATAAACTTTAGGTCCCAAAGTTTAAAATGTTTTTGTGTCAAGAACACTGGGAACATGATAGTGAACCTCAAAGAAAGGCATCAGACACAGTTGATATTTCATGTAAAACTAAACAAATTGCTTGAGGACACAGACACCATAGTGAAACGAGAGAATATAGAATTAAATAGTAACTGACACTTTCGTTCATTACTATTCTATTATCAGAGTCGACATGAAAGGGATATAATCAAACACGATCCAATTAAATTCCCTATTTTTTGTATCCTTTAATGAATTGGTGTATTCAAACACATCTTGAAAGTTATTTTGGGTAAAGCGTTTTAATGCTTATATTTTTAATTTCGTGGATTTAAAAATATGGAAAAAAAGTGCTTATTCGAGTTTTCTCTTACAGACTTTAAATATTTTTTATCATCTCTACACGTTATGTAATTCACAACGACCATATAACATAACACCAAATCACAAAAATAAAGGTTACCGCTATTACGATAACAATAATTAAAGAAACAAATAAAGTTATGACGACGGCTAAACATGTCCATCCTCAAGATCACAGGAGATTTAATATTTGATTTCAACATCTGTGGTTTTATCAAACGATTGTTATTACATTATACTTTATTTTATTTGTCGAACTTTGACATCATATAGCACTGAGTAGGTTCTACCTTTTCCACACACTACTCAAAGTATGGGTGTTGTTAACACAGGTTTCTCCACCATTACATTAACCTAAAAGTTAAGCATTTCTCTCGGAATCGAAGATGACATTGCATTACAATAGTAAATGGTAGCAGTTAAATAGTAACACCCTTTCACATTTCCTTAGTACTAGGTAAAACATTCTTCATGATGCAATCAACAGTTTAGCCATGTAAAAGTAGTGAACATTCAGTAAGTCCCTTGGATGGTTAATAAACATTGTCAAAATTTGTATCGTAGGAATAATATATCTGCTTTCATAGCGTTAAACCTCAATTATAATGGAAGTGATATCAATCTATCTAGGCTTGATGAAAATAAAACTGAAGTCTTTATGATTAAAATTTCGATAGTTGGCGTGATTTCTCCAAACTTAAAATAACAATTAGATACATGTGTACTTTACCCAATTGATTTCTTTAAGTGGCATGTAGATGTTCGTTAGATAAATGAGAAATGATTTCTATGGATTTACAATTTATTTATTGTAAGAGTGCGACGGTGTACACGCTAACAACATTAGCTGTCAAATGATATTGGACATGATTTACAAGATGAATATATATACATAAAATGAGAAAAGGTGAGTACAATTGAATAGTTTGATGTTCAAACAGGTTATTAAGTTCACGTATATGGTGACTGAACTGTTGCTACAGTGTCAGATAGAAATGAGGGGGATCTGTTTTCCAATTCTCACGCGAGATGAAGTTTTCACATTCTTGACGGGATGCTTTTCAGTGATGACGCAAAACATGACTTCGTAGAAGTTACTTTCTTTCTGTTTCCAGTGCAACAGCTCTTATTTCATAAGCTTTTTCATCATTTAATGACTGTTAGAAACATGTCCTGGATGTCGATGTAAGTTGTTATTCGACGGTTCTGCAGACACTGTTGGTGTTCAGAAAGGTTTAGATGTGTTCCACCATATGGACCTTAGTATTCTTTCTACAAATATATTTGTATATCGGATATACAATTAGTGTTTCAATCTATATAGAAAATGATGGTAGCAATGCTATAACGAATTAGTTAATCATAATTGGAATCACAGAGTTACATTAACAGTATCTACTTGTAACTCTTGTGTGTGAGTACGTAAAGGGATGTAAATATATGGTGTGTTTAGTCAATGTTGGCTTGATGGCTTAATTGTACAATTATAGTTAGTTAATATATATGTATTATATATTATATGCAATTGTTTTCACAATTAACACATTGTGATAAGTATATGGTTATGAATGAGAATGCAGGTTATAAGAGATGTTGATGTCAGTAATTGGTCTAGTTATAAATTTATGTCATCAACAAAGATAAACATATCCAGGCTATGGTGCATGGTTTATTTACAATGACATCCAAGACAGACGCCTTCGGTTTATTTAAATGGAGAACTATCATACATGTAGTAAATAGTTGTTTAGGTGTATGTTTGTAATTTGACATCTAGTTTTCTCTGCCACTTGCCATGTTTTAATTCACTTTATTACTCAACCGTGGTGAGATCACTCATTAGATAACAATAAGTTGGTTACACAAATGTGTTATACAATGTACCACCGCGTGTTGCCTTAACGTCATAATCGGCGCGTGACGTCATAGTCGTTTTTGGTTGACGTCACAATGTTAGCCGCGCGACTGCCATAGCGGGTGACCTATTTGCAAGTAAACGTCACTAAAAACGATTTCCTTGCAATTCAGCGCTATTTACATCATAGAGTCATAAATAAAATACTAAACTCGGTCCCGTTTGATAACATGTTTTTGAAACTCGTGAATGGCATCGGTATGTAACTCGCTTTCGCTCGTTAAAATACCAAACCATCCACTCGTTTCATAAACATGTTATCAAACGGGACATCGTTTAGTATTCTATATTTATACATGATTTTCTGCACGTGGATGTCGTGTAAAAGTACTGAAAATTCAACCTCATTAATATGATGTTAACACGTAAATAACATTCCCGAAGGGGACTATGGTCACTTGTTGTACATTGAAGTGTCCGAAGCAATGAGCATCACGGGCAATAATGGGATGTCCTTTTATCACAGGAAATCACTTTTGTTTTGAATTGTCACATCTGTACATGTTCCCCTCTGTTAAAACTTTCTGTTATATTTAAGGCTAAATGTTAACACATGAATCTCAGATTGACCTCAGTACAGCTAACGATAACACAGAGAACGAAAACATTCACACGATCTCAGAAACCCTTCATGTACTCTTCATAGGGATCTACATTCTCATTTTACTACCTATATCAATCTTACCAGGCTGCCGTCCATTAATTATAATTGAAGCTTCCTAATATTAGGAAGCTTCAACATAAAATGAGTTTTTCAACACTAAATAAATTGGATCTGGTTTTGTAGATTGCGTGTAACGTCTTTAACAAATGAATATCAATCAAACTGTATACTCAGTACTGAAAAGGCCACAGGTCTGTAGTACATTTACAGTTCATATTGATTAAATTACATGCATGTTATTTTCTACAATAATGTATATTGCAAAAATCTATGGTAATGAGGTGTCTGTATCTGATTCCAGTGATATTTATTTTATTTCACCTGGATATTTATACAATTATGATTTTCGGTCCTTAACGTGCGTAAAGAATTATAACAAATGAAAATACCGAACCGCTTTTCGAATATCGATTTTCATTTTTATGATAGAGAGAAATCATACGTTTTATTAAACATTATTTAGTATGTGTAAATTAAAGATGACCTTTATTGATATGACATGAGCTGAGATGCCCCTTACCAATAACAAAATGTTCTTTCGGATGCTTCATAAACAAAACTAATCCGTTTTCAAGTTAAAGTTCAAGGCAAACACAATTCGATTTCAAAACTTCTCAGGGATATTTATTCAGGAAATTAACTAGAAAAAAAGCTAGATGAACTTCATTGAGTGTGTCTTTCTCCATCTTTTCCTAGGGGCTATTTGTCATTATTGCATCTGTTACTCAAATATTTTGCTTTGTTAATAATCAATCATTACAAACTTCTCCGGGTATACGTGTTATCATCAGTTTTAGTCAATTAAACAGATACATTAAATTTAAAATAGTTAAACAACCATATATCCATTGTATACATGTTTGCCAGATATGTTGAGAATGATGAACTTGAGTAATTGAAGAGTACAAATCATTGTTACGCAATTTTTTTCACTTAATTCGCCTTTGAACTTCAAGGTAATATTTTCAAAGACAGAAATGTCTATGAAGCTCTCATTTATTTGACGTCAACAATATCGTATTTAAGCTTTCAATAAAAACACTGCACTGATATTTGACTGAATATGTCATATTCAAGGTGAAACGAAATATAGTTGATAGTGTTATGATGATGAAGATTTTACTTCGATCGATCTACGTGTAGTTGAAAATGTGCAAATCTGAAATAATTCATGGCATGTCATCAGCATATCACGCTTGCAATTGCTTCCCATAACATCCCCGTGGTTAGAGAACAGGGAAATATGTATCTTTGCAAATTTTTGCTCCAAAGTTTATTATTTGTGATTAACGGATACAAACATCATTTAAATTGTTATAATACATACCGAAAATGGTAAGATCAATAACATAACATTTATTATTTAAATACCTATCTGTTGACCAGACCTACTATGCTTGCCTCCTCTTAGGCATGCTTAATTCAACCTTTATCACAGACGAAACTTCAAAGAAGTAGAGTAGGGATGCGTGAAATCAGTAAAGTCAGTGGTCTCATGACGTCACTCCTATGAGCCTTCACTCTCCTCATAAATCTATGTTGACAAGTTCAAGACGGATCGAGCTTCTTTTTGCATCCATTAAGCACATGGTGTCCTCTCTACTGGACGCCCGTTTGGGTCCGGTGGGTTCACCCAGCCGTACCACCCCCGCTGCTACTGTAGGTCGAGAACTACAGGGGGACAATGTTTGGGTCGGCTCGCGTCACACTACTTTAGGGGCCTCCGTGTCGGCTTCGTATTCGCGTTCCTCACACACTCAAACGAGTTGGGTCATGGTGGTTTCTCCTACCTGTGACTCCTCTACGGACTCGGATGGCCGAGAGACCCGCTTCGTGGACGTGTCAGAACCCTCGTTCATCAGTATAGTGTCAGATGCGGAGGGTACGGGGTCATCGGAGGACCCACCAGTTGCGGACTCAGTCGCCATTTTGAATTGGTCTCGTTTACGGAGGTGCCACCTAGCCAGTTCCGCTGTATGGCACCTTGCTCATCGGTAGCCAGGAAGGCTTCCTCTTGTGGTGACGGGGACACAGCTCCCGGACACGGCTCGCTCTCCCTGGAGCATGTCATCTCGTCATCTGCTCCTTACCGTCTTCTACCGTTCCCCTCTGGTGTCTCTGTCCTCGGGAACCCGTTCCAATTCAGCGGAGACATCTGCTCCTCAGCAGGACAAGTGGAAGGTTACACGAGAACCCTCAGCATTGATTGGTTAAGCTCCCGACTTCCTCAGCAAAAACCAAGCAGCTGATGATAGGGGCCGTACTCTCTCCTTTCCGGCACTGGGGTCTGACTCTGGAGAGATAGATCTCTCTCTGTGTCCGGGTTAGGGCTTTGAGGGTATTTGTGCGTTGTACTCGCAAGCTGAGAGATGGCGGGCGTCGTCTGTTCTTGCCTCACTCTCCGAGGAGCACGAAAGAGCGGTGGGAGTGTACCTGAGGTCAGCAGTCATTGATGCCTTCAAGACCGATGACCTGCCACCCCCGTCACGTTCCAACCCGCATGAGATCCGAGCAATCTCAGGCACAATGGCTTACCACTGGTCTTGGTTGTCATGGCGGGTCGTTTTTGGCGTTCTGCGGTGGTTTTCGCCAATTACTACCAAGAAGATGTCTCCACGGCAGATCTCGAAGGCATTTCTAAGCTGGGTCCACGTGTTTTCACTCAGGCGAAGGTGGTTCCCCCTGCAAGACCCAGAAGGGGACAGTCTCGTGTTCATTCGATGCTCCTTGCAATAAACTTTGGATCGCATCGTTTGTCCTTGTCTGTTTAGTCAACAGATAGGTATTTAAATTATAGTACGTTTTTGAATAATATAATTATTTATACTTACCTGTTGACTATACCTACCCTCTAGTCCCACCCATCCTCCCCGCTTGGTCTGCCTGTTGCCTTTTTATGGGCCTGTTCGGTCAGTGAAGGCTCATTGGATTGACGTCATGAGACCACTGACATACCGCCCCTGGGTAGGGATTTTACGCATCCCTACTCTACTTCTTTGAAGTTTCGTCTGTGATAAGGGTTGAATTAAGCATGCCAAAGAGGAGGCATAGTAGGTCTAGTCAACAGGTAAGTATAAATACTTTCTTTTAATCAAAAACATACTATTAAAGAGGTTATTTATAAGTATAAGAAGCTTAAAGAGCCATCGAGTATGTTCATAGACATACCGGCAAGTTGCCAAAAATATATCTTATTGAAATATATACACTTAATTTTTCGCAGATTGTAAGTAGATGAGCGGAAAACTCACACTAATATAGTTAGTAAAGGTGTTTTCAGTCGAAGTATATATATTTTTTCAAGCGCAAAGCGTTGACATTATAAGTATGAACAGGGACATTTTATTAACAACTTCTCTAATGTGAAAATACGCGACGTTTCGGAGTATATACTCAATCCTTCATCAGATGGAATGTAAGGAAATAACATAATATTACACATTTATATAACAATCAAACAATGTTAAGGAAACTCAATTAGGGATAGTATTAGTATGTTTTGAAAAAAACAATTTTGTAGTTGCAATACTAACATACTCGATGGCTCTCATATTTGTAATTTATCTAATCTAACTAACTTATCTAATTAAACTTCTAATTTAGCTAATGAATATCTATAGACATGGTTAAGACAGAAGCGCTGTCCTCGTGCCTACTGGAATGTTGCATCCTCTGTGATTGGAAACGATACGTTTGAAGAAGAATTTAAAAATTGTAAGGCATCAGGTGCTTTTTCTTAGAAGGAATCTACGGCTTTGATTCTGTAATTGTAAACTTGTTTCTAGATCCCTCCGGAAATTAAGACATGTGATTTAATAAGGAGTGATCCTTGACAGATTGAACTTTTCTAACATTGGTTTTATCCCTGGGTTATATTTTGTAATGACTGTTCTTACAGATCGATTGTCAGTTTGTGTGTTTGTCAATGGAACATGAACGATGTCTAACCTTTATTCAAACTCTTGTGAACGAGCGCGCTTGCTTCTTATTATTTCGAACTCGGAGTTGAACCTTTTTAGAATATGCTTAATTTATAAATAGTTTATATTGATACGGGTTTTCAGTAGAAGGCATAGTATGCTTTCAAGCACAATGAGGCAACACGAAAGCTAAATTTGCAGGTTTACACATATATTTTCTGACGCTATGATAAATAGTTAACAAATAATAGGTTGGTGAAATGTAAATTATTGATAAACAAACAGACAGACGAACAACATTACACATTTCAGTTGCAGTACTTATAAGGTGTTTTGGCAATACCGACGGGAATATGATAGTCGATTGGCCATAATCGATACCTAAATTGTCTGAAATTACAAACACATGTGAATTAGACAATATATAGCGAAAGGTTCCATAACGAAATTCTAAAATTTATCAAACACAATTCACCCTCAGCTTTTAGTATAAACATTTTCCTTTCGACATTACACAATGCATCTATCGTATGTATTCCTATATAAAGTATATGGAAACGTGGAATATGGAAAGCAGTATCCAAGACGTGCCAAGGATATGTTGACTTTGTTCAAATCAACGGGAATTGATATATTTGTTATACCAGAAGATACGGGGATGATAGTACGTATTTTGTCTTACATCTGCACGAGAATGAATATATCTCCAAAAAGTATACTGCCATTAGGCTTGTTCATTGTTTGAAGTATAACTCGTTCCATTCCCTGCTTGGTTATATGATATTTCAACAAAATTTCAACAAAAATTAAATTCATATCGAGAGGTGACTTAATGAGGACTTAAATAATTTACTAAATCCTATGTCTTTGTTTTATCCATAACTGATACATTTACTTAATTTCAATTTTTATTATTTTATGAAATATCTTTGCTTACAAATTTACATTCAAAGTATAATTGAATTATCTAGACAAATAGGTTTCTCCATGGTCTATAAAGTCATTAATATTTTCGATCGGTGACGCTATTGCTGATTTGGTGCAAGTACTATTTCAAGGATTATTCTTGTCAAACTCACATTGTGACATGTTTCAAAAACAAACATTCCTTGAACCTCTATACTGCAAGGAGCGAATTACAGCATCAAGGTAATTTGTCTCTGACACATATTTGTTTTGTAAATTAATACATTGTATGTACAACTTAGTTTTAGATAATGGGTATTTAAGCAGTTTACTTAACTGACAAAACACTTTTTTCTGCAATATATTCTGGGCAGAGATACAGTTTAACGATGAATGTATCTCCGGGGATGCCAGCCCTGTATGTAAGTTTCTCGTGTTAAGAAATACGTTCATTGACTTTACCAACATGCTCGACGCCTCATCTTTTTAAAACCAATACAGCCTCTGAGGCCCCAGGAAGCATCAAGATAGTTACATCCTAGAAACTGCATGTTATACACTGGATCAACATGCCTCAATTCCTTGAAAATGAAGGTACAATACAATAAAATTATGGATTTGGACTGGTGTGTGACATTTAGTAATATAATTCAATCCAAGTTTACTTGATGTGAACGAATAAAATAGACTGCGACTTTGATCTTTAAAAATATGAAAAATGTTGTCAAATATCAATTACTACCAATTTCCGAAAAGCAAAATAAAATCTCGCATAGCTCCTGGGGTGCAATCAATATATGTGAATTACACATTCTTACTTTTTCTAGATTTTCACTTTGAATCACTTCCTATGTCAAATAATATGTTTCCGGTAGGAAATATATAAGAAGAGACGAGAATGATTTTATGATATTCGGATCTGTTCTCATTTTACAAAGCCGGAAGGTTACCGGAAATAATGAACGTCATCTACGTACAATGTGATGCTGCAGGCAAAATGTATATCAATGGTATCATTTTGTACTAATTAAATAAAGATTAAAAAATCAACAACATTTCAGTTAAACAGTGATGGTGCTACCGTTGAATCCTATTACCAGTGTTTTTACCTTCTATTTACAGGCAATATGCGAGGTATAACTTACACCATAAAACAAGTATTATGACAAAGTTAATAACGATTATCTTTACAGTAATAATCTACAATACGTACTGGTGTTACACTAAGTTTGTGAATGTAGGATCTTCGTAAGTTTCTAATAAATTTTAAGAAATCAGAAATTTCGTGAAATCCTATTATCACCTCAGGGATGTCATCAAATCCCCTTATCACCTCACGGATTTCATTATTTCCCTGAATATTTAAGAGCTTTCTGAGTTAGATGTTGGTAACACAAATTCTCTAAAATTAAAAAAATTATGAACACGCTATTTCTTATTATAACGTATGTAGGTTAATGAAATAAAATCACAGTATAATAGTACAGCACTGTATAATAGGGTAGGGTCACACATACATGTTCACATAACCTGTGAGTATATATAATGCTACTTTTTTCAAGCTGTATGTGCTTTTCTGTGTACAACACCGGTGTGAAATCTTTCTTTCACGTTCAGTTACTATGGAATGTATGGATGTCGCAAAGATGTGGCGATGTTACGTTTATACGTTCTTTTAACACTGTTTTATGATGAACTTAATCAGTAAAATTGCTTGTTTGTAAACTTCATTTCACATACTGAAACTTGCAGAATCAGCAATTTTGCTTGCCAGTAATATGTAGTTGTTTTTCCTACTTTTAAGCAGACCTCATTACAGATGTTTACCATCAATCTCGATTGATGTACATTACACTCTTACTGATCCCAGCAGTTCCCATAGTGCACCATCATGGGTCTATATCTGGAAGAGTAAACATCAAACAGACACATACTTAATAAACTTTGAATGTGGACCATGGCATTGTTTCTTATATCAGCCGAGTTATGTAACCCAAGGTAAGGATAAAGTCATACATGTAGATTAACATGTATCTGTACACCAAGGCCAGATGTGAATACAATGTATTCGAATTGCACAGATCATGAAAACTACGACATCATGATATTTATCAAAACCATTTTTTTGGTGGATGAAACATATCGCTTACCAAAAGGCAAACGTACGAAAGCCTACAAGGGCCAAATTCAATGACAACATTTTTTTTTAAAAGTTGTAGTTTCAACTTTTAAAGGTGTAATTACAAGTTTAGAAAGTTGTATATTCAAGTTTTAAAGTTGTATATTCAAGTTTTAAAGTTGTTATTACAACTTTTAAAGGTGTAATTACAACTTTAAAAAGTTGAATATTCAAGTTTAAAGTTGTAATTACAACTTTAAAAGATGTAATTACAAGTTCAGAAAGTTGTATATTCAAGTTTTAAAGTTGTAATATGACTAAGTAGATCTGTTATATGACTAAGTAGATCTGGTATATGACTAAGTAGATCTGATATACGACTAAGTAGATCTGATATATGATAAAGTAGATCTGATATATGACTACGTAGATCTGATATACGACTAAGTAGATCTGATATATGATAAAGTAGATCTGATATATGATAAAGTAGATCTGATACATGACTAAGTAGATCTGATATATGACTAAGTCGAACTGGTATATGACTAAGTAGATCTGATATACGACTAAGTAGATCTGATATATGATAAAGTAGATCTGATATATGATAACGTAGATCTGATATATTATAAAGTAGATCTGATATATGATAAAGTAGATCTGATATATAATAAAGTAGATCTGATATATGACTAAGTAGATCTGATATATGACTACGTAGATCTGATATACGACTAAGTAGATCTGATATATGATAAAGTAGATCTGATATATGATAAAGTAGATCTGATATATGACTACGTAGATCTGATATACGACTAAGTAGATCTGATATATGATAAAGTAGATCTGATATATGATAAAGTAGATCTGATATATGATAAAGTAGATCTGATATATGACTAAGTAGATGTGATATATGATAAAGTAGATGTGATATATGACTAAGTCGATCTGATATATGACAAAGTAGATCTGGTATATGACTAAGTAGATCTGATATACGACTAAGTAGATCTGATATATGATAAAGTAGATCTGATATATGATAACGTAGATCTGATATATTATAAAGAGGATCTGATATATGATAAAGTAGATCTGATATATAATAAAGTAGATCTGATATATGACTAAGTAGATCTGATATATGACTAAGTAGACGTGATATATGACTAAGTAGATCTGATATATGATAAAGTAGATCTGATATATGACTAAGTCGATCTTATATATGACTAAGTCGATCTTATATATGACTAAGTAGATCTTATATATGACTAAGTCGATCTGATATATGATAAAGTCGATCTGATATATGACTTTTAAAACTTGAATATATAATGTTTAAAACTTGTATATACAACTTTTAAAACATGAATATACAACTTTTAAAACTTGTAATTACACCTTTACAAGTTGTAATTACAACTTTTAAACTTGAATATTCAACTTTTTGAAGTTGTAATTACACCTTTTAAAGTTGTAATTACAACTTTCAAACTTGAATATACAACTTTTAAAACTTGAATATATAACTTTTAAAAGTTGAATATACAACTTTTAAAACTTGTAATTTCACCTTTACAAGTTGTAATTACAACTTCAAAACTTGAATATACAGCTTTTTAAAGTTGTAATTACAACTTAAAAAAAAAAAAATGTTGTCACTGAGTTTGGCCCTTGTAGGCTTTCGTACAAACGCTAACCAAAATACGAAACGAATATTACAATAATTATAATTCATCCATAAACCACTTCAGCACTGTTGGTTGCATTAAAAATGTCAACATTAACTGTCTGGTAGCGAGATTATGTCATTCTCTTTCATTAAAACAAATTAAAGACCCATAAACCGAATTAAATTTTGAAAGTTAATTTCAGACCAAATACGTTGATGTGCTGTCATATTTTAACAACGCGTCATCATCAATCACCTCAGCACAGTTCTACAAATCGATTTAACTTCCACTAAACTAGCTGAACTTCCTGTTTTACACCCTTCCAAAACGACTGGCTTAAAGTGTTAACACAACATTATTTGACGTCTGTTAGCGTCACAATGACAAGTTTGGATGATTTAAGCATTTATTTATTGCATGGTTTTGGATGATACATAAAGGTTCGGCAACACTACTCCTACGTGTACCTGTATTCGTCACGCGGTCTATCACATTCTGAAACGATCATTTCAGCACATTTTTTTATGAATTTTATTTAATTAATCAATCAATGATTATTTGCAGTTCTAAGTAGGTTGAATTTGAAAAGGACATTGCAAATTCCATGTTCGCATCATTTCAATTGTACATTGTGTGTACTGTCTATACATATTTCTCCCTTCAGGCGTCACACTAACTTGTTGAAGCAAAACTTCATCCATGCATCAACAGAGAATTCATGCTTATAGATCATACATAATTAATTCCGAAATCCAAGAGACAGACTGTCCGTAAACGGTTTCACTGCTTGGTTAGTCTTGATTTCCACATCAGACGTGGCTATCCATGCACACACTATTATTCAAAGTAAATGAAGGCCACATACTGCCGGTACATTCATTCGTGAGTGTCGGTTCTGTTTGATTAATACGTCATTACAATAGTATGTCGTTCAACAAACAAGTAACTCGTTTCACATCTACGTTTTACACCCAATAAACTTAAGTTTATCGTCTATGATACTAACCATCCTATAAACTCCTTCATTGTTGTATATCCACATGAAAATGAACTCAATTGCAACTCATTGCATGCTTTTACTGCGATGTCTCCCTATTAGTCTGAGAGCTAAATAAAGAGATCATAATGATCTGAGGTTTTAGATGACAGAGCTCAAGATTACGATAAGAGTCCTGCAAATTGGATCAAGTTAAGAAGGCGCTGCTAGACATTGGTGAATTAATACCCAACCCATTTTCTGCCAGACAATTGGAGAAATATACTCAACCTAGTTTCAATTACATATGACCTTTTCATTTCATCTTGAAATAATTTATCTAGGACAACAACAAATAGCCGTCAGACGCGTAAGTACTTTGCCAATATTAGGAGACATCACTATAAAACAAACTGAAGTACAATTATTCACAAGTTCACGTTTTAAGTCTAAATAAGAATCGGTGAGGAATGATATTGGTTGATTCACCATACATATGACGGCAAAAAGTGATGACTTAACATGAATGTTTGAAAACATTTCCATACTGAAGTATATATATCTTAGCGGCATGAACTGATGTTAACATCGTGATTGTTTAGTTGTCATCACCAATCTGTATTAGCACTGATACTATACTGCGATAGGGAAAACACAAGCCTCTTGTTTAGGCAATAGCGCTAATGCCTGCCAACTTTCGGCAATAATGATAGTGCCTTGGCACTACATTATTGCCTTGGCATTAACGTTAAGCGCTCCATGTCTCTTCTAATGGGATTGAATTTCAAGTACGCCTTGCTCAGAACTTAAACACTGAATGTCTACAGAGGAAATTGTAAAATAAAGAACATTGAGAGTTCTTTTCTCGTTTCAAAAGAGATGTTCAGTTAAGGTGAACAAGTAGGCAACAAGATACACACGAAAAAGAAGGTAAAATGTGTCAAAAGTCACATATCCATTTGTATAAGTTAAACACAATCAGAGAAAACCGTATGGAATAGACTTGTGTCTTCGAAACCATGGAATTATTTACTGCAACTCCTCTAACGAGTAGATCCAGCACTTCCAGCGTCCCTTGTATTGTCACCAAATCCAGCTTAGAGTCATCAGAGAAACACCCCCACACCATGGCTGATCCTCCATCATATGGTATGGTTAGCATGATGTTCCTGGATGTGTAACGTGTGTTGTAGCCCTGCATACTCTGACTCGCCCATAAACAGTGAGTAGGAATAAACGACTCCCTTTGCTTCCTCCTCCTGGGCACCACCTCCATGACCTCATCTTTCACCATTGCTCTCGACATTGAACACCTGATATCGTCACCACATCCTCCCTTGACAAATGGCCAGCGTGAAAGAGACAACATGACATTTTAAATCATGTCAAACAAACACGCAGCACCAGTGAGACATGGAATGACGTGTTTCCAGGGGTCCTGTTTGGATAGGGGACCAGTAAGCATGCCTCCACAAAGTACTCCCCCTTTGAACTGAGTTACAACCACACACCAAATATTGCCAGTGGACCATCCCATCATAACTTGAACCCCACCGAGACAACAGCGCTGAGGAATCAGGACGTGTCTGCAAACATTCAAGTTGCTCAAGAGAACTTTGATGCGCGCCATTCACCTGCAACGTCCAGTCTAGCATCAGAGTTCTGATCAAGAATGCAAGGAGGATCAGGAGGATTGGCCCGTGCATGGTGACCAATGACACGAGTAAAGGGCTCGTAAAACTCTGGAACATTGCAAGGGTACTGTACCTACAACAGCTGTAATATGCCGCTTCCCATCTGGATGAACTTCACAACAGAGAAATGGGAAGTGATTTTTCCGATTTATAGTACATACTGTCAGCGGCACTGAAGTGTCATACTTGGTTGTCCGGAACAAGGTTGTAAGCCAAACAAAATATCAAAGAAGCTCCATTCGTACATTAAGTTTACCTTCCTACATGGACCAGAGGCAAATTGACAAATGTCGTGTTTTGACAACAAACGTCGCGATAGTTGCCACAGCATCCCTACTTCATGTCTCAATCAATCAAGTTTATTTCGTAAAAGGCCTTAGGCCCACGTACAATACAAAATTAACAAACATGTGATTACATGGTAGTGGCAATTGACAGTCATGTATACTGAGTTCGTAGTAACAATGCTTCCTTTATGTAATTAGAGCAGTTTGTTGTTATTGAATAATTAGTACATTGTAAAATATTTAAAAGGTATTGCTGATCAATATGATACGGTAATGTTTTGAAATATTTACAGCGCAAATCATGATAAACTTTACATTCTAATAGAAAGTGAAATTCATTTTCTACAAAGTTATCATTACAAATATAACAAAGTCGTTGGTGCCTTGGAAGTCCATCAAATCTACCGGTATTTTTGTATATTGGAAGTGCACCGATTCTTAACATTGTTATTCTGCGCCTGGCATCTTTAGATTTCACAAAAAATAAATAAGGTTCCATACAAAATACAGTTTTGATATTTGAATAAAGATCTAGCGATGTACATTTGTGCATTTCCGAAAATATTAATTGCTTGTGACAGTCACTGATTCTTACATGAAATTCTTTAAAAAATTGCTCCTCATTACCAACACCTTGAGCTTCCCACACAAAACCAAAACCATACTTGAAGAGAATATTCCGAACAAAATATACCCAAGTTTTCCTATCAACTTTGTCAAAATTATGTAACATAATATAACATTGCTTCGGATATCTATCCCTAGGAAAATGTAAAAGTTTAAACCAATACTTTACAACACGTAATAAGGTATCACCAAAAATATAGTTTCTACCACATTCAGCCAATACAGCAGCGCTAGAGCATTTATAACTTACACCCAACACATACTTACAAAATCTAATATGAAACTGTTCAACAACATGCCATTGTTGAAAACCCCATATCTCTGAAGCATACAAAATGATAGGCTTTATCTGAGAATCAAAGATCTTAAACAAAATAATCTCCTACCAAAAATGTTAACTGAGGACAAAGCATTATTCGCTTTATTTACCAGATTTTGGACGGATTTAGACCATGAGAGTCTATTTGAAAACAATAAACCCAAATAATTATAGTATGAAGAAATGGCTAACTTATGTTCACCAAAGTACCATGATTCATACCGTCTCAATTTGCCACCATTCCTAAAGACTAAAACCTCTGTTTTCTGAAAATTTACAGACAAACCCCATTTCTTACAAAACTTATATAATACATTGATCTTTCTCTGAAGACTAATGACAGAATCTCTAAACAAACATAAATCATCTGCATACAATAGCAAATACAATTCCATGAACTCTGAATCAATAAATACGCCCCTGTCTCCAATAGTAGATATTTCAGTATATAACTGATTAACAAACAAAGCAAATAATAAAGGACTTAAAATGCAGCCTTGCCGAACTCAACTCATAGAATCAAAGTATTCCGACACCTTTAAATTATTTAACTTAACACTAGCCTTTGTCTTTGAGTACATATCTCTAATAATATTAAACATAGAGCCATGGATACTATTAGATAACAGAACAAACCATAGAAGATCTCTATTTACCGAATTAAATGCTTTACGAAAATCAACAAACATACAATAAAATCTACCTCCTTTTTTGGACAGATATTTCTGTATGACACTTTGGAGTGTAAAAATACTATCCACGGTACAGTATCCCTTACGGAAGCCGCCTTGACACTCTGGGTACAAATCTAACACGTCGACAACCTCTTTTAAACGCTTGTTCAAAATGGAAGTAAAAACCTTGCCACAAATATCCATGAGAGAGATACCACGATAATTATTTATTTGGTGAATACTGCCCTTTTTATGCAACGGAAATATAATACTAAGTGACCACTGATCTGGAAATTTCCCTGATCTAAAAATGGCATTAAATAATATGCATAAATATGACTGCAAAACGAGCTTATTACCCTTAAACATCTCCGGGGGTATCCCATCTGGTCCTGGACTTTTATTTGGCCGTAAACTAGCTAGAGCGAAAGCAACCTCATCAATACTTATTTCCCTATTCACAATATTATTGATATCATCATCATTACAGGTTTCACAAACAACTCCTTGCGCATTATGATTCACAATGTAATCTCTAGTAAAAGATAGAAAATCTTCATCAATATGAACATCTTGAATATTTAAAACATCTTTAAAATACTCAACCCATTCTGAACAGAACTTCATGTGGGCATCAATGTTTACTGCAGATGTGGCTTCAAATCGTATGGATCGGAAAGATATCCGAGAAATTTCGCCAATCTAGAAAGCAACGGCACAACATATGCACTTTTCCTGGCCAATGGTGACAACATTCACTCCAAAGTTGTTATGAATATGTGATAAGTGACAAATAATTACAATGGCACTTACTCTATCACGCATGTCTTGCAAATGTCCCTTAATTTCATATTATGTCATATACTTACTATAAATTTTATTGTTAGCAGTTTGTTATAATAATTATCAGTTTATCAACTTTGGCATGTTCATTGGAATTTTGGCCTTGGCCAACGTTTGCTCGGGGAAAGGCTGTCTTTAGCACACAAATAAACGGGGAAATTTTTAGCTTGTTGCTCCAGTACGCACACCAAATTAAAGCCTACGGTTACGTTTGTGTCGGTTTGCCAGGTATGGACATGTAAAACTCTCCTGGGCGGGGACGGTTGCGCACAGTCTGGTAACTCAAACGGATATTTTGAAGATTGTTTGTTGCAAAAATGTACTGGAGACAAAAGGCTGACACCGAACATGACGCAATAAATATTTTTGAGGTTTAATTTCACAGGTTCTACGCGGACGGGCCCTAATATGATATGTTTGGGCATATATACATACTTACAAACCAAAGGGTGAAACTATATCTTGCAAAAAAGATGGTGGCATGATGCACGTGCCTATTGTTTGTATTCTTATCAGACGTTCAGTAACAAAAGTAACTCTAGTTTATAACCAGAATAAAACCGTTGTAAATCTTTTGAAAATAGATGATTTTGAATTCGAGCATACTTAACTTTGTTCTGTGTTTATGTTATA
Organism: Gibbula magus; assembly: GCA_936450465.1. Classification (NCBI taxonomy): domain Eukaryota; kingdom Metazoa; phylum Mollusca; class Gastropoda; order Trochida; family Trochidae; genus Gibbula; species Gibbula magus. Next base: position 42,448,245 of record OW388290.1, on the reverse strand, counting down.
TTGTCGAAATGTCGGTTATTTTAAATTAACCAGTATCTTAACCAACTAAAGTATGGACGTCGTGAAGTATTCCCAATCTGTATACCAAATAAATCAATAATTAACAAAAAAAAAATTCCAATTCCAAGATAATATTGCATGTTCATAATGTGGTGTTTAACAGTTTATTCCTTAGTGATGTGTTGCTTTGATAGAACATTAACTGTATAAGTATGCTTATGTGATTGATATTTGAAGAAACAGACGTGGTGCGTACGAACATTTAATAACACAATGGTCATCTGTTGCCGCTTTCATGAATGGAGCGCTCATGCATCCACGATGAGTTTGCTATCCCTGTTTGTGTGGTTGCTGGTGTACTTGAACGCTTGTATGATTGGCGTTCAGGTTTGTGCGATTTGGAAACATCATCAAAGCGTGTACATGGTATGACCTATTTGTAATTTATCAAGTCTGAATGTCTAAACAACAGTTCTCAGCACACTGATACGTTAATAAGCATAACATTTGTGTTAGTTTAAAGATGATACAATGTTCTCGAACCTGTGGTTATAAGTTATGTGTATATGTATATACAGTTTGAATTTTACAGATTGCAAAACATTGCATGAAACAGTAGAAATTCACTAAATTGAAACATCACCAATCATCAGACTAAAATGCGATATACAACCATTATTGAACAGATAGTGAACAATGTATTTGGTTCTTCAAGTTCATTTGTTCTTTTTTTAACTAAAACAGGCATTTCTTGATGGGCCCACAGCAAGCAATATTGTCAATTGAAGTGAGACAGAAATAACTACTAAGCCGGGGGACATTTCAAGGATTGCTAACAATGGTAATTACGTTCCTTCAACCATGTTCAGCCATCATTACAATCTGTTTCAACGTTTATTTTCGATGTTAGAGTATACCATTGTCTACATCTGACGACATCTTAAGACAGACTCAACAATATTTTGACAATAACAGGTTCCATAATACGGCATTACTTGTATGTTGGGAGTGTAGTTGAGCAAGTCTATTTTATCAAACATTATAAACATCATATATTATGACTTTGACACAAACGTCCATTTTACCTGAATAATGAGAAGAACAGTTATGAAATACAGCATGTTTTCTATATACAATCATTAACCACATGCATTTAAATCATATGCACAACAACGTTAACAACCTGGTCCCTGTGTCACAGTAGTCAAACAAAAGTTTGTCAAACTAACACCTTACATAATTAGTAGTAGAGAAAGACTAGAACTAGTTAATTAACTCAAATAAATCCCTGGTAAATCAATTCATTGATTTCAAAGAAACACATAATGAGACAAGACATCTTACCAAAATATATTTTGATTGATCTTAGAGGTGGTAAACGGAGTGCAACCATTGGATCCCGGACGTGTGCTTGGACTGTGCAGGGAGGACGTCTGAACTTCACCCTTGACTAATACTAAATTCGTTTAAATTATTGTTTATCATTAGACGTTAATAGATTGTCAAACCTTGACAGCTGGTACATGTAAATATCGCTTGTGCTTTTCAAATGAAACTTATTGTGACGATCCAAAACGAGTAATTGCGTTTAGGTTAGAATACGATTGTGACTTCGTTTTCAAATCTAACATAAATGATTGAATTGAGTGGATTTGTGTTATTTTTAATCAACACATGACGTTTTAATGTTCGTTCTTCTCAAATGGAATATCTTGTTTTACTGTTTATTGTTAACACCGACTCGCTAAGAAGAAGAGTTTAACCCTGTGGTGTATACGATAAGATGAAGCACGTATGAACACACAGGAGAAAGTCAGGGACTCCGTGACAGATCGGCAGCAATGCTGAATTCGTTCAAACTCGATATCCATTGGTTTTAATAGATATCTGAGACGTGTTGTGATCTTCCTGTCACCAAGCTCAGTTTGAATTTGTCATATTTGCATCAACCACAACATACATGTATGATGGAAAAGTTTGTTATTGATGATGACAGTTTATTGATATGTACACACAATCTCTAAACAGGCACTTTTGATGAAAACATATCACATGGAATGCATATTTTCATTACCCTATTTATACAAATGTTTGCAAATCATCAGTTTCCCCAAGTCTTTAAAACTATTTAAGTGTATATTTTGAGTGCACTTTGAAAGTGGACAAGGAAGTACCGGTCTAGTCTGTGCAGAAATGAAGAAGAAGCAAATTCAGAAAATAGAGAACAGATAGATGATGTTGTAGTGCATTGACGATATTTCCAGCGAAATTCAGTATATTACCGCATCACATACAATAAGCACCCTTACCTTAGAGAAAAATAGCAAAGCCATTGTAGTTTGACTTGCTATGGCAGTAGAACATGTTTTCCAGTTTTGGGGGATTTGGGATCGGTTGTATTGTCACCCCAGTTTTTACTAACTACTTCAATATTGCTTTTTGTCCAATTGACCTGACGGGAAATCAACATATTTCAGATCAAATAGTATGGCAAACAGTTGCATTTCATGATTTTAAAGTGATTATGTGAGCGTCAGTATCCTACGCTTGATAGAATTTTACATTGATAGAATTCTTACAAATATAGAGATAGAATTCATATAAGTGACATGCAAAATCTTTCAGCTCGCTATGCAATGGAACTATGAACTTCAGTATCAATTCCCAAATCATTTGTCTTATACAGTTTCTTGTTTGACAGTTTCTTCCGAAACTCCTACAAAGAAATGACAAGGTAATTACTGAAGATTACAATATTAAAGACCAATGTAGGCATCTAATAACAATTATGTATATAGATGCATGATTATATAGTTATCACTAATGACTACAATTTCTAAAGTTCCATTCCCGATGTTTGCTTCAAAGTATTATTATCTGCATGTAAGACGAAACCTAAATAGGTATTGACATGGTACATTTACTACAAACACACACGGAATCTAAACACAACTCATGTTCGTGTTTCTACATTGTTGTCGTAACGTTGTGCCTTAAAATATGTTATTTGATCGGGTAACAATAACTGTATTATTATGATTTTTATGATAAATCCTACATAAAATTTGTGGCAAGTTGACATTAATGTACATGTATAAATATGATGGAATATATTGAGTACTGAATTGCATCGTACTTACGAGAATTATTTATCTGATAGATTATGTACGTGTGAAGCATTGCCAAAATATATGACATGTACAGTCAGCTATTTCGGTCTTTCGGATCTATCAGCATGGTGTGTGTGGAACATGGTTGGGCTTTGAGCTTTGAAACGTTATCAACGCAACCAAAACAGTTGCATAAATTGTTCAATCCGTACAGTTGGCCGTAGCAAATGAGCGTACTATATCCGAGGGGTATTCAAAGTTTTCCATTGACCAACTTCTCTTTAGCGGAAGAAGTAGAAATTTCACTTGTGATATGTAGCATTCTTTCTGTCAGCACTGGTCTTAGAGAAGTGTAAGGAGTAAAACTGGAGGATTTTGAATACAGTACAGAACGGTTATCAGGTTTGGTGTATGACCCTTCAAGAATACAAAGGAGACGTTTGATGAGATGACAGAAACTTACGGAGAGGAAACCCCACTGTATGGCGTTGTCAAACACTGGTATCGTCAGTTCAAGTGTGGTCGGACCACCGTAGAAACAGCTTCAATTCCAGGTCGACCCCAGTCAGCAAGTGATGATGTGCAAGTGGAAGCTGCAATTTTGGAAGATCGCCGAATTACTGTCCGTCAATTTGCCCAATATGTCAAGATAAGTATGGGGTATGTGGAGAAAATCATTCATGACCATTTGCACATGCGAAAGTTGTTGGACTGCTCAAAAGCTCCTTTAGCGATGTTCCAAGAAAACCAGGATAACTTTTTTCAACAGACTAATCACACAGGATGAAACATGGGTCCATCACTATGACCCTGAAAGTAAAATCCAGTCAAAGCAGTGGAAGCATCTTCGGTCACCATCCTCAGTGTCACACTGTGTGGTGCCCATGTAGAGAAAGACTAATAACTGTACCAAGTTTTCGTTTCTTTCAGTAAAGTAGAAGTCTATCAGGGGAAATTTGTATTGAACGTCCCTCGTACATATAAACAGGTCAAGGTCCAAATCAGCAACTCGTAGTTAGTTTAAACCAATTCCCATTCAAACGAGGGAAATAAACAAGAGTCATCAGAAGATGACATATCCCACCGGTTCCACAAAATTTGTAAAACCCATCTTTGACAGATACTTGTGTATCTACTACCGTACTTCAGTTCGTGGGTATTACAGATGCTGAGTTTCAGGTATGTTAAGGGTTTTAGACTTCTGCAGTCAAAATCAACAACAAGCAACATCCCTCTCATGTTTCTATGATTTTATCAAAAGGCACCACTTCAGTTAGTGGGTAATAGACATGCAAAGTTTCAGGAAGATATGATGAACGGTTTTCGAGTTCTGCTCCGGAAACGAAATGATTACGGACGGAAGGACGAACGGACGGACAGACGGACGAGGTGATGACTATATCTCACGGTATTACATACCGGTGGGATAAAAAGTAACTATGAAAAGACATATAGCAGTTCAAAATATTCATTTGCATGAGAGTGTATACTTAATAAGCACTCATAGTTCAGCTTGTCACTTAACATACCTCAGACCAATCAAAATATTAGAAAGGACATCTTCAGCATACATTTGTACGATCGGAAAATGCTCAAAGTTTGAAATTCAAGCAATGTTTAAAGGGACACTGAGTGTTTTTCATGACATTTTATCATTTTAACTTTTTTTTTTTTTAACTTTTAACATGTCAACTCGACTTGCATATTTATCCCCTAATGTCAGATAATTAACAATAACATGCTCTCCATAAAAATCGAGCAACGGCTTAATACATGACGAGAAGTCGAATTCAAGCATCCCATTTACAAGTGCATGTATACCATTTATGATCGATACCATTACCAATATCAACCAATATTTGTATATATTATAATATTTTTGTCTGCTATATACAGGTTTTCAAAATAACGTTGACCAATTAACACGCACCAGAAGCGGCACATTGTCTGGTTTTCGAACATAATCACGATTAAATATCTTAATAGTTTCACTATACTGACTAAAATGTCACTAAAAGTGTAACTGTTGACAACAGTAGATACTCACCGATAAGATAGCACCCTTAGTAACTTTTGAAATATATGACTACAATAAAACACCGAGTGTCCCTTCAACGAACTGCGGGGGCTGGATAGCGCAGTGGTTAGCGGGTTCGGCTTCAGATCAAGAGGTCCGGGGTTCAAATCCCGCCAGGGGCACGGCAACTTTGTCTGGAGTAGAGAACTGTTCTACACGCAGTAAGGTTTGGGTGCAATGTTACACTAAATTTCAGCGCAGTACCACCCATGGTTCGTTAGTTCCAGCCGATGCTCGCAGGTTTCACATGGCGTTGCGGGCTTTCTCCCTGCTATAATACTAGCAGCCGCGATATAAGTGAAATATTCTTGATAGCGGCGTTAAACCCCAACTCACCTCACCTCACCTTCAACGAACTGTCATTGTTGAGGAAATACGGGTAGAAGGAAGGACGAAGGGACCAGGGGTAATACATTGTGCCCGCAGAACGTCATCTGAGGGACGTAAATGGGATCGGGGTCTGAACTTGGGAATACTATTATATTTGTTAGTAGTTCAACTTAATTGCAGGGACATCGCGATATAAGTGAAATATTCTTGATAGCGGCGTTAAACCCCAACTCACCTCACCTCACCTTCAACGAACTGTCATTGTTGAGGAAATACGGGTAGAAGGAAGGACGAAGGGACCAGGGGTAATACATTGTGCCCGCAGAACGTCATCTGAGGGACGTAAATGGGATCGGGGTCTGAACTTGGGAATACTATTATATTTGTTAGTAGTTCAACTTAATTGCAGGGACATCGCAGACAAAAAGGAAACACACCATTGCGACTGCGACGCTTACATTATAATTTATTATCTGATTCTTATCCTCATGTAATATCTGTCGTAATGGTTTTATGTTTCATAGCCATATACCAATATTCAGTTCTATATTTTACATTGATGTTTGATTGAGTTTAGTTGTGCTCATGCAATCGTCGGGTGTTTCTGGAGGAAACAAATACCGTGTCTCTCTCACGTCTCTACATCTCGGATCTATAGGACAAATGTACCAAGAAGACTATTGTGACATAATATTCGTTGTCGCTTTATAGATCCCTTTTGGATATGAATTTTACACCTTACATGTATAGGAATCATTGTCATTGAAATAACCGAGTATGTCAATAGCTTTAGCAAAATACATGTAATTGCCCTTGCATGAACATTTAAATAACATAATGTCAGATGAATTTGAGTATACTCATCTTTACAGTTGTTCTCACTAGTTGTTGGTCAACTCTCGCTATCTCTGCTATTAACGCATCTGGAAACCGATAATATGCATGCAGTTAAAACCGAGTACACAATTGAAGTAACACGATCCTATTTTGATGAACAATCTATAGTAAGAAATATGTCCATTAAGTACTCTTTTGATTTAATTGTGTATCAGTTAACATTTTCATCTGGTACTGAATTATATATTTCTAATCAACCAACTGCTTTATTCTAGGAATCTAGGATCATATAACTTAATAATAACTTTTGGAAAGTTTTTTAATAAACTTGAATATGTTATTTTCACATACGTCTTAGTTCTTTCTACGTTAAAAATAATTATTGTTTTACAATTACTTTATTCACATTTTCTGAAGATAAAACTTGAATGACGTCAATTATGATGTTGAAGTCGTATTTAGTTACATTTCTCAATAATATTCCACGTTTTATTTTCAGGATTTTATGACAGTTAAGGTTGAATTTATCGCTTTCTTGAATTAACTATTCAATGTTTTCATATTGAAAACTTGTTTCTAACTTTAATGGTCAATATAACTATTGAATATGTTGGTTAATTGTAGACCCCTGCTTCAGTTATGATTCACTTCCATGTTTGTCCGTTCTTATGCTTCTTTCTGTCTGTTCTATCAACGAGATAACATACTGATGTTTTGCACATCAGCTTGCAATTCGCAGTGAATATTAAAACTAGACATGATAAAATTTATGAATATGAATTCTTAGACAAAAGTATCATTGGCGATCTCTATTCTATCTCGATCTAGATATGTTTTAATCAATCAATGCCAAATATGATCAAATGTTGTATGAGCTAATAATTTGTACATGCATATAATGAACAAACTGCTCAAATGGAACTATATAACTGTTACATAACCTTTCTAAAAACCAATGCAACATGCTTCCGATTAATTATTTCAGTTCATGTGAATGCAATTAATTTGAATTGTAATGATCATAAAAACAACGATACATTGTTTACCATCGTGCTGACAAAATGAATCTGGTAGATTAAACATATATGTTATCAATAAAGAAACCTAATATAAACTTATTCAAGTCATCCGTATTATTTTAAACGTGTCAGTTCCGCACTGGTAGCTGCATTTAAAATGTACGACATCAACTGTCTAGTAGCAAGATACTTCCATTCATTGTGTCAATATATTGACATAAAGACTTATAAACGGGATTTAATTTTGAAAGTTAACTTGATGCAATGACAGCACATGATAATTCACTTTTGCACATTACTAAAAATCGATTTACTCCCATTGAAATAGCTGTTTCACTGTAATGAATGTACTTCGTGTTAAACCCTTCCCAATAACATGTCTTAAAATGTTACCAGCACATTACTATACTTGCCTTATGTTAGCATCAGAATTACATGTTATGATGATTTGAGCATTCATTCATTGTATAATTTTGGAATAATCCATATCCGGATGACAATATTACTCCTTCATCATGCTTTCAGTAGATATCATAATGAAATGTACATTTAAGCCAATCTTGAATTAATTCAATTAATATGTACATGTATATGTAAGTACCAGTGAGAAGTACGACGTCAACTGGAGGAAAGCAAATCGGCATCCATGCATCACATGAGTATGCCTGCTCATAAATTATAATAATTAATCCTGAAAATAGAGTGTCCATAAACGGTTTCACTGTTTTAAATTAACCTGGATCTCTGATGTAGCTAACTGAACTATTCACAGTAAATGACATTCATGAATATATCGGTTCTGGTTGACTGGAATTTCATTATAATGACAAGTGTCACATATCTGGTCTAAAAACCATCATCACAGATGGCATTTTTGTGATTTATTTCACTTAAACCAATGGGTTCAAATTTGCATGTCTAAATACCAACTATTGCAATGTAAATGTTGTTATGACTTGCCGGGATAATTGTAAGATTTTTTTACACATTGTATAATAACATTGGGTGCTTCAAATTGAGGCAACGTTCAGATAAGAAATCATAATGTAAGCGTCGCAGTCGCAATGCGGGTTTCCTTTTTGGCTGAGATGTCCCTGCAATTTAGTTGAACTACTAAAACATATAAAAGTATTATAGGTCCGTGTAAACGCGTTTCATATGTTACGAGTAAGTGGTGAAGTATCTAGCTTATGTATGATATTATCAATATGTGTTGTTGGTTTAATGATGATAAACTTTCAAGAGTATTTATTGACAACAAACATTACCCAACAGACTGACATCAACAGAAAAGGAGGGAGGTAAGGGAAAGTTTGATAAGAAACAGTGTTTAAATAACGGAACACTGAGTTTGTAAGCATTTAAAATAGACCTGACCATTTTCAAGTCAAGGTATTCGTCGGAAAATGCAGTCTGAGTCTCAGTAGTTCATTATGCACGGAAATTAATCAAATCCAAATTATCATCAACACCAATAATCAAATTTAAATGGGTTAGAAAAGAGTTCTTGACAGTGAGTTAAAGCAGGTTTGTATTAACTGGCTCAAAACACCCAACGTCAGTTGAAGTGAGACAGAAATATCTACTATGCCAGCGGACATTTCAGCGATTGCTAACAATGGTAATAATGGCTCCTTTCAACTATGTTCAATCGTCATTGGAATCTATTTTCGACGTTGGATCTTAAAACAGCAACACCAACAACATGTTTATCATTCTATCTGCACAACTAGATTCTGGGCTTTAATATTATACGTCAATTGTATTGTGGTACCGTAGTTTATGTGATCTAATGATACACTTGTTATTTTATACAGAGTAGTTATTCTCTGTAAACTGAGTGAAACATCTGTAATGTAATAGCTTCAAGTTCCATCGAAATTCAATGCATCAATTTCAAAGATCAAGTACAACATATGAAATCAATTATCGTTTAAGACATATTAATTTCACGTTATCATTGACGATAGTTGCTAGGTTTTCACCGTTGCAAATTGTGTTGAAACATGGTAACGCTGTGGGCACTGAAATTGAATTGACAGAGATTGTGATTACTTTTAGGTAAGAACGATTAGCAACTTCGGTTTTAAATATATGTGAAAGAATTTGGTTAATAAATGTGTGTTACTTCCAGTTAATACATCACTCGTTCTATCAGTGGAATATATTGATTTTACACGGTAGCACCTGTTTCTCGTTAAACCTGAAAAAAGTGTCCTGTGAAGTGTACGATAACATTAAACACAAGACGAAGTCAAAGACTCACTATCCATGACAGATCGGCAACACGACCGCTTTCGTTCAAACTTGATATAAATTGGTTTTGCTAGATATTTGCAACGTGTTCCCAACAATAATCAAAATAAATGAAAAATGAAACCATTACCATTCTTTATTAGTACCCAAAGGTAATTTGTTTCTCACAACACATGAATTGTATATTGATTTAGTAAGTGTCAGTATCACACGCGTGATAGAATCTTAATATTTACAAATTTAGTTAGACGTACATAAATGTCATTCAAAATTTGTTGGCTGTGCTTTAATCGACATATTTGAACTATCAATTCCAGTATCAATTCCCACATAATTGTTCATATACAGTGTCTTTCGTAACGGCTACACAGAAATGGCAATGTAATTACTGAAGATTACATTAACAAAGACCAATGTAGGCAACTCATAACAATTATGTATATATAATAGATGTACGAGCACTAATGACTACTATTTCTAAAGTTCTATTCTTGGTGTGCTGGAAAGTATTATGATCTACATGCAAGACGGAAATTTAAATTGAATTTATTGTACATATCTATAGAAAAAAAACAGATTGTGTATAATCAACTATTATATAGAACTCTTCTGATTTGTCTCATTTCATGCTTTATATTGATTTCGTGGGTGTCAGTATCGTGATAGAAATATTCTTACAAATGGAGTTATGTTCAGCGCGAAACATTTTTCTACTTTGAGAGAACCAGTTATGCTAATACTCGACAGGACTATGTATGATAGTCTCGAGCGTCACGACAAACGCATCATTGTTGATCTCTAATTGATGCCACGAGAATCCTTCTGAAATACAGTTTATATTGATAAATGTCATCTATAATTTAGCATACTTAGCTAGGCAACCGAAGAAAAAGAGAAGGAACTCAAAACCAGATCCCAATTGGAAATGGAACGACGAACACCAGGAAGCAATTGACATCTTAGTCAGGCATCTCACGTCACCTCCCATCACCTTCGAAGTCCACACAGATGCAAGTGCAAATAGACTCGATGTAGTGCAGCAGGACGGAAAGATGAGAGTTATCTCCTATGCAAATCTGAGAAGTGAGAACTACCCTGCTCACAAACTGGAATTCTTGGCATTGAAATAGGCAGTTACAGACAAGTTCCAGACAGACAACCATCAACTAACCTACGTCTTGACATCTGCCAAGCTTGACGCCACTGGCCACAGATGGCTAGCTGCTCTTTCCACCTACGATTTCATCACCACATACCGAGCTGGAAACACCAACATGGATGCCGATGGAAGGCCAGATTCTGCCAAGAGACAGACGTGGAATCAACCTCTATCAAGTTAGGGAGGCACCGTCCACTCCCAGTGGATGCATTTCTAGGAGTTACCCTTGGAGAAGGACAAACAATGCACACTCAGTATGCACAGAACCTGAGAAAGAGGCTACTGTTTGCCTACAATATTGCCTTCAAGGAATCTAAGAAAATTGGTCACAGTCTTAAACAGAACTATGACAAGAGAGTGAGAGAATCACTTCTCCAACCCAACGACAGAGTGTTAGTGCGCCTGGTTGGACTCACGGGAAGAAGCAAACTTGCTAACAAGTGGGGAAAGGAATTCTACATCATTTTGAGACAGCCCAAATGAAGATATTCCTGTCTACACTGTCAAGCAAGAGATCGGTAAGGGGCCACTGAGGACTTTACATCGCAACATGCTACTACCTCTCACAACTCTTTCCCTTCAGCAAGCTCCGCCTGCACCACGACAACGCGACTACCAAAGCAGCAAGAAATATGTGTCCCTTCGCATGAATGAATATCAAGCTACAGAAGAATCCGAAGACAACAGTGAAGAAGAGGTACTGCTGCTGCCAAGACTCAGGATTCGAGCAACTGATTTTGTATCAGGTGCTGTATCAGAGTCTCCCATCTCTGATCAGGGTCACACCCAGAGTGATCAACTCGCCGATACCAGCTCCCCAACGTCTACACAGCACTCCCCTGGATATACTGGAATTACTCTTGCAAGTGCCACTAACACATCGCCAGAAGTTCCAGAACGCATTCCAGACGCAATTGTCTCCCTTCACAGCACCTCAAGTCTTACCTCAACCTCGAACTCAAGTTCAACTTCACGGACAGAGGATGTTACAGTCGTTGAAGTTAATCCACCTCATTTGCCAACTCCCACAGACACTTCACAGTTGGGGAGGCCTACACGTCCTGCCTGGATGAGAGGTGATCAGTGGATCAAAAACTTCGGATCAACCATCAGAGTAGATAGAGAGAAGGAGGATGAAGTTTGTATGTTAGTATGTTCGCATTTCTGTGGTTCCTGTTATTCAGTTTGGTTTGTCCTGTTTGACGTATGACAATTTGAATTCACTTTCAATTGTCATCTGTCAGCCATCGCAGATATGGCTGACCTATCAGCATATTTCTAATGTTGCCTTATTTACGATTCACAGGCAATAATGATGAGTTTGACAAGAACGAGGATCTCCTGAACCCGCGGGCCTGAACCCGCGACATCTATATCCCAGACGACCTGAAACAAACATTAGAATATCTGATATCAGGTATACATCAATGGTCAAATTGCCAACTCTGCTATATTCGGAAAACTTCACTTGGAACTCACTAATAAATAAAGCTTTCAAATACAACATGCTTCCTGTGAATGCTTTCAGAAAATGCACTTCTACAGTTACGACGCCTACAAGGCAGACTAGACAGTAATAGGGGATGTACATAATGTCAGCTTGACCTCTGACCTGATTTGCAGTGCTCATAAGACAATTAGCTTTGCTTTCAGTTACTTCTGCCGTATTTATCACCAATTATGTGTAATTCTCATTACTGCCGTTTCATTTAAGAAATAGATTTCAAAATGTGTTTGTTCACTGAGTTATAGACGGTTTTACCAGTGCAAGTTAAAATGGTATAAATGCCGGAGGTTGTCGACGGCATTTATGCAACAGTTTAACCTGAACATTCAGAATTCAGAATTTGCAATTTAAGAGAAGTTTTCACCTGCAGATAAAATTGATTTTTTTTGTGCAAACACATACAGTCATGCATATTAACCTTTTCCCTCCCAGTGTTACCATATTGGAACATGTGCTTTAAAACCTCGTAAAATATTTGGATGTTTTAAAATTATATCTTATTTTGACAGTCATATCAGTTTATAACTTATTTTACTATATAATGAGGATGTTTAAAAAATGGGATTAAATCAGTTTGTTAGATGAAAACCAATAACGGTTTATTTATTTTTGTAAATGTTTATTGATTTGAAATTTTACAAATATTATTGTTTTGATAAATTATGATAGACACGTAATAATATTAAAAAAGAGTTTCGTTTTAAAAGTAAAACAAAGAGTAGAAATGAATGTTAAAGATGATTGTTCCCACATGGTAACATTGGGGGGAATATCACAAAAGTTATAATAAAAAAAGAATTTATTAAATGAATAAAAACACGACAAAATATCGGTACAATGATGTATGTCAAGGTTATTTGGGTTATAGTAGGGGTTGCTTCGTGGTATCTTCCTTGCTTAGATTAGTGGGGCGAGATAATCCCTTAGAACAAAAGGTGTGAGATTTGGTCACCTGGGCCGTTTGTCCAATGTGTAACAACACAGAAATACCTGCCATACAACGTATAAGGAACATGAATAATAAATATATTCAGACATGACAATTATATCCGTCATATGCATGTTACATGAAACGTTCATATGTTGATTGAATGACAAGTCAATTAGGAAAAAGTTGATTGCCATTTTGACAAAAACTGGTGATTGGTAACATATGCTTGATAGGTTTTTGCATTATTCAATAGAACTCATTTTTGACAAAAAATAAAACATGGACCTGGTAACTCTTGGTATATAAAGGCATAGGTTTCGAATTTTTTTTCCAAATTAAGAACAAACTTGTCTCTTGCAATCTGTCTGTTGTCTACGGCATGGCTGAGGTTGTCTCTGAAGGATGTCAATTGACCATCTGTATTGATGGATAACTGCATTTAACCACTAATGTACATTGTTGGTGTCTTGTCTTGAAACAAGAAAAATATATGTTGCAACAAGACTACTTAACTTCGTAAATATTTCTGATATACAACTATCCAACACCCAGATTGTATTGTTTTAAAAAACCAAGCTAAACTCATATTCTCTACAATTTCAAAAGTTCAGACACCTGATCAACAACATGCTCAGATAATTTTCACTTTTTTTATATGATGGTACTTGAAAATATTCTGTTTTAGTCCACCGCCGTTTTGATACATTTGCCAGAATATTGACAAATATAAGGTAAATAAACTTACAAATCTGGCCCGTACCGCGGTATCCAACCATGGAGACTTATCCATTATCAACTCACTCTCAGATAGCTTCGCGCACGTAATCGTTACTGTTGCACGTGAAATGTGTAACCCGCAATCGCAAGCACAAACCGTGGTTCAATACAGAATGTAGAACATTTAGAAGAAATATCCATAGAGCTAAAAGAAAGTTAAGAAAAACAAATCGCAATTTAATCTACAGACACTACGCACCGAATCGAAAGCCTAAAAAATGCATATACATATCAGAAAACATAACATATCTATACGAACAGTGAAGTGCCTGATATTGAAACATGTTTGAATATTATAAAATTGTAAATGAAAATGACCATAATGAACATGATAAAACGTTCATAGAAAGTACGTCACAAGACCTGAATTATGACTGTAGTCTTTTTAAATAAGGACAAAAGCTTTGAAGAAACAACATTGAAAACGATTATTTAATTGACACCATTGACATTTTTGCCCCTTACTTAGTTCAATGTTTTAACCTCAACAGGCAAACTACCCGATTCTTTGCTGATTGGAGTAAAGCCGAAATACAAAAATAAAGGTGACCAACTTAACCTAAGTTCATACCGACCTATAACCGTTTTAAGCTTAGTTGGTAATTTTTTTCACTTCTAATCTTAACGCGCGCAAATTTCCTTGAAATCAATAATACCATTACCCCCGCTCAAGTAAGCTTCAGAAAACACTTTACAACGTCCGATAAGATCTATATTTTGCAAACAATTAATAGTATAATGACATCACAAAAGCAAAATGGTGCCATCACCGACTACAAAAGCATTCGATACCGTTTGGCGAGTCTGTTGATGGTCGAAAATTTAAACGTCAGGTATACACGGTAGATTTCTTGTTCTCGTGAAAAATATGTGACATTAAAGGGGCAGTAGCACGTTTTTTGCAAATTTTATTTGTTCAAATTTCCGATTTATAATGATAGTTAATGTCATTTATATTTACTGTAGAGGGTAAAACATCTTATTACACAAACAAATGGTATGTATACAAATGGTTGTGATGGAGTAAATTTTGAACTTTCTAATGAGAATGACTTACATATCTGCCTGCAAATCTAATTATTACTTCATGCTGACGAAACTGTTTTATTTGGTATTACACCTAATGCTCTGCAAAAATCTTGATTCTTTCTATGTGGGGGGGGGGGGGGGGGGGGGGGGGGGGGGGGGGGAAATAGCGCAGTGGTTAGCACGTTTGGCTTCGGATCAAGAGGTCCTGGTTTCGAATCCCGCTAGGGGCACTTTGTCTGTAGTAAAGAACTGTTCTACATGCAGACAGGTTTTTGTGCAATGCTACACAGAATTTCAGTGCAGTACCACCCATGGTTCGCTAGTTCCAGCCGTTGCTCGCAGGTTTCACCGCAATGCATAGCCACATGGCGTTGCGGGATTTCTCCCTGCCAGCCTGCAGCCGTGATCTAAGTGAAATACTCTTGAAAGCGGCGTTAAACCCTAACTCACTCACTCTATGAATATTGCACTACTTGGCAGCTTTACATAAATGTATCCAAAACAAAGATTTTAGTCTTTGGTTCAGGCCCGCAGTTAAATCAAAACTTAAATTCAAATTTGGTGAAAAGAATCTCAGTTTAGTTGATAGTTACGTATATCTAGTTATTAATCACCCGTTGAAGATATCGCAGTGTAATAAATCTACCGTGTTATTACACTTAGTGTAATAACATCGCGTGCTGCCGGAACTACTTGCACTTGGTCACATGACCAAAGTAACGTGACCAAAACAATGTCAGCTGTCAATCACAACATCTCCAAGTAGCATTATTTCAGACATTTTTACTTTTACAATATCCTTTTAAATGACTATCGCAGCATTGATATCTAAATAATAAATAATTATACAAATCAGTGGTCACAAGAACTTGCAGAGTATAAACAATTATTCTCACATCTCTGACAATCAACATCGTCAAATCAGCGACTTGATCAACCGTCCAGCTGATGCGGGGTCACGGGAGTGCACTGTTGTTGACATTGGTCCAAATCGAGCAAGTGTTTCAAATTTGCAGCAAAGTACAAACACAAACACTCTAAATGTTAGCCGTTCTCAAATGCAATCCCTTGGTCCTATCTTTGCAGGACCAATAAACAACTCAGTGATCCATTTTAACTTTCATACTTCTTAAAACTTTTCAAACTGTTTCAAACGTTCGTGCCACACGAACAGCAACGCTTCTTTGAGGCGGTTCACAGCTTGAAAGCTATGATACCACGCACTTAAAAGATAATCCCGAGAATTGAAATTTGTGATTCAAAAAGTTATGTCAAGTTGTTGTTTTTTCATTAAATATGATGTTTGGTTCTTAAAATCGTGTTGATCTTTAATTGTTTTAGATCGTTGTTCAGTGTTAACGTAAAACGGAATGACAGCAGCCTCATTACAATGTATTCATACGCCTGACCTAGTTATGCTGGCATAATGCACTCGAACCGGCCTTTCGTTTGCGCATTATTTTGTTAATGTTGGGTGATTAATAAATAAAATACTAAACTCTGTTCTGTTTAATAACATATTTATGAAACTCGTGAGATGGTATTGGTATTTAACTCGCTTTCGCTCGTTAAATACCAAACCACTCACTCGTTTCATAAATATGTTATTAAACAGGACAGAGTTTAGTATTCTCTATGTATCAAGTTGCATAGAAATAAAAGGATGGTATCTGCCATCAATACTATAGCTGGATCGGAAGAATGGGGATTTGAGAAACTTGAACTAATAGAAAGTATTCATTTAAAATTTATGAAACTCGCATCTGGACTAAGACAATCTACCCCACATTAAATTTCATGGTTTACGGCGAATTTGGGAGAATACCAATTTATGTAAAAACATACCAGCGTATGTTATCCTTTTGGCACAAAATTACATGCACTGATACATTTAAATTATCCAACGTGTTATATCATTATAGTTTGAATAAATATAACGAAAACTTTAATTCGGATCCATAGATTCACTTTATCAAAAGTTTAATAGATATAATTGGATTATCACATGTATTTGTAATTTCTAGTCTTTTCTAGTTTTGAAAGCTGGACAAATTCTCTGAGACCAGTTCACTCAAAATTGGAGAGAAAATGTCAGATCAAGTCCAAAATGAATGTATTATCAACACTTTAAACAAACAGTTTAGTTTTTCGAAAATTATTTACTTTCTCCGAAACATATTTATGTTCCAATTTTGAAATTTAGAACCTTAAATCTCAACTTACCAATTGAAACTGGAAGATGGCAGAACATACCGAGTGATGAAAGATGTTGTAAACTTTGTAACTTAAGTGTAATGGATGACGAATTACACTATATATTAAACTACCCAATGCTATATTTAAATCGCGAAGGATATATACCCAAAAAATATTTTTAGTAACAATATATCTAAATAAGTATACGTCCTATCGTCAACAACTATCGTACATAAGAAATACTTGTCAAGTTTTATCATACAGCTTCAAAATATGCTAACAAATATTTAGTAAATACCTGTATTCTGTCTGTTATTTATTTACATATTCATGTATTATTCAATGAACTATTAATTGTAATCACTGTGTGTCTACAGACGCATGTCTATAAATTATAAATTGTATTTATGTATATGCTTCTGTACCACCGAAGGTGATTTATGAATGATAAAACAGTTGTAAAAGTTGCAACAGCTGATAACATGTAATCTTGTACCACCAAAGGTGTTTTTATTCAAGAATAACGTGAAAAGAAGGAAGAAGGAGTCAGGGCAGACAGAGAGATAGTTTAATATTTTGGTATCACCTCGTACAATGCAAATACAAATACATGTAAATATAAACATAAAATTCATTGCCGATCCACCCATTTAGGGTTATGAGAGACACACAATTAAAAACTAAAACCAATTTTATATACAATAAATTACATAAAAGGTTTTACATACCATTGTATAAAAGACCCCTTCTTCTATCTAAAATAACTTTGCAGGTTTTGGCCGCTAAAAATGCAATATTAGGGTTAGACAATATAAAAGACAATATCACAGAAGTTTCCCTGAGTAAAATTATCACAGACACTGTTACATTTACCTAAGCACTTTTCTTAAATCAGCATAAGTCAGGTTAACACTTGCTGGTGAGAGCTAATCTGTGATTATCTGTTGTCAGTGATCGCGTTGCTGGCTGGACCATTTCTCACGGGATAAAGAAATATTTGCACAATCAATCAAGCGTAACTCTTAATCCACCCAACCTGCTGGGTGATCGAGAAGATACCGTCGCATATGCGGATTACAGACAGACAGACATATGTTTTGTTAGAGTCTCGACTCACATGAAATACATACATAAATATACATTATAAAATCACATAAAAGTGAGCCACCCTGTAAGGGTTATGAGAGACTATCTTGCTTAAAAATGTAAAATATAAACATAAAAATATAAAGCTAATATTATAAGTAAAGAATATAAACATATATAAAATATACTATTAACCATACAATATATGCTTCCTTTTTTGTAAAATATCAAAGCAGGTTATGGCGGAAAAAAGACATTGTGTTTTAAAGTAAAACAAATGTATCATCACAGAGCTCTTTAAAGTTGGGATAGCTGAAACAGACATTTTCATACAGCCTTTTACGCAACTCGTCATACACAGGACAACGTAAAAGCACATGTCAACACTCTCACTACACCCGAAACATACTATGTCACTTACATCTTTATTTACAAATAAGAAGGCCTAGAGCTCTATTACCAGACTTAACTGCTGCCTTAGCCATTACATTATAATCAATATGCTCTGTTAGCAATCTGCCTAAATAATTGTAACTATCATAAAATGTTTAAACAGAATTACCAACAGAAAAAATAGCCCGAGTTATCGGTGTACTGAAATGTTTGAAATGTACAATCTTAGATTTATCATTATTTATACTTATGCCATTATTCACACATCAATTATTTAAAATACATAATAAATGGTTTAAATCCTCTGATGATTCTGCAAGCAGAATAATGTCATCAGCATATGCTAAGGCTGCAATAGTGGTACCGTAAACAGAAATACCGATACCACTTTCTTCTAACTGGCAAAGTAAATCATTAATAAAGAAATTGAATAACAATGGAGAGAGTAAGCAGCCTTGCTTTAAACCTTGGTTAACATTAAACCATGACGTTAACATACCATTTACATGAACACTGCATTTTACATTATCATAGAAAGACTGGAGAGCTTGAAACATTTTCCTTTTCACACCAATTCCACTTACTCTCTCCCACAACACACTTCTATCAATACAATCGTACGCTTTCTTACAATCAATAAAAGCAGCAAAAGTTTCCTTAATTTTACATTTTCTATTTTCAATAAAAGAACAAACAGAGTGAATATGATCGGTGGTGGACCTCTTCTTCCGGAATCCGTTTTGTGTATCTCTTAAAACACCAGCAGCTTCAGCCCATGACTGCACATGTTAACTAGAAGAGTTAACTGACACTCTCAACCCAGCAGCCTTAGACGTTGTGAAAACATCTAATAAGGAAATGTCAGCGTCTTCATGCACCTGTGTCAGTAACGGACGCAGTGAGTAAACAAATGGCCCCAACAATAGGAATGGACTGATTACTAATTCGAGTTCAGTTTGTCGAAAGACTGGATGATGTTTCATGTAAAAAAGGGAGGGTCTGCATCTGCTTGAAGTAAAACAATATTCCTGTAAATTGAATTTTGTCCACGCATAATTAAGCTGTAATTAGAAATGCCTTGTATTGATAATAATAATGTTTATTTCGGAAGTGTAGGCCTTCCAGCCAGTATTTCACAATATATACAACATGAGTCACAAATTTTGCAAACATAACTGTGATATGTAATACATTTACATAACATACATTTCAACATATACAATATATAGTAGTAATACATCATCTCAGTGTGCTATACATGTAGCCGAAATACTCTTTAAACATTTGAATACAAACTTTATGATTGTAACGTTTGATTAATAAATGTAGTCTAAATGTTATAATTGTTTATTCTTCCAAGCTCTATTGTCGATAAAGAATAGACTGTATTAGGTATACCCGGCAAGCTTTCTTGCATACTTTTAACTGTTACATATGTTGATTATTGTGTTATTGTTATTCATTTTTATATTCTTGTATATTCCTTGTTAATACTACCTATCAATTGACAAAATAATTAAACACATTAAACACAAAAGTCAATTCTTTGAACATTCTACATTTTGTCTCATGTACAATTGAAAAGATGTACAAAATTAAGACCACTTTTTTAGTCTGCAAAGGCTATTATTCGATATAGATTCTAATATAATGCTGATGCCACTCAAACAGGTAATGTTAATGACATCTACGTTGAAACATTGCCGATACAGCATAATTTATATATACACTGTATCTAGTCTTCATCACCCTAACTTCTAGAATATGCCATTCAAAAACATCGTAGTTTATACAGAGAAAGAAGAGAGAAGAAACGTATTTTATTTCGGTGTCAGGTGCATACATACATTTCACATATGGCATAATAAAACAATATTCACATGATATAAAAACATTGCAGATACAACGATAACACCCGGCCTACAAAGGCCTATGAGATACCATATTACTTAGTGGCCCTAGTGGCCTGAGTGGGAAATCAGCTCCGCTTGAAACCGCTCGTAAAATCCCAAAGAGAAGAAGAAGAAGATGTTACTTCGTTAATATTAAAATATAGATAAATAGACACAACTATACCAGTGTGAGTCCAGCAGTTAGCAATTGTATTCAGCAGTCACTGAACAGGATGTTTGGCGGGATGTCATTGTCCAAAAAAGGCATTATATATTCCGGGTGGCACTATAAGCAGGGTATATTGTAGTCGCTTGATGACAAGTTAAAACCGATCACAATCTAGGACTATGTCGTTATAGTTGGTAGATTAAATATGAAAACAATTCTAAACTTGAGAATCGACCCTGGCAGTCGGTAGGTGATATATCATAACCCTTCACAATATGGTAATCAACCCGTTGTAATCGGTTGATAATAAATATTCCATAACATTCACAATCTAGGAATCGACCACTACAGTGAGTAGATGTAATATCACAACCCTTCACAATCTAGGAATCGAACCTGTCGTAGATAAGATAAAGAAACGAGTTGAAAGCTCCTCACAATCTAGGAATCGACCCCTATAATCTGCTGATAAGAAAGACTGTTTGAGAACCCTTCACAATCTAGGAATCGCCCATGTAGTCCGTTGATAAGATATACAAATCTATTTGACAACCCTTCACAATCTAGGAATCGACTCGTACAGTCTGTTTAATAGCCTTACAAACACATTCCTAGATTGTGATCATTCTCAGATTGTAAGGGTCGAACAATCTGCAGAGAGTTTAAACAATCTAGGAATGGTGAAATATTCCTAGATTGTGAGCTCACAATCTGCAGATTGTTCGAAAAATCTGCAGATTGTGATATACCCAAGATTGTTCGTAACATCTACACAATTCTATGTAATTGTGGACAGGAGTACACTGGAGAAACGCTGCGGCCTATCACCACAAGGATCAAGCAACATTAAGTGTTGTGAACAAACTTGACCAGACATCCTGACGAACAAGGATCACAACATTATGGGAGGCTACTTAAGTCTTATGAACCAACAAAAACAACTGGCAGCAAATACAAGAAGCGATTGGCATTGGATTTTAATAAAGTCAATTGGTCTTTCTCATTTTACCAATTTTCATTATTAATATCCGGTCACTTCCTCAATAAAGCCTACATACCATTGTTTATTTAGCAATCAGGTTTGGTATACAATGGAAAATGGATTTGCAATATTATCGCATGCAGTTTTAAATCTTTCTAATTTAGTTTCATCACCATTATTTGCATTGCTATAAAAATTAATACCATTATGACCTTACTTACATTCCATCTAATGACGGAGTGCACTATATACCTAAACGTTGTGTATTTTCACACTGAATAAGTGATCCAGAAGATCTTCCTGTTCGTAAGTACTTAACTGTACATTTCCTGTGTTGTAGACATTTTACACAATATGCGGATACACTCTCGACAACATGTATCATTATGGAGACTCGTATGTGCATTTGTAGTTGTGAATGGTTATGTTTTAATAGATTTTGACCTAAAAATAACATATTCCAAATATTATTCAATTTTATGTATTTTTACGATTACTGTCCCAACGTTTCCACATGGGAACATGCCAATATCTTAAAAACTATGGGTCGTATCAGTATACAGTTTTAGATTTCACTTTTCATCATCATTATGTGGCTCTATTATGAAAATGATAGGATTCTAACAATTAAATTTTGTAGTGGGATAATTAAGGCTAGAACAAATGTGTAGTCTTGTCTTAGATCAGCCGCTAAGCTCTGCCCACAATAGTACCGCATCGCTCATGTGTTACCACGCGCAAAAGTAGGTCACAGGAATATAATATTAGTATTTAATTTATGGTTCTAAAATGCTGTATTAATTGAACTTTTAATCGAAATACAAATAGAATTCTCGTTGAAGATTTTTAAAATGAAGAAAGAAAAGAAAACAGCATGTGATAGCATTGTCATAATTGCGCAATATTACAGTGATACAGAAGTCCTGCAGGTTATATTGTATCAACTTCAAACTATGATGGTTATCACTTTCGAGTTTACCTGTCACATGACCTTTTTTTAATCCAATCATCAGAGAGCATGTCGCTTAAATTTCAAAGTCTGAATTTATAAATGTGTATGTTTTATTACTGAGTTAACTTTACAATGTATTTTAGGTTTTCTTGATAGTGGCCTCAATATGAATGTACGTCTTTGTTTACTTCCGACTTCTGTTAATCAAGACAATCGCACATCATCTTCACAACGTCACGGGCGTAGCGAAAAGATTTCCATATCTTCTAAAATGGAGAGATATCGATGCATTTTCACCTTGCCGTGGGAAGATGATCTCACACAAACTTAGGTAGTGTTAAAGGGACATTAAGTATGTTTTGGAGTCACAATATGTCAAACGTTATAAACGGCTATCGAGAAGCAGTGACTGTTGCTAACAACAATAATGACACTATAAAGGTAAACATCGACCACTGTGATCGAAAACCGAACAATGCATCGCGGCAAATTAGTCCAATGTAATTTGACAAAACTGTAAATTTGGGTTGGTAATGTTTAATAGAGCAGCCGTCTGTTCGTGTTAATGGGACGTGTAATTTCGATTTCAGCACATGTATAATGCTGTTGCTATGGGGATATTTTAAGTTGAAAACAAGGTCATATACTTATCAAACTTAAATCATCACATGTGTTATTTCGGCACATACATGTATGATAGCCAAAAAAATATTATGAAACATACTTAATGTCGCTTTAAAATGTTTTAATTTGTAATTATCAACACTATTTTCAAAATATTCAAGTTCATTATTAATGAACGAATATCGTTTAAATTATGACACAAATGTAATTACAATCGACAAAAAGATATGAATGTCCATTAGCTAATTTATCAGACCATAATGTGCAAATAAGTGGATTTTGAATGCCTGCTTATGTCTGACTTGAATTCGATGACGCATCTCTGCTGTAGAAGGTAGGGTGTCATAAAACAAGTGAAAAAGTAAAAGTTCACTCTCCTGGTTAAGAAAATTCGGAAACGACGATTTATTAACAGACGGGAACATTTTTAAATTTTACATTAGCTGACTTCTGGAGAAATGACGTGACCTTGTTACACCGGTGGATCAACATATCATGCTTTTTTATATATTATGTTCCCCCCAAATAGCCATTTATCGTGAAATTTTACACAATAAGCGTTGCCGACCCGATAAGTCGAATCTATTGTGCATCTATAGTAGGTCTCATGCGATTTTGTGATTTCAAACAGCAAGCTGGTTGACTATTCCATTATTCTGCTATGTCTCAAACTCTACTCAGAGTGTTTATATATCAATACATCAGTCAGATCACTTAACTACTTTCGACTGGTCATTTTAATGTGAACACCTTAAAATGGCAACTCGAATGGGAATGGACTAGCATGACTTAATCGAATCATGTACATTCATTTTGTACCCTTTTTATTGGTTAGGGGGTATTATTTCGCCCTTTGTAACACTTCAATCGTTGGCACAAGAGCATCGTGTAGAAGCACCATAAGTTTTATGATTATTACGTCTTTTTTAGAGGATTTTTAGGAAAACCTGAGAGGTTAGACCTGACGGTTATCTATCACGTAAATTACTCCGTGAACGTTATTGTAGAGATTGTTTATAATTGAAAATAACTTTAGCTACTACACACTATAATATAATTATACCCCCGCTACGATGTAAGCGGGGGTATATAGCGGTCATTCCGTCCGTCCGTCCGTCCGTCCGTCCTTCCGTCCTTTCAATTTTCTCAAAAACCGTCAAAGGTACATCAACCAAACTTTGTACAGTTGTTAACCATGTTCTTCCAATCGCGCACAGACAATTTTCTATTTTCTGAGATTTAAATTTGTTGTCGTTTCCACGGAAACGTTACTTTTTGGACTTAGTTTTATTGTGTTCAATGGGGACAAGTTTTCTCGGATACTGTTCAACCTAGGTGAATGAAATTTAACATGTAGGTAGTCCAGATGATTCTCTTCATCGAGTGTAAAATCCATTTCCAAAATATAATTATTTTACGGAGTTATGGCCCTTGAATCCGAAATTGAACTTTGTACCAAAAGAGCTGTGATGCTCCAATTGGGAAAAGTTTTCTCGGCAACTATTACATCTAGGTGAATGAATTTTAACATGTAGGTAGTCCAGATGATACTCTTCATCGAGCTTAAAATCCATTTCCGAAATATTATTTTTTACAGAGTTATGGCCCTTGAATCCGAAATTGAACTTAGTACCAAAGGAGCTGTGATCCTCTAATTTGGACAAGTTTTCCCGGAAACTATTACATCTAGGTGAATGAAATGTACCATGTAGGTAGTCCAGATGATACTCTTCATCGAGTTCACAGTCCATTTCCGAAATATTATTGTTTACGGAGTTATGAAGCCCTTGAATCTGTAATTGAACTTGGTACAAATTACCGGTGTGATGCTCTAATGGGGAAAATGTGTACATCAAGCGTTTAAACATTTAGATGTAATATCTTTCATTTGAATATGTTTCAAGGTGTATAGGCAGAATGTATAATTAATACCTTTATACTGTAGTAACTACTAGTAAATGCATTTGATGTGTTTTGGTAGTCCTATATTGCTGCGATTTGATTCATTTTGGTTGTAATTTGCAGGATCTTATAACGAATTAGCGTAGGTTGTGTATTTCTAACCCATGTATTATACGAGTTTCCATCATTATGGGTATCTTTGCCATACATGTTTATATCTTGACAGTGCAGTACCATTACAAGATCGGCGCCGTTCACAGAGTAATAGATGGAAAGGAAGTCGTGTGTCTGAAACAAATTCTATTCTAGACTGAAACAGGAAATTAGAACACGGTAAAGAGATTTTATGAGATAGCAGTCTGGTATTATGCTGACTCCGCAGAACGTGCGGTAACCATAGGACATGTAGGCGTGTGGTATGTACATCAAACATGCAGCACAAATATAATATACAAATTGTAGACGAAGACTGATAATTGAAATTACCCAGGAGAGGAATTATTAAGAGATCAAGGATCCAGCGTAATGCTATTGAAATACAAGACAAATGTACAACCCTTAACTACCGGAACTTGCGACCACTTGACAGGACATTCACTTTCGGTTAACAAGCTTCTCCATACGACTAAATGTTTTGTAGATAAAATATGACGTTTAATATGTACAATGTATATAAATGGACCGCAATTTCGTCATAATGCCATACATTTGTGCATCAAAGAACTCGCTTAGCGTGTTAAATAAACATTTAAATAAATTATGTTGCGAACCAGGTTTGCCAAACTGGTTGAATATAATTATTAACGAATTACATCCCTTCATGTAACGATATGATACCTAAATGAAAAACAAGTACGAATGATTATTCATAGCACAATATCATTGTAAACATTACACTATATAAGTACGTAACCTTGAAGGCTGAACGAACACGTGCTAGCTTGATTGAGGCTATCATCATTGAAACATTGAAAAATACATGTAGTTACAAAATATGTATTTCATTACAGTTAAACAGTGCCAGATGTGCTAATCAACATGTAATGTACATGTACATGACAGAGAGAGGGATAGATTACTCTCATACATTACTTGCCTGTAAGTGATGACTAGCTTAGAAACAATGGTATCATGTCATGACCTTATGCTGATGTTATAGGGTATGCAATTTATAGACACATATGGTATGATCACTCATACATGTTACGAGACGATCTAAATGACATTACAATGTATATTTGATGAAAATTATAATAATCATTATAACAACTGCACTATATTATTGACACATTATGACATTATCAGTGGTACATTAAACTTTCTAAACTTTGGTTTAAATAAGAAGGTAATTCTGAGATACTAAGAAAGATCACATAGTCAAATAAGTATTTGGGACGTTGTCTTTTCACACAATTCATATTTTCATAGTGAACATGGACGTTAACAGAAAAACTTTTTAAGTTCGATGAAATCTGTGTTCATATAACTGTTTCATTCTGAATTGAATTGTCAGTTTTCGCTCCAAAATTATATAGACCTTTGAGTCTTTTAAGACAGCCTTACACTGTGCCGAATTTAAAAAAAAATGGAAACTAGGTGATGAGGACATTTACCATATTAATAACCTTTCTGTCAATAAGAACCCAACATATCATTCTATTTGGTGTTTAAAACACTTTATAAAGTGTGTGTGCCACCTGTTGCTTTCCGTAGAACTTATGATCATTATGGATACACTATGTTCTTAGTGGTCAATGATCGCCCGTCTGAGATAGTCGTCATCATTAACAGTTAATACATACACACAGTTTGGGCATTAATGCAATGTTATATAGTTACTCCAGTAAATGGAACATAATTGTTTTTCAAGCATCATTTAGAGAGAACACAATACTAGAGAACTGAGAAATAAGGTTGTTTCTTCCCCTGAATCGGAATTTGAAACTAAGTCTAAGATGTTGCAATATGTCGTCGCATTCAGAAACTCAATTTCTAATCGAAAAGAAACGATTTGACTAAGCAAATAACCTATAAATGTTTACTGTTTCTGTCTGCACATATAATAACCAACCAAACCGTCATGCTCTAAACCATGTTAATTAGCACGATTCCTTCATTCGATATCATGTTCGTTGTTTAGAACAGCTGCCACATTTAAGTTAATAATCACGTTGATACATATGTTATTGATACATATGAAGTCTTGGAAGAATTCAGAAGAAGTTCAGTTCAGTCAATGATGCGGGAATGGTTCGAGAAACGTAAAGTGGTATAATTTATTCTTTATTTAAAACTAGAGTTATAACGAGATTCCATCATTTCAGCTATTTTTGGAAATGCAGCCTTGTTTTTAGAGGGGATACCATATGTTTCAACATCAAAGGACTTCGTTAACATTATTTAGTTGACAGTGAAAAAAGGCATTTCCTGTAAAAATGAAAAATAAACCTTTAGTGACCATTATTCTTTTTTAGACATCTTTAAATAAAAGAACATTGACATGGCAAGATAATAGATAATAATTATAGAGATGAGAACATATACAGTTAAACATTTCAAAATATCAATAAACATTATTGGATGACACGTTTGAGATAAACAACGTTAGTTTGTTTATATTTATACGTTCTTCATAACTGGCATAAAGTGTCAATTTGTAGTGTGAACTAGAACATGTTAAAATCTGTGAATTGAACAATCTTGACCGAGTGAAGCTAGTCAAAGACTCTGATATCCAACATAACGTATACCACAATTTATGTCGACATATGACACGTTTGATTATTAGAATCATTTAACTGTCTATTTTATATACTAAGCTTTTTAACCTGAGTTTATACAAGCAATTAAGTATTGATATAACGTTATTCAACAATTTATAATAAAGACAAATATGTTCATAAATATATAATTGTGTATAGGTATTAAGCAAAACTATAATCGCAAGCAATCTAAATAAATATAGATCAACAGGTATATTAGGTTATTAAATTCATTTAGATTGAATCGCAAGCGACGATAAACGGATACGACACATACATGTTTCAATCATATGAAATATAATAATTAAGCCATTGCTCCATTAATATTGCGCACTGCCAACTGAACGTTGCCAGTCTCTGGCATGGTTCTAGAATTATTGAGACCCAAATTCCATATATCAAAATCGAACAATTGTAAATGGCTAAAACGTGGCTTATGAATTCGCTATGATTTACTTATTTGCTCACATCGTTACTGCGCATATTTTACAAGTATTGAAGGTTTTATATATCGGAACAGTTTATGTCATTACTCTCCCTAACGATCGGAAATGACTGTTGCCTGTTGGCGATGGATTTATCATTGATTCATATTCACTAACACGTTAACGTTGTCAAGTAATCCTGAAAAAGTCATGCGATTGTTGATCCCAGTTGTTGAGTTATTCACCTATGAAGTTGGTTAAATGTTCAAAGTAAAATTATTTTGAAAGGTCATTATGCTACGAAATTGTTATTTTTCAATGCTTTTGCTGCAAGTTTCAGCTCTAACATTTTTTATCTACGGTTGCATTTGCACTTCTTCAGAGGAGACGTTTGTCAAAGGTACCTGGGGTCAGGCATTTTGAAAAGTGACTAAAATATATAAAAAAAAAGAAACTAAACTACGTGACCTACGAATTCACCATGTTTTACTTTTTAATTTGTATTGTTATTGCGCATCTTTTGAAAAAAGGTTTCAAGTGTCTAAGTACATTTTCTAATGTTAAAATCAGACATTTAGATTCGAACTGGATCTAAATGGATTAGGCCTAAAATCATTGCAATTCTCGTCCACATTAAGGGATATAGCATGTAAAGTTTGATTGCATTCAGCCTAATTCTGAGTCCGTAACAATCACATTGTTAAAAGGGAACTATGTATGCTGCATACAGCGAGGTTGTGAGATATGTACAAGTGGTATTGTTTGAATTCCTTTTCAGCGTACAAACTTTCTTATTATCATATAATGGCGGGTGTTATCGATGCAATAAAGCAATCTGATAAACTTGGTATCCAAATCTGATAAATATGCAAAACAGGTCAAAGGTCAATTACACGAACTACTTTCGGAAAAATTCCACTCTTTCATGCGAATCCTAAAACTGTTTACGAATCATTGGAAAGCGTAACCGGGAGTTTATCCTTGTATTTCCGCTTGAAAGAATGGACATTCGAAAACAAAATTCATCTGATATGAAACTGTGCATTTTTAGTTTTAACAAAGTAAAGATAATTGTAGATTTAATCTAAGAATCATTCAAAACTTCAGTGCGCTATTGGCCAACAGAATCAGCAAGTAGCTGCAGTGTCCTGTGTACAAAATGAATTTGATGTGTCAGCGTCAAACCGACACGCCTCGTCGATCGCACTAACGTTTCGGCAGTTCTTGAGGGCTGAGCATACGGTATTAGATACATTTATAGGTACTTATTGTCATAAACGAAAGAAACAAGCTCATCCCACAAATAATTACCGTTTAAGTGTGAAAGATACTGTTATGCAGCAATCCGAATCAACCCTGCAACGCAGCTTCCAAAACGTTGAAACTAGAGTTACTTCCCTTGTTCTAGCGACGTGACCAAGTGATGAGTGCTTTTTAATTATTAGATAGGTGCATATGAATTGATTGAAAATATCTCCATGAATAAGAAATCAGCGACCAATTGTTGATTTTTTAATAAACGCGCACATCGTGTTTTATTATATTTTTTAATTAAGAACTATTTCTAGGCACTTCACAGCCGTTGTCGTGACCATCACTTTGATGTATCGTCTATGATATTACTACGCTAAAACTAGGTCAATTCTCTTTCCAATTTTACTACAAAAACACGCTTATTTTAATAATGACATATATGATAAAGAGATTATTAACCTCGTGTGTTTCCGTATCATTAATATCATATATTAGGAATAAAAAATAATGTATTATGCTCGCCAAAGGCTCGCATAATACAATTTTTATTCCAAAAATATGATATTAATGATACGGAAACACACTTGGTTAATAATCTCTATTTATCATAGTGTTTTTCTACGGAAGCGTATTAGTGTCACGATGAAAAAAAATTGTGATACTATCTCCTACGTAGGAGGTAGTATTTCCTACGTAGGAGATAGTATCTCCTACGTAGGACTTAGTATCTCCTACGTAGGAGATAACTTCTATAAAGCCTGGACCACTTTATCACATCTAGCGTTTTTCGCAATTGTATTAAACACATGTATACGCGTATAGTGTATGTAAACTCTTGTGTATATGAAGAATGAAGAACAATTTTATGGATACCCAACTTATCTATTCTATGTAGACGACATTTCGACATAGAATAAAGAAGTTGTGTATCCATCAAATTGTTCTTCAATCTTCATCACCCCATTTTCTAGAATGCCCATCAAAGATATTGTGTATATGATATGATGTATAAGTATAAGATAGTATAATTGACCGTTAAAATGCTTTAAAGAAGCTGTAGCTGAATTTTGTTTTCTCAAATTTGCCATATACTTTACAGTTTAAACAATATAGTGTTATGTTAGAGGGTAAGGCATCGCGTTACACAATCCGATAAGCCTGCATCCATAGAAAAAGGTTATCCCTATTGAAATAAAATGGTGCGACGTATAAAGCGACAGTGGTGTGGAACTCTTCAGTGTGAGAGGTAAATGTGTAGGTCATTTGAGAGTTCAGACAACAAGATAATTGACCGTTCTATCATGGTTCCATATTCAAAACTCTACTTTGAGTGTTTAGGTATCGCTACAGCCGATGGCCACTCAAAGGGAAATGGACTCGCATGGCTTAACCGAAAAATGTACATTCGTTGTAGAACTCTTTTTATTGATTCGGGTGTATTATTTAACCATTGGTAAGACTTATTTACCTTTTCGTGAGATCAATGTTTTCATTAAGAAAAACGTGCTAGAGCGCCTTTAAGTACTTTATATATTGGTATCTATAGAAGTAGGGTTGATTGAGCCATCATGTGTTATGCAATCCAGTATAGTTTGCACTGAACGATTATATTTAATAAACTGATATTAATTCAATAGTTCACGGTAGATCTCTACATTGATGCAAAACACGTTATGATTGCGGTTTCCCTATTTATGTTTTGGAATATCAGTTTTAAACTCCTTCAATAATTCAAGTACAGTCAATATTTCCGTGAAATGAAAATCCACTGTCATTGCCACTACTAGCGACCTAATTACACTTTGAACTTGGTGTTGGACATTTGTTACACGACGTCACTCAAAACATTACTCAACAATAAAAGATCTCAGCTTCCATAATTAATTACCGTTAATGACTTCCTGTACTCTTGATGTTATGAATGTACTGGAGAAGAATAGTTAGTGATAAATGACAATTTTGATATTTGTTATATTGATTTATTTGCACATTTACACACTGATTAAATATCAATAATAAACTTCCAATATACCTAACCTATTTTGACAAGTATATTTACCATATGGGTACATTAAACATCTGAAGTGACGAATTTTAAAATCTACCTCAGTTGTTAAGTGTTCTTATTGTCATTTATAGCATGTCGTTATTAGAACGACAGAAGAACTACTGCTGATATGAGGTGTATATATATATAATTACATATAACGTATTTGAGTGGTATTTTGTAGGTTTGAAGTGAAAAAAGAACAATTAATTTTGAATAAATGAAGTTGTTTATCCAAAAATGAGTGTTCGTATTTGACTTTCATTTAATTACATATAATTCCAATCATATTTTTAATGAAGTGAAATGAAGTACAACTTCTAAATAAGAACTTCGTAAATGTGAACAGGAATGGCGACTCGACTCGTAGTATGTGCTTACTCCTTCTTCAGGTCTGAAATATATGCTTATTCGATTTCAAAGCAAACTTTTTGTAAAACAATCTGAGACCAAGTACACAAGACAAATACACATATCAAATAGATAAGAATGTGCCTCATTTAAGCAAAAAATATAACTTTTGTCATATGTTCAATCCTATGCCAGGACATGCCGAACAAAGTTTTATGTTGTCAGTTGTCTCCAAACCCTAACCATTTAAAGGCGTTGGAGCACACTATTCCTAATGAATTGAAATAAAGTGTTCTCACAAAAAGGTTGATAAATGTTACCAATGGCTAAATAATACTCATGAATCAATAAAAAGAGTTCTAAAACGAATGTAATGGTTTGGATAAGCCACTCGAGTCCATTTCCCTTCGAGTGGCGATTTAAAAGTGTTCACATGAAAATGGCCGCTCGAATATGGTACAAGTGTTCTGACTGACGTAGCGAGAACTAATCACCCAATAATATAGTTTTGAATATAACACTATGGCGAAATGGTCAACAATCTGTCTGATCTCTCAAAATCGCATGACACCTACAAATCTATCTCTCACACTGAAGAGTTCCATAAAATGCTCCCTTTATACGTCGCCCCATTTTCTACCAATACGGATAACCGTTTTCTATACATGCGGCCTGTCGGATCGTGTAATATAGGATGTTTTACCCTCTAACGTAACACAATATTGTATAATCTTTAATAATAAATGGCAAATCTGAGATAATAAAAATGTGCAAATAATTATAATTATTTGAAACTAACTGTAACAGTATATTCGAAAACTATCACTAACGCAATGGACAATAAGGGAGCAGTGACGGAAAGACATTATTCCCTCCATAACATTTCAAGTGAACAATACTTTATTTTGGAAATCAAGACGGCACTTCGAAATTACATGATTTAATCAGACTAACATAATTATGTTTATTATGAAAAAGACAAACGTAAGATGCTTAGGTGTCTCCACAACTCGTGGATAAGTATGAAACGAAGTGATCAGTGCTTTATCATGCTATCTCCTACGTAGGAGATACTATCTCCTACGTAGGAGATACTTAGTCCTACGTAGGAGATACTATCACCTACGTAGGAGATAATACCTCCTACGTAGGAGATACTAAGTCCTACGTAGGAGATACTAAGTCCTACGTAGGAGATACTAAGTCCTACGTAGGAGATAGTTTGACAGATTTTTGTTTCACCGTGACACTAATACGCTTCCGTATTTTTCAGTCCAATCTTGTATTTATTTAAAAAATAATGATATCTGTCCTTTACGTTATAGAGATATCCCAATCTCTAGAACAAGTAATTTTCACTAAAGTTATATGACCCCACGCAGCAAAATGTCAATTATAAAACGAAATTAGAGCTCGTAGTTTAAGATTAAATTATATTTCGACAGACACTTGATACTATGTCGAAGTCGTAAGTCTAGCGAATAAACTATATACTCAGTTTCCAATTCTGAATAATCCAATTTGTTGCTGTGAAATTGACAACAATGTCATTGAAACAAAAACTCCCGGGTGAGCCCTCCTATGAAGATAATCTTGTAATTCATATTAAGCTAGACATACCACTCATAAGTTTAAAACGTTTAACAAATGTTAAACAATACAGTGACCTTGTAAATATTATGAAAGTCGCTAGAATCGAGCCCTGAGTTGTTCTTAAAAGAATGTGTAAAATATGAAAAACAAATCGATGTGTTTTTCGGATATCTTCCAGAAAAGAAAAAAAGTGTATTACTTGTTTTCTCTTTTTTATCACATAATATATACATAAATATATGAACATAATTCAGTAAACAGTGCTTAAGTCATTCCAGTCTATACGTATGGCCGAACGTAATCACGCTATCGAATACTATATACTAGTATAACTCCTAGATACACAGCCAGAGATAAACAGACAATGATTGATGAACTATACATCATTTGAAAGACGATTGTTTAGAGAAATAGAACTGCCTGAGTATGTATCAATTCATTATGTTCCTGATTTCAGAAATAAGCCATGAAATCCAAGAACACATCTTTACTGACATTTGTGTTAGATCATTGACATTTAAATCACTCTCTGAATAATACTCCAAATAGTCTAGCTGGATGAAATTGCAGGTAAACTCTACAAGACATGACGATGAGGAACTTTAAGGAAATGAGGAATAATGTATATTAATAATATCTCTTTTTTAAAAATGTGTATTTATCATTGGCATGTAAACTTAAAGCCACTGCACGCAGATCCTGTTGAAAAGCGTTTTCACAAAGGAAATACTACTCCTGAATGAATAAAAGGAGTTCTAAAACGAATGAACATGGTTCGGTTAATCGATGTGAGTCAATTTCCCATTGAGCAGCCTTTTTAATGTGTTCACATTAAAAGTACCGATCGACTGATGTAGCGATAACTAAACGTTCACAGTAGAAAGTTGGATATGATGCAATGATGTTATGGTCAACGATCCTGCTGTCTGAAATTTCAAAATGGCACGAGACCTACACATCTACCTCTCAAATTGAGGAGTTCCATGAAATTGTCGTTTTATACGTCGTATCATTTCTTCCAACACGGTTAACCGTTTTCAATGGATACAGCTTACATGAATCTGGTCGTGTAATAAATATAGAATCTCACCCTAGTGTTTCTGTTATCAAATATAACAACACGGGTTGATAAAAGTTATATTTTACTTTTGTGTTTGTGTTGTGTTACTTTTTACGAGTGTTGATATATTTGGAACCAGAGGACACCAGGGTGAGATTCAATTTATCATCCGAAATCATTCTTTATTTAGTTTCAATGGAAAATTTAACAGCAGTGCCATTTGTTTCCATTACAGTGCTGTCATGACATTGTGATGATCATGTTCATATAATTGTGATGTCATTTCTCCATGATGTAAAATCATTGTGATGTCATGTAGATGACGGTGGCAGGGCATTGTGCAACATCTACAGTCAAAACGATATTACCTAGGAACACAGTTTTGGATGATAGGATGTTTTACACCCCAACGTAACAATGTCTTGTATAAAAAAAAAGATTACACAAAAACGCTGTACAGCGGATTAAATATTTTTTTTCGTGTAAATGATTAATGTACAGTTATAGATATTTTACAGATATCTTTCTGAAATGCATTTCTTGCTAAACCCCCAACAGGATATATGTGATCCCTACACACATCGATGAAGTGACAAGGATATTCCAACCATAACATTCTCAGGTTCATGAAAGGGATATATCAATTGGATACGACCCACAGAACACTACAGGATGTTTTGACTGATGCTTGACATCAATAGAAACTCTGCGGAAGAAACCTTTCAAACAGCCCTCTTTATGGACCTTATTTATATAATCGACGCCTACGAGTCTGTGTGCAAGCTAAACGGTAATTTGAAATCGTAAATGAACTCAGTATAACCTGTTATGGTAAGTTTAGTGAGTGAAATTAATCAATGAAACGTTAAATGTTTTGTTAGATATGGGCTATATGTTCCTCTGACTGTGAGTAGACACTGACAGC
This sequence comes from Gibbula magus, assembly GCA_936450465.1. Classification (NCBI taxonomy): domain Eukaryota; kingdom Metazoa; phylum Mollusca; class Gastropoda; order Trochida; family Trochidae; genus Gibbula; species Gibbula magus. The sequence goes on along the minus strand of OW388290.1, from coordinate 42,412,600 downwards.
ATAGACTTTGTAATTTGTTGATACTTGTATCCTTGTATCCAACTGGAATTGTTTCTACCTCCCTGACTCTGCTGGTTGAGTAATATCAATACGAACTGACGGGGTGTATTAGATGGATTATATTATCCGACATATCGTTTAACTATACATATACAGCTATATGATTAATGCAATGGAATTTATTGCAATAAGTGTTTTCTGTGAGTTTGAGTTGTTTGGTATATCGTAAGCAGTTATTGTCGTTCCGCCATTGGAAATACAGTCATATCCAACTATGTTAATGCTTCCAAATACCTCTAGAAAATCTGATAGTATTGCATCCGAAAGCATCTCAAGTTTATCAGTTCAGTGTGTCTATTTTGCATTGTATACGCGGCAACTCCATTTTTTCGAATCATACGTATGGTAATACTTCCCTTTTTCTATTCCACGATAACATAGATATAGAGCTAAGTAATGACAGTCTGAGTTAGTTAAGGTGAGTTTGGTGTATGTTTGTGAACTTTCAGGTGTATAGTAAATATAATGTTAGATGACGGCGGGATTTACTAACGCAGTTGACAAACATTTTTTCTGGAGAGTTACTTGGGTAAATGTGAATATTTAAGATAGGGATGTGTACATGGCATTAACCTGTTTTTAGTACCCCATTTCACTGAAGCCTAGACCAAACAGAATCTACTCGAATCAGCAATGGTGACATTGAGATGGCTGCATACTTGATATACCGATGTTGCAACGCCTACAACAGTAGAGCTGTGTTATCCCATGGTTTAATGTGGATTATCTGTCTGTTGATGTGTCCTTCCCAGTAGGTCAGAGTGGAGGACCAGGTGAAGTTGTATGTAGGTCCGACAGAAGGATAGAGTGGGAAGAGATTCAAACCAGTCAATCAAGAATATAGAATGACATTATCAGTCTTAGAGGCGTGTGGGTGAACTAGTCATATTCAAGCATGTTGTAGGTTATATCTGGACTTGTGGGCAGATTTCTTACTCTTGCAAAATTACTGTATCATTTGTCTCTGAAGACATGTTTCAACTTGGCTTTTAGTTGATGCTAAGAACTTTTTAAACTGTAAATGATTATGTTGTGTAAATATCCCAGAATGCAATTATACATTTTAAGCCAAACATAACACAATATAAGATATATAAGACAATATAACAGTAATTACAAATACAAACGGATTTCATCTTATGCGTGTTTATCATCCAAAACTGTGTTCCACAGGAGATATCGCTTGTGTGAGATCAAGCGATATCTCCTAGGAGATATCTTTTTGGCAGTAGATTTTGCACAATGCCCTGTCGCCGTCAGCTACATGACATCACAATGCTTTTACATCATCGAGTAATGACGTCACAATGTTATGACGTCATAAACACGATGACGTCACAATGCTATGATCTCACTGCGCTGGAAGTAAAATGGCACAGATGTGCTCAGAGATGTACACTATTTTCACTTAAACCGTATAAGAATGATTTTGGATGATAAATAGAATCTCACCCTCGTGTCTTCTGATATCAAATATATCAACACTCGTTGATAAAAGTAAAAATATCCTCGGCAAGCCTCGGATATTTGTAACTTTTAACAACTCGTGTTGATATATTTGATATCAGAAGACACTTGGTTGAGATTCTCTATTTATTTATGTTTTGATAATTATTAAACAAACACATATCGTGTCCGTCTTGTTGTTTCAAAGGTTTTTTTAGGTACACAAAGTCGTATTTCAAGTAACACATTCATTGCAAACACATCATCAATATTGATGTTAGAAACAAACGCATTATAATATTTGGTAGTCAATTTATTGTATCCACTGGTAATGACAAAAGTTTACAAAAACAAGTCTGATATAGCAATTCCCATTTATCAAATATGATATATGGTATGATATGAGTTGTTCGTTAACGACAAATTGTAACGTTGTCTATTATATCTCTTGATATCAAATAACTGTTAATGTAATATCGGGTAAAGTGATTATTTCTTTCGTATTCATTATTCGGATATACATTATAATGGATATACACGTTGCCAGAGACATCACTATCCTATTTGAAAGTGAGATACATATAAAGAATGGCGTTTGCCGTTTATAATGTCATGCAACCGTTTATTTTCCTTATAGTATTTCAGTCAATGTGTGGTTAAATTAGAAAGATGAAAACCTGAGTGTCTATTGAGGATGCATATGGTGTTTGATGATAAATCCATTTTACATGCTAGTTCTTGCAGTAAAGTGACAATATAAAAGTGAAATATAAATGAAATGTGATTTTTCGGCTGCACACTTAACAGGCTGTTGCTCGATTTTTATTTGAAATAAGTAATGATCATATATTTGGCGATAGGGTATGAAACTATGAATATGCAAGCAAGTGAATTTATTTAAACTTAAATCAGCACATGTCTTTAAGCCAAATAAAATATTATGAAAAATACTCGATGGTTCTTAAAAACACGTTAGAGGGGCATTTTGATGCAAGGTAAATCTATATGATGAACATCTCTAAATACATGTACATTAATCATTTCTGATAATCTGAGGAACCGGAACTCATATAATTGGATAAAAGAAAGTCGTATTGTGTGTGTTAGGGTTAACTGACCCATTACACTGGTGCTATGATGACTTCACTATGTAACAGTTCATGTCGTCGACAGATAAAGGTAGGAAGGAAGTCATGTGTCTGACAGTAATTCTATTCTGGACTGGAGCAGGAAATTTGAACACGGTAAAGAGAGTTTATGAGATAGCAGTCTGACGTTAAGCTGGCTCGGTCAGGACGTGCAGTTACACATCGTCAAGGGGAAAGTAGACGAGTAGTCTAAAGGTCAAACTTACAAGCCAAATGTGCAAACTTAGACTGCTGTAATTCGTAAATATTTAAAGGTACATTCATTGTGTTTTTGGGGTCACATATACATAATCTTAAAAACTGTTTTATTTTATCGAGAAGTTTGGATATTTGCGAAAATTGTTTTCGCTTCAGCACAAATAGTGGCGATATAAAGGTAAAAGGAGTGATGTCCGAATGAAAACCGTACAATGGACCGCGATTGGCGCGCGTCAATATAATTGTTGCGTCTAGTTTCGGTTTCGTCACATGTATATGTATAATTATGTTGCTGTATTTTCATTGGAAACTAGTAATTTTGATATATTTGTCTTTGAGATGAATATGCAATTTGAGTGAAAATATTTGAACTGAAATCAGCACATATGGTATTTTGGCACATAAATGATTATGAAACACAATAGATGCCTCTTTAAGACAAACAGGACTGCAGTTATCAATGGATGAAAGGATTATATAAAATATATGATTAATAACAAGTCTCAGTAATATAAAACTGATCAAATCATATCGTCCATGCTAATGGTTCAATTACATTAGATGGGTATTGTTATTTACAATCTATCTAACACTAGCAGGAAGGTGGTTTCGTGTCAGAAACATTTTCTAATCTGAATTGATACAGGTCATTGGTACAGGGAGGTCATGAAATGACAGACTGACGTTAAGTTGTTTCTGCCAAAATGTGGAGGTTTTTTTTTTTTTTTTATTCCCATAGTTTCATAGTTACAAAGTTACAAGTTCAATATGATATCAATGGTAAAAAAAAGACAGTTCAAGATGGTAAATAATACAAAATTATAGTTGAGTATACAAGACAATAGTCAATAGAGATATACACACATGTTTAAGGACTGAGATATGGGATGAAAGGAAACCATTTGCTTTCTAATTTTTCGAAAATGTTAGCCAGTGTCCAACTGACAAGTACTCCAGTGATCTAAAGGCGGTATACGCAGAACATTGAGCAGACTGGAAGTGATGGATCTCAGAAACACTGGACTAAACATGTTCTGTACAGTCTGTCGGCTTTGTCTTAAGCCTGATGTGCCCTACACAAACATCATTCATTAGTGTCGATATAGTGGTCAGTGGAAGTAATCTCTGTAAAAATCTGTAAATATACCTTCTTGGTAAGTAGTTACACAGATTTCACAGAAATCATTTAGATTTAATCCCTTAATTATTGACAGCTGACCATCATTCAAACGATATGCTGATGTAATGAAACATCATGATGTCGAAATGAAATAATATGATGTCTATTGTATTACGCTGATGATGTAACGTTCATAATAAATGTAGGATGAATGTAACTTATACTTATTGTGACATTAAGAGAAATAAATGGCTCAGATGTGAAATACATAGAATTGTCTACATAGCAGTTTGTTTATAATATTTATATAATGTATAATACATTTTCATAAATATGATTTAAATAGATACTAGATATCTATACTAGGTATAAGCATTTGAAACGAAAGACTTCATCGGTCAAACTGTGAAGGACATCAGGTGGTAAGGTGAACTGTATGAACTATCACGTCAGGAACTAATTAGGGTTTAGTAAGTAAATAGACCACTCAGACTGCAGTGATGGAATCAGGAAATAATAATCCAGCTGTCACCTTCCACACATTAAGAGTAGTACGTCTCAAATAAATTGGAGTTCTGTATATCTGACCTGAACACAGATCATTATATTATATCTTATGCAATATCAAATGACACCATAAGTAATTTATGCATTATTCAATACCCTTTTCTTTACTCAATAGCTGCTTCAGTTTGATAGATATTGCAGGATTGAGTAATATTTTAGAAGATTTCAATAGCAGTAAAATATATAACGAATTGTAAATTTTAAAAGTTAACGTTAATTTCTGATGTTTTAGTTTATATGGAAGCGTATTAGAGTCACATGAAAAAATATTTCTGAAAATATTATCTCCTAAATAGTACTTAGTATCTCCTAATTAGTACTTAGTATCTCCTAATTTGGACTTAGTATCTCCTAATTAGGACATAACATCTCCAAATTATTACTTAACATCTCCTAATTAGGACATAGTATCCCCTAATTAGGACATGACGTCTCCTAATTAGGACATAATATCTCCTAATTAGGACTTAATCTCTTCTAATTAGGAGTAAACCGTAGTGCAGTTTTGAGATTTGATCAGCTTCTTTTTGAGAAATTTTGTTTGTATTTTCCAATTTAATTGTAGCAGTGTTGAAAATCAGTATATGTAACTTTTGTATCGTTAAAATTATCACTAGGGTAATAATTTTCCTAAGTTTAATCTTTGATACAATATAACTTCATGATAACAAAATCACTATAATGTCTACAACAACAGATTCAACTTGCACTCAAGAATTATGACTATAATAAAGTACATTTTAAAAAAATGTATAGAGTTTAATGGTAGACATAATAGTAATTTTGTATAATAATTTACTTTACTTCAAAGGTTAAACTTATGATAATTAGACAAACTTATAAATCTATGAAGGTGAGAATGAGATGAGAACAATAATAAAGAAAACGACAAATACTGATTTTCAACATTGCTTCAATTAAATTTGAAGCAACAATCACCATTTTTCAAAAATAAGCTTATCAAACCCTAAAACTGAACTATGGTTAACTCCTAATTAGGAGATATTAAGTACTAATTAGGAGTTGTTATGTCCTAATTAGGAGTTGTTATGTCCTAATTAGGAGATACTAAGTTCTAATTAGGAGATACTAAGTCCTAATTAGGAGATACTAAGTACTATTTTGGAGATAGTATTTTCCAAAATAAGTTTTCATGTGACCCTAATACGCTTCCATTTACAAAAAAAAAGTTTCTGTTCGAAACTGTTTAAGGTTGCAAACATTTTAAAATTGTCTTTTAATGGAAATGTGAATAAAAGATATATAATGGTACCTGTAAATGGTTGGACAACGTGTAAAGTACATCGTCGTATTAAGACCCATTAGCATGTATAATCCATCAAAACATTCTACCATACCTGAATAACAGACAACACCACGAAGGATTGTTTACTGAATCAAATTACCGTACTCGAATCACAGTTAAGTAGTTATAGTACAAATGTATGTCTGAACGACCTATTCCTTGAGTCGTTACCTAGCCGATGTAAAGTCTTGAAATACAATGTACATCGAATGTCATAACGATTTGTTAAAATAGTTCAATGTAAACTTCATATTACTGATTGTGACTGGGTTAATGTCCCGAATCTACTCTAGACTGCGCAACAGACAATCATTATCCCCACCGACAGATGGCACAGTACTTGATTTGAACATGTTGAATAAACAGCCACAGATAGTGGAGACTCGATTATGACCTGAATCAATCATTTCCTGATTTGACTTTTATTCTTATTATTTATTGTTCCAGGCCAGGCTTTATTTGCCTAAAAGGCAATGAACTGTTTATTGTAATGACATTTAAAAAAGACAGTTGACACAATGGCATGATTATAACATGAATTCTATGAATATTGTTAGTCTCTCATTAACAAAATTGATTTGTATAACTCCACATCTACAAGAGTATTACGTTCAAACATTCACTTCCTTTCATGCACTTTTATGACATTAAAAAATATAAACATACAAGAAGTCCATTGATAACATGAACTTATTAAGGAATTGTCCCTACAAAGAGTTACACACACAGATCAGCAACTAACGTTACTTACTGAAACGTTTATCGAAAGTTCAGTCACAAGGATGTAAAGTTCATTTTGCTTATCAGTTTAGATACATATATCATGTTCATATTTGTTTCAAAATCATATCTAACGTTTACGAACATATGTTTTTTCATTTCATCAAAGAGCTAAACTCACAACATATTAAACTGGTCGCTATAGTCGATTTATTTACACAATACACACATATTATAAGACCATACCAAAAGCAAATAAAGGAATCGGTACCAACAAAAGTGCATGATATTTTAATCCACGAGTAATAAATTGTGACAGAGACATAGTTGCAGCATGTCTCCAGAAACTAACTAAACAGCTTTTTACATTTTGAATTTTTATCTGATCTGAAAACACGAAATTTCCTTTAACTGAAGGCGAGAAAGTATAGTGAAATAGAACGGTCACTGTTTTACATGATTTATGACAGCCTACAGCAATAATGCTCAAGTCCAAGGAAGTAGATTGTGTCGTCATCATCTTTTATTAACTTCATTTCCACATTTTTTAATGAATTTTCAATTAAATGCCTTACATTTTGTCAAATACGATTTTGAAACAGCGACTTGAATACTCCGGTAATGTTTGAATCCTAGACATAACAATGAAACTTATCATACTCTGTGACCTTTCGGATTCTTCACAAATTTAATATTTGGTAGATTGAGAAATGTACGACTGTTTCACAATTCATATCATAAACACTATAGTAAACGAAGTTTTGTGTCTGAAACTGATTCCATTCCAGACTTTATTCGGAAATAAGAAATCACGAAGGCAGATTATGAGACGGCAGTCTAACTCAATGATATTACTCAGTGCTCATTTTGGCGATTTCTGTAAGGGACAAACTTGTGTGAATGATATATCGGATCAAGTTCATTACCAATGCACCAATCTGGCACAATGAGAAAAGGTAGTGATCAAATATTTCTTATGAACTCCACAGTTTTAGTCTGATGTTAAAAAACATCATACAAGTAGAGCTCACTGTGACATTGGATCCCATGCACGAACACATTGAAGAGAGGCTTTCATTAAGTTGGATGACTTGTACACAGTTTTTTTATCTTATATGTTTAAATTAAATCAACAAGAACAAATGTTGTGCTATATTTGGTACAAATATCTTAATTCCATGCTCAGTCCGCTTATATGTATGTACAATATGTGTAGTCATATATTCAGCTTATTACAAAATGTCTGTCTGATTTATGCAGGATACCTAACGGCAGGCAGGCAGGGCATTGTCAGCACTATATACCAAGTACTGCAGGGCTGGAGGGATGTCATACGAGGTGTAAACCAAACTCTATACAACTTTAGTTGAGCCCGTTCTCTTTTACGGATCAGGCATATGGGGGATCAACAAGTACAGCGAAGTCCAACTCATACTAAATAGAGCTTGTAAATATTTCCTCGGTGCAGGAAAGAACGCCTCCAACCTAGCCACCCGAGGAGACATGTGCTGACCGTCTGTGACAGTATTACAACACACTGAGGTCTGCAGGTTACCCCTGAGAATCGATAAAATGCAGGAAAATAGAATCGTAAAGAAACTACACCAGCGTGGAAAGGTTCAGCAAAAATCCTGGGAGAAACGAGTTTATAAACTTTTGGATCAGTATGGTGCGACGGCAATATTACAGGAAAATTCTACAAATAAAAAGAAAATCCGTGATCTAAGAGATGTGCTCATACAGTATGACGTCACCGAATGGAGCAACAAAATATGGGACGACCGAAATAAACCTAATGGAAATAAATTGCGAACATATAGATCGTTCAAGTCACAACCAAACGTGAGTGAATACGTCCGCACAGTAAAGTACAGAGACCATCGCCGTACGCTCTCCAAGTTTAGGTGTGGTAACCTCCCCTTGGCCATCGAAACCGGCAGGTACTCCAAGCCTCCCACCCCCCTCAGTGACAGAATATGCCAAGTTTGTGCAGAGACGAGGCATGTTAATATTGTGGAAGACGAAAAGCACTTTTTAATGGATTGCCCTTTTTATTCAGATTTACGTTTCAACCTTTTTACCCTTGCTGGAAAGAAAATTAATAACTTTTACAATATGGATATTTTTGTTTACAATTTACCTCAATTATGCAACACGCTTTTGTGCAGCCTGTTTTAGCTTCCACTCTTAATCAAATGTATATAAGGAAATTATCTTAGAAACACTGTTTTATGTTTAATATAAGTTTACTGCATTTCATATATCTTATATATTTTACCAATATTTACTATATAAATTCTTAATTCATGCTTTTATATCATATTGTATATTGTTTTAATATGTACACGTGTGTCTCATAAGTCATTTACTGGCTGGGCCCTCAATCTTAAACATAACTTGTTTTTATACTATATCTTTATATGCTTGATTGTGGCGTGACACACAAATAAACATTTCTTCTTCTTCTTCTTCTTCTTCTTCTTCTTCCTCTTCCTAACGACCAATCATGTAATTCCGTTGTTATTTAACGAGTTGATGGATCAGTATCACGGTACGTATACGTAAATATAAGATAATTCAAAAGTTTGGTCCAATGTAATTTCAATGAAGCAATTTGATAGTCTCTTTATTTTTAACAACATAATTCAAGCGAAAATACCGACAGCATGACGAAAGTAATTAATATATGTGGAGTCAATTTAGATCAAATGTCAGGGTGTGGCCTATGAACTAATCGTGACGTCACAACTGTAACTAATGAATGTAACATGTGAGCCACGGGAATACAATTCATATATGTTATAATGTCATTACATAGACATTTCACTCCAGTAATACAGAGAACGTGGGAGCTGCAAAGCTCAGAATTATATCCTTGTAATTGTTGGAAAAGCTTTATAATTATTTAGTCCTCTACAGCAAAGACAGGAGTCCTAAGGCTTGATTAGGTAAACGAATTAATAAATAATTAGAACAAATCAGGAAAAAGTAATAGTGTACTCCCTTGAATTATTCGACCGCAAATACATGGGGATATGACGCGTATGACAAATATTATCAAATCATAATTGGACACATTTTTAGAAAATAACAATATGGTTCACTTAACTCCCGAACTTTTACGTTGGCTCGTCCATTTCAATTTAACCATTGGATCAATTGCAATTTCTTGGCCAAGGGATCCAGATGACAAAAGACACTATTTTTGCTGACCACAAATATTGATTCGCTTATTCCGTTTTTGTTTTAGCTGAAAATCATAAGGAAATTTACGATGAAGAAAAGTGAATGGATCAACATTGCAGTATACATGAACTTGATTATTATGAGGTTACAATCATCTTATTTTGAAAATCAATCAAATCAAAAGTCAACTAATCAAAAAATACTTTAACTTTTCAAAGATGAAAAAAACGTATTCCAACATATAATCTTTTAAAAGTATAAATATAACTACCACTCCCCCATCATGTGATTTGATGAACCTTCTGGATGACAAACTGTTTGATCGTTCCAGCAGACAAAATGATGTAGTTGGATAATACTTGAGTCGCAAAATGTTGGTTATCATCGTGAGATGCTAGAATCGAATCCACCTGTACAGTCTCTTTCAGTATTGTCATATTCTTACATAGCTTACAGTACATGACCCTGTGCAAGAGCCAACGAATCCGTTGGTAAATGAACATATGATGGCCACATGAATACGTGCAGACATGGGCTGTTGGTGCAATTTACTTGGATAATACTGTGTCAATGTGCCCCAGTCCATCCAGCTGTCAATGAGAACAGTAATATGCTGCTTCTAGAAACGCCTACCAGATATCTTATCAGATTTCGTAAAACTATAATGAGCATTTCAACAATATTATAACATTATGAAGATGAGCCATTTCTGCATAATATATTCAAATTTCCGTGTCACAAAAAACGGAAAAAAGGGAAATTGTTCAGTTTTCGATCAGTGCTTGATCAGAAAACAAATTGAAACATATTTTCATACAACCACGAGCAACAATTGATAAAGGCACGCATTCGCATTAATGTGGTGATGACGCTACAGATGTACATGGTCGCGATGCGCAAGTGAATCAACTGCAAATAGCGGTCCTCATTTTGCGTGATTTCCATTAATGTTATTGACTCGAATCACAATATTTCACGATTTCAATGGACTTTCATATTAACTATTGTTTCAGCATAACGTGGAGACCACCATTTATTATAGTTCAGCAATCATATCATCTTTCATTTTAGGGACAATCAAGTAGGCGTTTACAGTGTATGTACGTTAGTAGCACTTTGTTAAAGATCTGATGAAATGCATTTTTCTCAAGAATGTCAGATGATTACCTCTACGTATATTGTATATCGGATCAATTGAGCATAAAATCGAGACAATATACACTTGCAATTGATAATTAAGACGATTTTAATTCACCCATTTTAACACTACCGCAATTCGTTGGGCGATTCATTTTGAAAATGCTCACTGAAGCGTGACTGTGATGAGCGACAGACGGGGCCGGCTAGACAGCTACTCCGCCGAGCCTCATTAATTAATTAATGATGATTATCACTGCCGCTAAACGAATTTATGAGGTGTATTACATCGCTAAAAAAGATATGTTTATGTAATAATTGTGTCATTGTCATCTGCGGAATTACCTAGATATCTAAACATTATTGAATAATTCTTTGTGAAATTGACAAACAAAATGTTGCGAAATTACGTTGTATTATGACTATCGCCGATAATGAGATTGCTCCAGAGACGTCACAGAAGTCATCCCGTCACGGGCCACAGCCCCGCAGACTTTCACTCTGGTTGCCGGGGCTAATTAAGGCGGTTTTTTGAAAAGCCGTATATAAGTAATTTATGGACCGATTACCGAAACTTAAAATCGAGCAATTGTCAAATTGAAATCCCATTTTAATGAATCCGATTTTGACCATATGTGATTGCATCTATCCTTTAAATACTGAAGTACATTGTAGGTTTAAAATTTATTGAATTCACAACACACAGAGTTCGCACAAACTATACAGACAGCTGGCTTGACACAAGCATGTTGAATAAACATTTGATAATGGTAGTGTTGTCTCAGGGAATCACTTTGTAGCTGAATCGATGCGATAACTCTCGGTCGCGGGAAGAAGAAAGAAGAAATGTGTTTATTAAAGTCTCACCTCACAAATTTATACATACATTACAATGTCAAAAAATACATAAAAGGCGTGAGCCACCAATACAGGGTTACGAGAGACTATAAAACATTAAAATATAATTTTCTTTAAGGAGATGTACAAAAACATGCAATGAGCTAATATATAGGGATATTACTTATCAATATTTACAAAAACATTCTACTTAAATGGCTTAAGGCTTACTTGTAGGCGTGTGGGTAGTGCATAGTCAGCATATACAGATGAGGTTGATTTTACTTTACGACTGACAACACTAAGTGTACATTGCATCCATCTATTTTCAAAGTCTTCTTTCCATTTTGGTAGGTGAGATAAGAATAAAGAAGACCCAATTTGGAAACCATAGTATTGCAAGGAGTGAGAAATGGAACAGATACATATCATGTCGTTCTCCTCTTGACATACGTAAAACCATAGGAATGGGGCCTGATCGATTCATATCCCTCCTATAAGCTAATCCTGTCACTTTCCCATTTATTATATCCCTGTTTTGATAGTCCACATAATGTCGACTTGAGCTCGTATCTCTAAGGTCCAGATCCACCATTAGCAGCTGAATTCAGGGACCAGATAACAATTGTTAATGTATGTTGCTCTACACATATCATTGGAGACACGCATTCCCTGGAATTCCGAAAACTAGTGGCATTCTGCAAACTGATAAATTTTACTTTGAAAAGAAAGGACGTATTTAGAATTCAATATTAAATGGTCATATTTTAATAATCAAATGAAAAATCAGAAAGGAAACCTTCAAGCATCTCATGTCCAATGTCCATTGATGATAACATGAAGTGAAATAAGATGACATAAACGTGGGAACTTCCAAGGACAAACACATATTCTATATATTATATATGTGCATTATGCTGTAAAGACTTAACGGTATATGTGATCAATTTGAAAGTCTGTACCAAAATGGCAGGTGACGCCATAACAGTGTTCCAAAGACGTCATACGAGTGACGATAAATATGTGTCGCCACTCAGTAGATTGTTGATACGGTTATCGCCCCTGTATCCCGATAGAGAGTTTATTGCACGGATGGAACATAGTATCACGCTGTCAATCATATTATACAGTGAAATCTATTCATGTTAAAGAAGAACTTAAATGGATTAATGTTAACCTGTTCTGAAATAATTTATTGTTTTAACCAGTTCACAATATGATTTAATATCATTCTCCCAGTTAAAACCTCAAGGGACTTTTAAATTGTGATTTAAATCCACTTGATTGATTAAGCTATTCAAATTATTCTCTCAGATTTACATTTACATTTGTAATGTTTTAATTACTTTTTAGGTCCGTTCTAGGGCAGTCAATAGAAAATTTTAAACCAAATTAACATACATTATGGATGTTGATGCTATTAAATCTGAATGATGAAAGTGTCGACCAAACATTTCTATTTAGATTCCAGCAAGTGAATAATTCACCAGGTGAAGAAGACACGGGGCATATGTTCAATCATATCTTCTTAATTCTTCTCTGTGTAGATATCAGGTTATAATTACTACTTAAGATGTGGCTCGTGATATATAGTGATACATGCGTCTTAATGTGAATTCATTGCAAGATTAGACTATCCTATGATCACATGTTTAGTTGTAAAAGTCAAAGATGCTTTTTCATTATCAATACATCACTGGACTTTTCATATGTTTTACTGTTGTTTAATAACAAACATTTTAAACAGATATTTCTCAGTATGGCATAAGATTTAACAGAACATAATTTTTTACCAATTTTCAAAATGTTGACTTTGTGTTGTGATTTGATTAAACAATACTATCAACTTTAAGATGCCTGTATAATAAGTACTAGGCAACATTGGTACATTTCCCAAATACACAATAGGTAATAGTCGCCTACACTGTCAACACCGGCTGGTACTAACAATGTGTTGTGTACACTATGATATATGAATTGTCCTACAATTTACATCGACTTCCTCTCTTGGTGTGACAATGGCAGCTGTTGTATATCATACACTTAATATGAATCTGATTGGTTTTTATGTAATTTCCATTTATCTGTGTGTCTCACGACATTATAGTAAACAGTATATGGTTATTTAAAATGGTTACATGTAACTCTGGTTTTTATTCTGTACACACGGTTGAAGTGGTTTGAATTATTTGTTGAATTAATAGCAGAACATCAAGTGCATTAGTAACACTTTATGTTTAAAGGTGACGAGGGCGGTATGTTTTCTCTTTACTTGTTGTTGGAATACATAACAACGACGGGAGTATATATTAATTTTTCCTATAATAATATAGCCTAGAAAGTTTAAAAAAAACAAAGCTCGTGAGATTCGCGTAGGGACACATTTACCAAAGTTGCAAGTGCGACTGCACCTCTGACATACGCCTGTCACGTTTCTGTCATCTTGGTAAAGACAACTGAAGGATTCAGTCGGACAACTTGATAACTTAACTCGACGAATGTAAATACTTTGTTCTGCTGGTTTGTGTTGTGGATAAGTGTACTTATGATTGTAAAAATAAAAACTAGATGACGTTTCATGTTTTTTTAAATTCATGTTTGAGATTTTAAGAGCGCTTTCCAGCTAATCTTATTTCGCGCTCGGGGTTTTAAAAACAAATATCATATTTTATGTTACTGTGGCGATCTGATACTAGAAAGTTCAGCAGAAACAAGAACACGCGAAGTTTCTACAATCTAAATACTTTGAGATCGACAGTTTAATATTATATTATGACTGTCGATTTAAATGTATTTAAACTGGTAGTTTCCCCAGATTTGCAAGTTGATAGTTGCTTTGATTATTTTCATGAACTGATTTTTTAACTGTCTATTAGTTAATTTCTTTTTAAACGTGTTTAATTGCTTTTTGGTATGTTTGAACAATGCGTTTAAATAGAAAAAAACAACTTGTATATATATATGGATATAGAAAATAAATGGAAGGTGAATTTAACGAAATAGAAATTCAGAAGTTGTTCTCTCAAGCCGAACCGGAGATCAGTGTCTTGGGACAAGTAGTATATTTTGTTAACGTACTTTTAGACAAAAATTGGCATGGGAAAGTGAATATATAACTGTTATAAATTTCTATCGATAACTTACGCCCAGTCATGTGAATTGGGTTTGAAGACTACTTAGAAGCACCTGTGACATTTCCGCATTTAGGTTTTATCTGTGCTTTGACATATGCAGTGCATGTCAGTGACAGCTCTTATCTCTGCAGTCGTGGCCTATTATTATCAGGTGATATTTTACAGAACATGCTTTGTGATACAAATAACCTTTTGATTTGCTGCTGGACTAGTAACACATATCTATAACTACTCACAGAATACATAATGTTCAATGAAGTTTTGATTCAGTTGTTACTACATAAATATCATTGGGATGGAATGTATGTACATGTACGTGTAATGGAAGAGAACATATTTTAAATATAAAAGTAAATAAAACGTTATCAGATATCAAAGAAATTGAATTCCATGTTTGTTAAGACATATTTCCAATGTCATGTCCTAAGTTCATTTAGTTGGTGGTGAGTTTTTACATTTTTCGGATATCATTCACAATATTGATTTGTAACCGAAATAAAATCAGAACAGCTGGAGAAGAACGGTAAAACAAATATGACAGTTCATATCATCGTTATTGTTTTCATAACATAAACTCATCGGCAAAAGTTGGTTTTGATTAATGCAATATTTAAAAGAAATCAGATGCATTTGACTGTGACAAGATACAATAATACCTATATTATATATATATATAATAATAATAATAATAATAATAATAATAATAATAATGATAATATCTGCAATAGTTTAGATGAATTAATTGGTGACTGTGGTTACATTTTAGTTTACATTTCTTTGTTTAATGAAGACAGGGGTGAGAAATGAAATGTTTAAAATAGTGTAAATGTGTGCAGAATCAGGCACATTTATCAATTTCCACATAGAATATGTCTTATATGTCAATGGACAATTGTGTATCATCAAAAATAATTTTTGAAGAGGTTTAACATTTAAATTTCATTTTGTTTAAAATTAAAAAGACATGTAGAAGTATTCTTCGACTGCTTACTAAACACCTGTACTTTTCAGTTTTAGATTATCATTTCGAAAACTTGAGATATTTGCAATTGAAAATCATACATATGATAAAATCAACTGAGGTGATAAGCTTCTTTTGCTGACGAGTTTATATCAGTTCATTATTTTGAAATGTGAAATAAAGCTGATCTGATCATTTGTGATGAAAACGTATTAGCATGTAACATAATCCCTCATATCATCATGTCTTTACTTGACATTTGTCTTAAACATTTGTTTATAGATTAGAGTATCATAATAACCTTTTGCTAATGTCATGGTAACATCTTACTTCTATACAGGTGTGAGCTGACGTGTTTTCCAATAATCTCACTACTTAACCTTTAAACAGCTAAGTAATCTAAGGCTTTGAGTAATAAACAGGTTTTGGGGGTAGTTTAATCTAGTCTGGGTCTTGAATAAACAAAGTCCTATAAAGGATCCTGCCTTAAGGTCCCAATTAATGAGACTAGCCTAGGACATTTCTCCAGACGTATGTTCACAGTTGGAATAAAAAAGATCACACATGGACATAAAGGTTCGTATTTGGCTGCAAGTTTTAAACGACGTTCAGACTCAAAATGATGCATTTAGCAATGTTTATTTCTTTTTAACAATTTTAATGATTGACGGTCACGCGTTTTGTCCACACCAATATCAACATTTTATCAAATTTGTCTTTAATTTAGTCAATTAATGTTTATTATGTTGATCTTTAAAGCTCTTTATTTGTCACTTTTACGTCTTATAAGTTCACTACTAGCAACGGAACTTGTGCTCAGACCTTTTTGGAAAGAAGAAGGTCACTTTACCATTTGCTTGGACAGGAAGTGCCAACAGAGCATGCTTGGAGTTTACACGTTCAGTATTGGAAATTAATTAACCTGGTTTAAATGCAGATTAACTAAACTATCGTTCCAATTTTCCGTGTAGGTCTGGCCAGTGGTCAACCAGGAATTGTATTAAACCTGGTCAAGTAAAAACCTGCTTCGAACTTAGTGTTAGTTCAATCTAACGTGCGGTCACAACACACATTTTCGGAATCCATATATCGTCAGAATTTTAAAAAACGACAGTCGCAATGGGTTTCCTACCAACAAGTTACAGATATTTCTTAGTAAGAGTAAGGTAAGAGTTTAAGGTATCTTCCAAAGCTGCATCCACTCCCAGGTTTCCGTTTTCAATAGTCAATATAATTCCAATTTCGCATACAGGATTTGTGATATTCTAAAGTAACTACGAACGTCTCAACGTTTCATCAATGATTGCAACAACGTTAAATACAATACTAAGTACTTCATTGATCGATAGGAAGTTCAAATACCACCATATGACCTGAACAGCTGATTTGAGCACAAAATATGTGTTCAACTCATTTATTTAAGCCTCGAATGTTAGAGTTATTCAGAATGTAGACAGTAGTTATCACTGTGCACATGTGTCGGCGATGATGAGGTATTGTATGTCTAATTAATATACGGGAACTCTCAATGGATCTTCCTACAAGCAATATTCACACCTGTGGCTTGGCTGAATCTTTTGATTCTGTCATTCTTCTGTCTCCGGAAACACATCTCATTTCCATTATGGAACATCACACCCATTGGTGATAGCCAATGCAGATTCTACGTCGATAGACCCTCATTTCCTTTAACAATGCATTAACAACCCGCGACTGTCTTTCCGAGATGAATGATGGCAAATTTAATTTGACGGTTGTTTTAAGAAACCACATGGCTGCTTTACTTTTCATCCAATCACTTGGGGTGACTTTGCCAATGTCCAGTCCCTGTGCATGTCCTAAATGTCATGGATGTAACGTTCATGTTTAGTCATATACATACTTATATCATCTTAGACATTAGTCTATGATTTGAAACCTTTCAAAACAGGACTCACGAGCGGATATACAATGGAACCATAGAGGATTGGGGATCATATATACTTATATAAGGAGTTAATCAAGAGTAAACCTAAGAGTAAATCTTTATAATCAGCATCAATCCAATTTGAGTTGGTATTACTAAAAACTATTCCAGACATTCAGATTTTCAGTCAACAGTAATTAACCCAATAAGCTCATACATGGGTTTCAAAAATGCCAGAATAAAGAACGTTATTTTAAGAAATTAGCAATACAATCATTCTTTTGATTTTTTGCAAACTTGAAATTATTCAGTGTCGTGTGGTCGATCTATATTAATCTATTGAAACATACAATTGGTAGTTTAAGCCATTTTGGTAAATAATAATTTGAAAATACTTTCAGAATTGAACAGAATCTTGCTTTGTTCGTGAAATTATATGACTAAATGTGTAGCTAATAGTATTGAGTCATTGAAGGATATAAATAATACATTCTGAACCTCTTGTGCGTGTTGATTATTCTTTGACTTTTAGGTATGTAGGTAACCTTGATGGATTTCGTAATGCTGTATATCAAAACGCCCTTCATATAAAGGAACGGGTAGAGGACTGGTTTAACAGCCAATCAGTGTTCCCGCCGACATCTTGTATCATCATTGTACATTGTTGACTCATCCATACTCATGTATTTTACACATTACCAAAGTGTTATTGAGATAGTGTATTACATCTCTGGCAATGACAATATACGCGTTGATATGTTATTTAAAACTATTTATAATTACATACCTCGCTGTTCGGTGCTAATTTGTAACTAACCAAGAAGCAGTGGAAGATGATGTAATCACCAAGACTGCACAAAGTCGACTGACATCATCTAACCATAAATCAATGATCCAGGAAACTACACTGTACGATATGCTCTACCAGAGACGTCATATGCACCGTTTACTTAGGTCATACACCGAGATAAACGCATGTCATCAAATGCACTCACTCGCTATCAGTAAACCTGAAGTGAAGATGGGTCATACTCACGTAGGGTTCAGTAAGATCAAACCAGTTGCAGACATTAGTCATGACGGCAGATTCACTGAACTTGTTTGTTCCGTCGTTGGAAACACTACAAATTGTACATGCAACTAGCTACGTTTCAAGATAGAAGGTAACCGTGTCACAATAGTTACTACTACTTACAACAGTTACATTTCTCACGAGAATGAAAATCTCTACACGTTTCATGTCCACACTTAATTTGATGTTGTTTTAGTACATTAGTGATGCCAATACAAAAACCTTCTTATTGCCACTAAGTAAAGTATTTCTATCTACTTCTATAAGCTCTAAAAACGCTTTGTGATAATATATTTAGACATGAAAGACCATATGGGCTTATGACAAGGGCCGTCTGTAAAGTTTTCAGATGTTCGACTCCTCCTCCAGAACCACTGCACCCCCAGAGCTGAAATTATGTGGGCAGGTACCTAAGGGATCAATGTTTGTTCATTTGGACCTCAACCCT
Organism: Gibbula magus; assembly: GCA_936450465.1. Classification (NCBI taxonomy): domain Eukaryota; kingdom Metazoa; phylum Mollusca; class Gastropoda; order Trochida; family Trochidae; genus Gibbula; species Gibbula magus. Next base: position 42,393,354 of record OW388290.1, on the reverse strand, counting down.
GTCAAATATGGGCGTGGCAGGCATTATGGCGAAACATTAAACGATTTCTTCTTTGGATCTAGTTGACATAGGAAGCTGACATGTTTAGATTAATAGTCTTGTTACATAGAGAATTTCACTTAGTCGTGATCCTGAGATATTAAATAAAATTCTGCAATTTCTGTGAGCCCGTGCCTCCATGATGTATGTCATGGTTACATGTGTAATAAAAGCACGCGAATATAGATTTCTAACCATGCATGCATCTGACACAATAATTGTGTTTTAGCATCATCAAAACCATGATACGTGACCATACAAAGTTCCAAGTGTATTAGGGTGAACAGTTAATGCAAATCCATTAGTGTGTCTATCAATATGGTGACGATTTGATTGATGTCTTTAGAACAGCACGAGCAGACACCTTTGATATAGTGAAAAATAAAGATTGAAGTTCCAACCTTTATAAACACTTAAGGCAATGTGTTTTATCTGTTAGATGTAATATTATTGATCTCGATTTGATCAGAAGGTTATTTAAAGATCGTGAGTGTAATTATTGAAAGTACGATTTCTTTGTGTTATACAGGACTTTCGCATTAAAACTTTTTGATAACGTTTTTGTTTTCTTTCTGGGACTTCACTTAGCTTTAACAAAATACATAGTTTTGGTCAATGTAAAGTCGCTCTAGCCCTATGTATATTCAGATAATGGAAATGATACCCACTCTGACTTATGACCTTGTAAACCAGAGTTTGAGAACAACATCATATTTCACATTTCACTTGTCAGTTGCAGATACTCACGTCAGTGACATATGTAAAATGAACTATTCCAATAGGAATGCTATCCACGATTGTGTTTTTTTTTATGGAATTCGTATTTAATTATGCAATGCCTGTACACTGATAAGACTTGCAAGACTTTGGGCGTAGCATCCATTATAAAAAAAAGCCCGGGCTTACACATGATTTTTTTGGTAAGTTTTTTTGTCCGTTATTTTATGTCAAATGACAGACGAGAGCCGAGAGTTCTTGTTCTTGGCAGTTTGTCACTGTACATTTGGGTGTATGGGCAGGTCTTATGCGCCTTAACAGATTTCATGGCCTTAACTTTCAATGAAATGCGGAAGACTGTCCAGTCACTACGAACGTTTTTGTTGCCGTTAACTTTTCCAAATTCATTGAATTGAAGAGCTAAAATGATTACTTATGTAATGTAGATCTGACGCAACACTAATCATGTAAAACTTTTTGTTAATTTGGTGACCAATTCTTTAAAAAAATATACTACTTATATAATATATTTATGAAAAGAATTGAATTGGTTACCAAATTACACTTAAGCTGATTATTAATAGTTTGAAATATGGTTGCATTAAAAGTAAATGTGTGATCATCTCGAGTAAGAAACCTTCAAGTCTGTGCACCAGAGGCTATAATACACTTTGCTTATGTATTTATTGTAAAGTGGCAAACGTTTAATAGGATCAGGCAAGCGGTGAACACACTACATAATACAATCTCCATAAAACGTTTTCAAATCGTGCTACTTTAATCAACCACACACAATTCACAACACAAATGCTGACGTTATACAAAATCTAAGAAAATATTTCACTTTGTATATATACTTTATAGTATACTTCATAAGAGATCAATCAATAAAATTAAGTTTTGAAAAGTTAGCAAACTCCCTGGTAAACGCTGAAAATCGAGTATTTATGCATGGATTTTAAAAAAATGTTGGGGGGATGGGGGGGGGGGGGGGGGGGGGGGGGGGGGGGGGGCATGCCCCCAAACCCCCCTAGAAATTTCGGGCGCTTCGCGCCCTCACATGCTTCATCAACAATTGCGGGCTTACACATTATTTTAACCTTGCTACGCGCCTGCTGAAGTTGTTTGTATCAATTCATATGAGCTACAAATGTAGTTACATACTGGATCGTCGACGCCTGCTGATATCGACAATCTGTTGTGCACACTGTTGTCGTTTTTCTATTTTTGTTTATATTTCACTCTGCTGTCGTTCTTGGTGTGCAATTGACAGCTGTTGTATAGGCTTTTATTAATGTGATTAACCTACATAGCTTGTACTGCAAAGATGTTTGCTTTATATCAAATGAAGACCTTGTTTACCGACATTGTTGTCAGGTACAGTCAATGGTTTAATAGGTGTATATTACTACATTTCCATTTTGGGTATAGTTGACGTAACATCAACGTTGGACCTTAACTTTTCCCCTTTCGTGGTACGTTCTTCCCCGTCAGTACGTTTACGACTTTATGTACGTGTTTAATGCTTATCTAAGGCATCTGTTTCTTATAGTTGAAATCACATTAATAGGTTTGGTCGTATTCTCAGTTGTGGGCAATACTGTCCCTGCACGAGTGGGTCTTGTTCTTGTCATTCAGTGCATTAACAGTATCAGACTCGAGTGAGTTGTAGTGATAGAACTTGAGTTTACAGTACAGGTTGGAGCAATATCCTATACAAAATATATACTTCTACTTTAGAGTTTCCATTCACTATTACGTTTAAAAAATAAATTTTTACCCCTGTATACTACAATGGTTGAAATAAAACTTAAAGGGAATTATTCTAATCACACAATGAATGGACACCATGTATAATGGATATCTGAATATAAATGTGCAGTGCGTAAAATGTCGGTCGGTACAAGTTAGGATTGGATCGCGGAGTCCTCAGTCGACCGCTCAAATTTCATCGCTCATTCATTTCATGAAACAAATTTTACCATTCTGCCATGGCATTCAATAATGCCGCGGCAAAATGCCATCATGGTGGCATTCGCCAATGCCATGGAATTCTGCCATGGCATTCTTTGGCTGCAGCAAAATGCCATGGCATTTATCATTGCTGCAAAATTCAAATTCAAAATATGAAATATGAGTAGTGATATATATATATTTTTACATTGTTCCATTGAAATATTTCCATTAGAAGTTTTCAATGGAAATTTGGTTCTATTTCCAGGGTTCAGATTATGAATATGACTATAAGAGAATTATGACTTAATTAATGATTATTTATGATTAAAATATCAATTTTGTTTGGAATTTAGGTTTAAGAAATGTTGATCTTGGAAATATTAATTGAATCTGGTGAAGTTTAACTTTGGTGACATGTTAACTTTAAAAAATTAGAATTGCAATGAAATGTTGACTTTGGAAATATTTTTTGACTTTGGTGAAGTTCAACTTAAATGATACAAAAAATGTATGTTGACATGAAAGTATATATTGAATTTGGTGAAATGTTGACTTTGATATAAAACAAATCGATTTTTGTGAAATGTTGACTTTGGAAATATTTAATGACTTTGATGAAGTTTAACTTGAATGGAATGTTGACTGTGAAAAAATATGATATTCGAAATAATTATTGACTTTTGTGAAAGTTTAATCTTAATAAAATAATTTAATTCGGTGAAATGTTAACTTTTAATGGATATGCATTGTCTTTGGTGAAAGTTCAATTTAAATGGCATTTTGACTCAGACTTATAGACAACTAATGTCTGGCTTAGGGTGTATGTTTCAGACAGTAAGTGTGAGATCACTTACCTGCGCTGTCGCCCAATACACAGAGTTACACGCCCCTAGAGAAGGTACACGAAGAAAGAGCTGTCAGAAAAATATCGGGTAAATAGAAATCTACGCATTCCCGAAAACCTAAAACTATATCAACTTTATTCCCAAAGGACCAGAGAAGTGTTTCATGTGAAAAATGATAGATATAGCGCTCTACCGAGCTAGGATTGGGACTTTTTCACACCCGAGGGGTACCCGACATATCAACCATGTTGACACGTACACACCATACACGACTGGATCTGACATGCCGCTCCGACTCAATGCATGTTTGCTCTTTTTGTCTCTACATCTCATCTTATCTTTCTCCCTGATTCGATTTGTGGAACAAGGTGCGAGCAACGATACTTTCTTGAGTGATTTCCACCACCGAGAAAATGTTTGTTTACATTTGTGTCCTAACTGTGACGTCACGGATAGCACACACTGGCTACGTATCGATTATTTTCGACTGATCTTACCCTCATCACTCCCTGCGATAAATGTCAAGTTCTCTTCTATACTACTCTCCGGAGATGTTGAACAAAACCCGGGACCTACCACAGATTTAGATGAGGTACAACGTGTAATTCTTCGTCAGATTAAGGATTCGGAAGATAGACTTTCTAAGGACATTTGCTCGGTTAAAGAGGACATTAAATCGATAAAGATAGACATCTCGGAAATCAAAAAAGAAATTGACACTAACAAACAGGAACAAGAAATTATGAGATTGGACATCAACACTTTAGATGACAGAACAGCAGATTTAGAGGTTTGGGGGAGTGGAGTCACGTCTGGAGGAACAGGAACAACGCAGTAGGAGAAACAACATGGTCTTGTATAATGTGCCTGAATCCAGTGAAAAGGAGACCTACACGGAAAGTAAGGAAAAAGTCCTCGAGATTCTCAATAAAGCGAGAGTTACAAAGGATCTCCCACCTCTCGTACCGAGAGATATCGAGCGAGCCCATAGGATTGGCACCAACAGGAATGGCAAGGCAAGACCCGTTATCGCCCGTATGAACCACTGGGAGGATAAGTGGCATGCTGTAAAACTTAGAAGTGTTATCAGAGAACAGGGAATTGGTATAGCCAATGATCTCACTACACATCAAAGGAAAGAACTGAACCGTTTGAGAGAAGAACACCCTGACTCACGCTTCTACTACAAGGGGAACAAACTGGTACAGGACCCCAAGGAGGACCACGCTAGATCCGGGGACACCCGGGGCTCATCCAGGTCTGACATCCGGGGAGACCGAGACCGGGGAGACACGAGACGGACTTTGAGATCGTCTTCACGCCCAGGAGGCAGTAGAGATCACCCACGATAGGGAAGTGGCCAGGGCCAGGAATATGTGGGACATTCTCTAACACATAACGGTGCTAATAATGTGAGTGATGATAACGATAACGATGAGTACGCTTCTCTTAAAATTATATTCTGGAATATTTCGGGTATCATGCATAAACTGACTGACTCTTGTTTTATTGAGTATATCAAATCACTCGATATTATTGGTATAACTGAAACTTGGTCAAAGGACTTGGACGTTGAGAACATATTTAGCGAATTCAAGTTTATTGAAAAAAATGCACAACAAATATCTAGCAAGGGGAGAGCTTCCGGAGGTATTTTAGTATTGATCAGGAAACAGTTTTATGATTTTGTGAAATTAATCAAAGTAACAGAGAATGCTATTTTTATCATGTTTGATCAAGAACTATTCGGTCTTGATAAGAATGTATTATATTCTTGTGCATATATACAACCGGAAGCATCCACTTGGTATGATAAATACTCACCGCTATGTAATAATGGTGTAACTATATTTCAGGAAAATTTATTATCAATTATTTCCACTGTACCAGACTGTTACATCTTGTGTGGCGGAGATTTTAATGCGCGGACCGGATTGGACCCCGACTTTATCGAGGACGATTTATTGGAATTTACAGAAACGCAAAATCAATCATACTGGGATTTTTTAATCGACTACTTCCATCTGAAACGTTTCTCCGCCGACAAGGTTATAAACAGTTTCGGTAAAGCACTTCTTGACATGTGCTCTGTGTTTAATATCCATATTATGAATGGTCGTTGTGGAAGTGACACACATCTTGGAGATTGTACCTATATAGGCCAGAATGGTGCAAGTGTCATAGACTATGTTATTTCATCAACTATGTTATTTGATTATGTAGAGGCTTTTTGTATACAATCACGTATAGAATCAGACCATCTTCCAATCATGGTACAAATAAAATCTAACAATAAAAGAACAGATGATACATCTACTAGAAATCCGAAACACGTTTATAGGTTTATTTGGGATAATAATAAGTCCGGACAGTTTAGAGAAAATATGCTATCAGAGAAAGTTCAAGAATTGCTAGACAAATCTGTTGATAGTGCTCTCATAAATATAGACGAAAGTATAACATACATGACAGAAGCGGTATGTACGGCGGCTTCCTGTATGACAAAAAAGGTAAATCAATCAAAAATATTTTTTAAAACTTGGTTTGACTCAGACTGCGAAAAACTTAAAGCTGAAAGGTGCAAACATCTCAATAAGTTTCGGAAACATAAAGATAAACGATCATTCGATCACTATTGTATCGTAAGGAACCAGTATAATGCCCTCTGTAGAAGAAAACGCTTAGATTATTTCAAAGAAAAGCAAATAGCGATAGAAAATAGCATAACAAATTCGAAAGAGTTTTGGTCAGAGCTTAAGCGTTTGAATAACACTCATATAAGGCAAAACAAAATTGAGATTAATAATTGGTTTTTACATTTTAAACAACTCTTTAGTGGTGCCGATATTGATCAAAGCAATGATCATGTCAATTACCACGATAATTCGGAGCAGGCTAATCTTAACCGCCATAATTCCGAACTTACGGAAACAATACTAGATTCTCCAATCACAAGGGAAGAGATATTAGAAAGTATAAGAAATCTTAAATCAAATAAATCGCCTGGGATTGATGGAATGATATCAGAATTCTTTAAAAATTCAGCAGATCTTATCGCACCATACCTAGAACTTATTTTCAACGTTATACTAGAAAATGGCACTTTCCCTCAGTCATGGACGGTTGGTATCATTGTTCCAATTCATAAGCAGGGTGATATCAATGATCCTAACAATTTTAGAGGAATAACATTGATTAGTAATTTTAGTAAAATTTTCACGTATATTATTAATAAGAGACTTGTAACATGGGGAGATACAATGAATAAAATAAGTGAATCACAAGCGGGTTTTAGACATGGTTATACCACTGTTGACAACATGTTTATTTTACAAAGTTTAGTCCAACGATATTTGAATTCAAAAGGAGGAAAGTTTTATGCCGTATTTGTAGATTTTGCGAAAGCCTTCGACTCTGTACAACGAAACAAACTTTGGTCTCTCTTACATTACCATGGTCTTAGTACCAAAATGAGTAAACTTTTATCTAATATGTATGAAAATGTGAAAGCATGCGTTAAAAATAATTACGAATTCTCGGAACATTTCGAATTACAACTTGGTGTAAGACAAGGGTGTATTTTAAGTCCGTTCTTGTTTTCATTCTTCATCAATGAACTTGCCACCCAAATCGAAACGAACTGTTCAAGCGGTATCCAACTCCATCCCAGATGACGTTGTCCTGTTTTCGAGCACTATTATTGGCCTCCAAAACCAATTAAATGAACTTGAAAAATACTGCGATATATGGAAATTAACAGTTAATAGAGAAAAAACAAAAATAGTAGTCTTTAAAAATGGCGGCAAACTATCTAAATCAGAAAAATGGTCATTCAAGGGTATAAATCTGGATTGCGTTAGTTTTTACAAATATTTGGGCTTGTATTTTACAAATGGACTGTCATGGACAAAACATGTCAAATATGCATCGCTTCAGGCACAAAAGGCGCTATCCGGCATCCTTAAAACAGTAAGCCAACTAGGAGATATTAATTATACGACTTACTTTAAGATATTTGACGCCAAAATAAACCCAATTTTAACTTATGGGGCAGAAATATGGGGATTAACAGATTTTCATCAGTTAGAAAGAATAAATTGATATGCATGTAAGAAATATCTTGGTGTCAAAGTGAATACAGCAAATGTAATGGTATATGGTGAATGTGGAAGATATCCGATGCAGTTGTTTACAAATGTTAAAGTAATTAAGTACTGGTTAAAATTGTTAAATATGATGATAGAATGCCCAAAATGTGTTATAATATGATGTTATTGTACGAGAAAAATGGACAAAGAAATTGGGTTTCTAACGTCAAACATTTTTTATTTTCTATTGGCTTCGGAAACGTTTGGAATGCTCAGTATGTTGAGTCACACGCAGATTTTATTCAGTCAATAACAACAAGACTAAAAGATATATACCTGCAAACATGGTGGGGAAAAAATTCATCGTCAAGTAAATGTTTTTATTATTCCAAGTTCAAATGTGATTTATTTAGAGAGGATTACCTATCATTTGTAAACATAAAGAAATTTAAGCGATCATTAGCACGATTCCGATGTTCATCACATGATCTATTGATTGAGAGCGGTCGATATAAAAATATTAATAAAGAAGATAGAATATGTAAACTTTGTGATTTAAATCAAATTGAAGACGAATATCATTTTCTACTCATCTGTCCATGTTATCTTTCACTACGATGTAAATATATCAAAAGATACTATTATGCCCATCCATGTGTCATAAAATTTTCAACTCTTATGAGCAGTAAAAATCAAACATTGTTACAAAATCTTGCCATGTTCATCCATCATGCAATGCTGTATAGAAATCATGTATTAGCTCTGTAATATGTATTTATGTTTACATTTATGTAAAAACTATAGTTTAGTTGTGTACTATAGGCCTGTGGCCTTTTCAGTATGAATAAAGATTGATTGATTGACACACCTGTCACCATGATTAACGATGTTGCACAAGTGAGTTTGATCAATTCCTGACTTTGATATAGACTTGTGTGAACATTTAACTTACATACAATGTTGAACATATTTTGAGTTTAGTAATATGTTGACTTAGAAATAATATTTTGAGTTTATTGAGTTTATTACTATTCTTAATGTATTTCTGAAGATATTAAATCAAGGAACATGTATCGTGTGCAAAAACAATATTGGTTCAAAATCATATTCCATTTAAAAATACGAGTGAAATTTTCACATATGTTTAGAGTTTTATTTCAATCAGATGTTAAATTTCAACAAATCTTAGTTTAAATCGAGTATTAATTACATTTACAACAAAACGTGTATTACATTGAAGAGAGTTGTGGTAGACATATAGAAATGTTAAACATAACTCTCTTAAATTAAGGTTTGCCTCATAACACAAGAAATATATATTCCAAATATCTATATTTAACTATAATGTACGTACCAAGGATGATTTAAAAGTGGACATAGAAGAACACCTTGTGACTTTGTATCATATTAAATACAACGACTGTCAAACATTATTTTATTTTAAAATAAAATTTCACACACTTTTTTTAGCCAATATTTTATCCACAAATCGGCTAAATATACGATACATTAATCAGCTCCGTGAGGATAACAGATGAATCGAGGTCAATAGGTCAAATAAATAGACATCAAATTGAATCATCATTTATAATCTACAGGAATATTGTTATTACTAAACTTCATATCATATTAATAATTAATGCACCCGATTCAATCTGAAGATGGAAGTGCTAATTGAATAATATCTTAAATCCTATTTCCGCGACACGATCCAAATTTTAGCGTTTAACGGGTAACAACGGAATTCGCTCTCTTGACTTGAATTCTTCGTGTTTCGTATTTTATCGGCTCTTGAAACAAATAAATATAAGTGTCATATGTAAAATACAATATTTTTAAATGACAAGATGTTACTCGACAGTTAATATGAAAAAAGTCTGGACGTCGATTGTAGAAATTATGATGTTGTTGATTGAAACATCAATGATCAAGCACGGCAGTCCGGTCGGCTTGTAACTGTCGTTATTTGGTGTTTTTTTTATTGTACAAAGTAGTTTTTCAAAACTTTTCTCCTCCGAGAGGAAAATCACAACATTGAGAAAACGAGTGTAGAAGGAATTGCTCCCTCGCTATGAATACATAGAGGAATGTCACCAATCACAACACATAATATCACTATTATCCACAGTTCACGTACGTCACTTCCGGCATCTTCCAACTCTCTAAGCCCCACCCCATTTTTGGTTTGTTGCTCGTGACTGAAAAGCAGACGATGTTTTCGGCAAAGTTTAAGTCGCTGTAGTTTAATATAGGAATATTGATTTTGGGGGGTCTCGTTTTTCACAAAATAGTCTAATGAACCAATTGCAGTTAAGAGTTAAATAGAAAATAATATATTTCGGCCTTCCTTTAAAATGGCGACAACCACTGAAACGGGGCGTATATCCTGTCACACCTCGACCTTACACCTAAGTTGTGTATTCGGCTAATTAACAGACATGTCTCTCGCTCGTATACACGACTGTCTAAATAACAGGCGGATACCTTCATCAACACAACACAATATATTCATTATATCCGGCGCCTTTGCCTTTGGTGATTTTTTGACACGTTTGAGTTTTGAACTCAAGTATTTCATTTATTTTTGTCAGACATACATTTGAAGACCAAATAACAATCAGCAATGAACGTATCTAATACTTATTTTAGGCAATTCATCCAATAAGGTTTAACTCGTAACCTTTCGCTCATCTTATAACATGTCCAGATTACATGCAATTGTCAATTCATCCAGAAACGACTACATGAATAATAATGAACACTTCGTTTCATTTCGTAGTTGTCCATTAAAACGAAATGAACAGACAAGCAACTCGCAATATAACTTAAATTCAAAATTACATTGATCATCAGACATCTGTTCAATTTTAAAAAGTACGTATTTTTGTGAATTTTGATAGTGTTCGACTTCGCTTCGAACACTATCTGTTCGCAGTTGATTGCAATTTTACCAGACATAGTCACGGTCAGAGTATATTCTGAATGGAGTCGACAGCGATCAAACTGCAGTCCATTTACAGCCGACTGCAGTCAGAGTGCAATCTAACTGCAGTCTAACTGCAGTAGGTACTGATAAAGATATAATAATCCCACTGTATGATAGGTATTGAGCTCAAGGTTACTTATCTAATTATCAAAACAATATTATAAACGTAAAGGCTTAGGTCTAAGGTGACCATATGCCTGCTGATGTGAAATGAAAGGTGGATTTTCGTGGATGTTCTTTAGTTTCAGTAAAGGTGTCAACAAGGGATTCCCGTTTATGATCAGCCGGGAAATAAACTTTTAGAACTATTTTTACTGAATTGCAAGTTCAAGTCAAACAAGAAAAGCCTTTAAAAAGGCATGGTTGGAGGCATCTTGTTAAGGCTAAAATATATTATAAAAAGGATATGTATGTCATATGTACATATAGCAAAATGCAGCCTGCATTATGGTCATTTTGGGGGATAAAAGCTTTGATTACCAATCACACAATTAGTTATTCAATTCAAAAGTCGCAAATAAAAGAATTTTACCTCGATCATTTAAGTTGTGTATATGCTTTTCAATTTACATACATTATTTATTCATAAATAAAATAAAATTATATATAATCTATCATTTGAAAATGAAAGTGAACATTCAACTTCCCCGATTTATTTTAAAGCGCAACTCCCGGGTGCTTTTGCTCCAATTTTGAAGTAGGCCTATATTATGAATTTGATCAAAACGTTGTTGACAGTTGTGTCATTGTTAGATTCCAGCAATAAGAATATGTAGGCCTATTTTCCCCGAGACACGCAGTCAACTATTTGTTAAACATTTGCAAATTTAAAGTGTACCAATTCGATTGATTATGAAGCATATTCTGTTTATCTGTGAAAGGAAGGCATACGGACCTTTTTAATTCAAGGATAATGACCCGGTATCCTCATGCTTGGTGCTATCAGTTTGGACATAAATATGGTTCTATCCAATATGTGCTTATACATGTACAAGCTTCACTATCATTAATTCAATAACAGTACATTGAGTAGGCCTACCATTATGCAAGTCTGATTGGCATTGAAAATATTGATAACTGAGTGGAAGGTTGGTGTGTTGATTGACAACCACTTTTATCGTTTAGTATATGCTTGTTCCGCGCGTATAACATTAGCTTGTAAAGTTTCTTGGATTTTCCGAAACTGCAGTGCGAAATTATGCGCTTGAATTGGTACATGTCTGCTCATGGAGGTGTAAAATGGCTTTGAATTGAAAAATCTTATGTTTACTAACATTCAGACTCAGAATAACACAACGGTCGTTTCTATTTTAGATGTTTAGACAAAATCTCTTTTCGCAGTAAAAGGGGATAATTATTTCGGATAACCCACATGGTCACGTGGTTACAAATTTATTACAGCCGTGTTCGTTGGTCATATGCTTTTTCCAAAGTATGAAGAGGCCAAGCATGATTGGTCGAAAGTTTATTTTGAATATTCCAACAGTAATATAGCGTGAAATCCAACTGCGTATCAGGTTGGAGGCGGTTTGCGCCTCCAACCAATAACACAGCCAATACACAACGCAGTGTCCGCACCTTAGGACATCTGTAATTACGTTACAGTCGATAAACACACTCGCGATATTTCTTATACATGAATCTGGTGTTCTAATATTCAGGTCCCCTTGCTTTTGGCTAACAATGGATATAATAAAGTAGAATTTCATAATTCCATTTAGACAGTGAACAAATGCAACATTGTCATATTTGAAACGACACTATCTGAACGAGTAATGAATGTTTTACTTTTTCGGGACGGGTCCCTTGTGGGATTCGAGCCCACGCCATCAAAGTAAGGCACCAGCCGCCAGCACTCCCACAAACAGGAGTGTATCTACAGCAATGTGTTGCCGGTATTGTATTTCATAATCTACCATTGTACTGCATTTAACTCAACACACATACAGTCATGGTTTTGAAAGTTGAATTAATATCTTTTGTGTATTATTCAAAGTTATTTCATTATTTATGACTCCTCATACTTCATTATATTCAGCGATTACAATTACATAACTTTTCTCGTCTGAATATCAATATCAGGACCCCCTAAGTAATGGGAGGAAATACGTTGATTTTGAAGGCAATCCATCCCATAATGGTGTTTCTTTCAAATCCGGATTGCTTGTTTCTTAATATCAGCAATATTTTACCCATTAACTACTTTAAATGTATCAATACTTGTAATTTTGTTTAGGTTTTAAACCCCGGGTGAACCCCAAGGAGGTTTATGTCGTGGCGCAGCCCGTCTGTCCGCCCGTCCGTCCGTAACTAGTGTCCTGCAATCAACTCCTCCTACAGTTTTTTACCAATCTTTCTGAAACTTTACACATGCTTTGGATATACATCGGTGATACGCATGTGCTATTGTGGGACCGTGGGATTAATATTTACAGAGTTATGGCCCTTGACTTTTCAAATTTCAGACTGGCAGTAATTCTTAATTCGTCAGCATTTGAAAATGTTATGTTTCCAATGTCACACACTGAGGTTATAACCTTTAACCATGTGACCTTGACCTTGATGTAGGATCCATTTTGTGAGAAACTTAACCATGGTTATACTTTTTTTTATTGATTGGCCGTCTATACTTGACGTGCTTATTTATTTTTAATAAGTCATTAAATCATTAAATTACCCTTAAATTTAAACTGCTTATTTGGAGGATAAGGACCCGGGGGTTAAAACCTGTAATGTACTGTTGATTCGCCCTGACTTATCTGTATGTCTCTGTATTCTGTATGTCTCTGGTATGCTGATAAGATAGCATATCTAATAGCTTGTCTACTATTTCCCAAATTATTTATGGACATACATATGTTTAAATCCTATGCCATGTAGGTTGCATGAAAAATTATTATCAAATATTCATCTACATGCTTAAGTTGTTATACAAATGTAATTGAATTTTTTTTTTTAATTGTTCAAAAGCGATGAAATTTGAGCGGTCGACTGAGGACTCCGCGATCCAATCCTAACTTGTACCGACCGACATTGACTAAACATTCATTTTTCGATGAGGTACTTTCACCTTCACAATATCCAATATAGTGTTCATATTCCAGACTACGTGGAATGGTGTGAAAGATGATAAAACAGTATATTTAAATTAAAAAAATACCATCGTGAAAACTATTGTATATCTCTTTTCAGATAATTGAACACTGTTTTGGTTTATATATAGTAATGTTTTGTTTCGAAAATTATTATCTGCAATGTTGGAATTGAAAGTTGAATATATCTACTGGTATTCCAATTTCCAATCCCGCCAATGAATCTTAATTATAGTTTTTCAGAGACATAACGGCTAATTGCAAGTCGGAATAGCTTGATGTTCTTATTGATGTGCTGGTGATCTAGTTCATCAAACTGTACTTCCCTGACAGCAGCTCGTTTACAAAAGATGGATGTTCACTTGATTACCTTTATTATCTAAACTTGAGATGCTTGTGCTTTCTTTCGTTTCGGAATACAAGGATACTAACGAATCTGATATCTCAAGTTGATATTAATCATGTTAAAGCTTGTTGTTATTGTAACAGTGATAGATGTTTTACTACCGGACAGGTGAGGATCTAATATAATATTATATTATCAGCAACTGTTATAGGTAAATACAATACTAAAACTATTGTGAGATACAATATTAAATTCATATTTTTAAGGAAATGATGTCAAACTGTGAAATTCTTCTTTATGGTCATTAAAGCAATAGTTAAGAGGAAGAGTAACACATTTAATGTTTCAATGTGATTGAATGTCACAAGAAATCAATTGCATAAGAGAATACATACTAGATATACCAGTTTACTACTGGCGAGAAATATGAATTTCCTGAAATAAAATATAAACTTACATCTTCATCAGACGTGTTATGTACTAAGGTTCTCTTAGAAAATATAAGCTTACATCTTCATCAGACGTATTATGTACTAAGGTTCTCTTAGAAAATATAAGCTTACATCTTCTCTGACTTCATGCACGGGGAAACCGCATGTCAATAGCACATTATCTAGCGACAATTTGACAGATTGCCCCGTTTGTTTACTAATAAATGTTCTCTTATTATAGGATTATATTTGTTAACATCAATTTGATGTAATCCTTCCATGATTCGCTAGTTCCAGGCGATGCTCGCAGGTTTCATTGCAATGTATAGCCACCTTGTTGCGGACCTTCTCTCCGCATTGCCACCAGCAGCCGTGATATATAAGTAATACTCTTGAAAGCGACGTTAAACCACGACTCACCCCACCTCCATTAGCGTGGGGAGTGTATCTTGAAAATGACAAGATTTATTGAAACACGATATATGCACTTTAACAAAAATGTAAGGTACTTTTTCACTTCCACCAATCAACACAGAAATGTGAATTTACACAGGTCCTAAGAGACCACGTTGACCTTAGGGCTTTCTCAGAGTCGTCAGCTTTTGCTTTATTTATATGTTTAATATCTCTTGGTCGTAAACCTTTTCTGCCCATGCAATAACCCGGCGTCTACTTATCTATGTATACACATTCTCACAAGTTGCATAGGGAAAGTATTGGTTGAGCTAACAACACTGACAAGATGGAGGATTTAGGACTGGTGCAAGTGATATGGAACGTCCGTCATTCAACATCTAATTTGCCAGGAGCAATTGATTTTTCAGCAGGAGACATAATGACTGGAACTGTTACTTATATACTGCATACGTGTATTCTTTGTACATCCCTTGCCATGCTAAATCAATTGTAGTCATTGCGTTTAATATACTAAGTATGCATTTTAGTTACTGTAATTCATTCTCATTGTACATGTACATTGACAGATTAAATAAAGATATGAATGAGTCGCCAAATAACCAATTGTTATGTATGGGGTGAATAACTCATTTAATTTATGGATGTTGTGGGGAAGCTTGTCACTGGACTAAATTTGATTTGAGTACTGTGCCTACACTCAACCGCAAGAGAAACTTCACCATACAAAATATAGATTTTGTATCTAGATACACAAAAGACGATTCACAAGAAATATAGATTAACAACGTCTCTTTCTTAAGTAAATTCGAACATTTTATGAGTTTTTAAGTTGAATGCCAAACATTCTGGTTCAACACATTTTGTTAAAGCAATGTTAACCTCCCAAGTGTACTTGAATAGGCATAACAACGTTCTAATTCGTAAACTCAACCGAACATAAAACACATTTACAGACAACACAAATCTGTATTCACGGCAGCCTCAAGTAAGTTTTTCACAAGTTCAACGTATGTTTTTGTAAAGATCAGTTCTCATGTCTTCTATTTGATCCAATATCCCATTGTTAAATTTAAACTGTATAGAATTACCTTTATATTTGAATTCGGATACATTTTCTCGCCTGAACTTCTTTACGACAGAACTGGTCAGTTGTTCGGATTCTTGAATGAAATCTTTCCTAAAAGAAGCTAATTTCGCATCCATGTAATCTCTAAACAGGTCATAAGACGATATGTCATCACCTTTCGAATTAGTAGGCGTCGGCGTCTTCATGCTCTTGGAAGGTGTAGACTCCGCCACGCTATCTTCTGATGAATAAGTCATAGTGACGAGACCCGCAGCAGTCCTTACTCCGTCGGTCCTGAACTTCAAGTCCCTTTCGCACGTGCATTCGTCCTTATATATCCTAGCTCATGTGACTTCACCGCACGAACTACAAGTAGTCTTCCCTTCACACTACCCTCACTACCCTGACCACAACCCAAATACACAGCCTTAACCACTCATGTCTCTTTAAACAAATTCAATTCGACTTTCTCTGGTGAATATGTGGTCACCTTTCTTTTGTGGTTGAGTGAAAACTGTGTACTTAGTACTGTGCCTAAAACTCCTAGAAATCACATGTTATCTGCGGGGTAATTAAGAGTTGGGCTGTTTCATTTTCCTAATGGGTAACAGCCTTGTGTTATTTGTTCACGCACCCATATAATATAGTCTCTAACTAGTGGGGTGTCTGTTTATTGGGGTCTCCCCTTGGGATTGCACTGTTTTATAATTATATTGTGTTATTATCCTATACATCAAAACTAAATGATAAATACCAATCATATGTGTTCGCCACATCCGTTAATAATATCACGAATAAAAGACAACCATATCGGTAATATTTTGCCTTTACACAACAGAAACGCAAGAATTCATACTCAAAGTTCAAATGTGTATCATGTGGTACAAATTTTCAAATGTTTATCATGTAGTACAGCTGTCGACTTCAGTATTGTACCGTGCATCCTGTATTGTATCCATCAGTTTCTCCGTATTCGACATATTAGCACCTCTTGGAACCTCTCATCCTCCCTTTGTCCTATTTAATTGTCAGAATTCATGTTCTCATAACTTAATGGAACAGATTCCCTTTCCATACAGATCGAGGTTCCATGACTTTTTTCATCTACAAGTTCATGATAATTATCAAGGTATCACGTTCATCTAGACAGCTCATGACACATATCAAGATCCTATGTTCGTATACGTTTCATGATAAGTATAAATATCTAGATACCAGATAGGCGAGCAGATACTGTGTTTGCCTCTCGTCAAAAGAGCTACATTAACGAGAACGTTTAAATAAATTAATTATATATGTAAAACAAATTTAAAGCGCCCCATTCATGAAGAAATATGACGGTCTTCTGCATATGTGTGCCACGTAGATGTAGCTTATACATATATAAAACTACTGTGTGAATAGAAGACATCAAATATGAGCACTTAGCACGTAACACCTTCTTGTACAGCAGCGATATATATTAGCCCTGTGAAACACAATCAGACCTAAATGGACGACACCTATGATGGATGTATCAAATAGTGCGTCATCAATAGTGTGATTAAAATGTGTTATTAGTGACACATGACTACGGATGCCACGCTGTCATTTCAAACTCATGACTTTTTATGTAAGTACTTAATGATAGTGTGTTTGGATATGAGGAGTAGTTCGACAGTTCATCTGTTGTTCCAGCTAATTAGAGAGTTACCACTTGCTTAAAATCATTGAGGAAAATCATCAATGGAAAGATCAACAAGGGAAACACAGATGAGGTTTAATAAAAAGTAAATCTTCAGCCTTTGATTTCGCCTTTTTTGGTTTCCATTCAAGGGTTTCATTTCACAAGGACTTGTTTAGATGCAAATTTAATTAGTGTCAAAATCAGAGCTTGTCACACTATTGAAAGGTAAACATCATAAAGAAGTAGTCAATGTTCATTAATTTGACTTTTCAATACGATATAAATTTTGAATTTATAGATGAACGGCATAGTTTGTTTAAACTGTATAAAACAGATAATTAAACATGACTTTATGTACTCTATCATTAAAGTGTTCCGAAAACATTATCATCACTGCTGTCAAAATCTCAAGGTGATATGGGTAAATCCTCGCACTTACCAGTTAAAATTATTTGTTTTATATTCGCTCCATAACTTTGAACTACAGCATTGCTTTAATGACGTAAAGGGAAATTGCTGCAATTCTTACATTTGTATTTTACACATTTTACATTTTATCATGATGCTTCACAATGTGCACCTAACGTATATGGCCGACTCAAGAAGCGTGGACTTGAGGATGTTGAAGATCCATAACGAATTGCATATGTGGATCGCGATTACATAACACGGTTTCTAAAATATAAACTTAACCTATGATACAAGTTTGACCTAAAATATGTTTAATGTCTAAAGGTCATATCGATAAATAGTTCTGTTTATCATATTTCCAGATTCATTGCTTTTCAACATCATTTTGGTGTTTAACACATCACACTAACACCATTGGTTTTACACTTAACTTGCCCTTTTTGAAAAACGATAAATATTACTCTATTTTAAATCGTTTATCTTAGAAATCGCATGTCTGTGCTACATATAAGTCTCATGTTTGATAAACACCGTGTAATAAGGACATTCAAATTCAAAACACAGTTCAACATGGCTATTACTTTTGGGGTGATTGCTTACTTTTGTGGCGAACTCGTTTTTGCTTCAAATTATATACAGTGCGCTTTGCGTTAATAACGGCAGATCTGCACCTGAAGCTGCTGACTACATGTTTCTGCTGCTGGTTGTTTGTATGTTATATACGTCACATACACAAGAGTAAAAAGCCTTCCGGATGATCAACACCTGCTGTTACTGACAGGTGGAGGTGTACCGTGTAGTGTTGTAATTTACATTGCTTTCCTCTGCATGTGCAATTGACAGCTGCTGTCTATCCTAACCTGAATTCGACTATCCAACGTCGGATGTTCTATGTTTGGGTGTAGGTAGGAAACAGATTAACAGAAATTCTGCAACACTTGCATTTTAATTCAATTATTTCATTCGTTTTGTTGGCCATTGGACGATGTGCAATGCGCTTTTTTACAGTCTCATCAGAGATTTCAGATTGAATTGAGGCCTCCATGAGCAAGCATTCAGAGAAGAGATTACACATATTCTAATGACAAGAAGAAGATTATATTATGATGTTTCTCATAATGTTTGAAGCGTCCCGAGTCCACAACATGGATATCTGACCGCTATTTAAAACCATCAATAACTGTATATGTTCACAAAGAAAGCAGAGTATTGTTTAAGTTTGCCTTCAATATTTAGCCATAAACAAGTAATATTTTGCAAACTGAAAGCAACTCTCCGTCGTATATTGTGAAACCGATAGTGTGAAATTGTATGTTTCCCAAATGTAATGTGTTAATACAAATTGATTATATGTTAAAATGAGTGGAATTAAGCAAATTCATGTTCACATGAAAGCTGTCATTACTAAAGACATTCCGTGTTAGAATCATGTTAATGTGCTCTCACAAATGACATTTTTTGACATCGTTTGACATCTTTGGGAATAAGGATTGCAGATGACACTAATTAAGCACGCCATGTTCACTTCTTCACTCGTTCTTCTTCGTTTATTGTAAAATCAATCAAAAACTGAAATGAATAAAACAGGTGTACCAATGATAGAAGTGTGAACGATAAATCGACATTATCAACCGCTAAGTGAACATTGTTTTTATTGAAAATGTGAACGAGACACTGAAACTCAGTTATGACACACTGTATTCTCGTAATGGTCTCATAAGTAATATCCTACTACTGTATAGAAGGAATGTGTAACTTCAGAGTTTATTCATATTGTCACGAGTATTTAGGATTGAGGCCCTTTGGTCCACTAAGAAGAAACATTAGTCCAAATTAATATCAAATGTCCATTATCATAAACATTTGAATTTGATGAGGTTTTTTTTAGTTATAAAAAATATAACTAGAAAATTAACATATTCTATGTTTCTTTATAAATACCCAAATATTTCGAGTCGGACCTTTTCATTGATGACCCTATAAATACAGATATTATATCAGTCTTACTGACATTTGTTGTACAGTCGTCACTGAGTGTATGGTTCTGTGTTATGATATAAGAAATCAATAGAGGAGAGGCTGAAGACTTGATGGAGCGAAATCTTCTCTGGTTGTGTCAACATACTTGTCAAGAGGGAAAATATCAAAGTTCGTGTCAGCTTTCATACGACAAATCTATTTCGATCCATGTTATCTTGCAAAGAGGGTTATATTTGTTCAAATGTAGGTTCGTGAATAGTGATTCTTCATTTTTAATGGAATTTGATTTAGCCGGCAGGTAAAGTAACCTTATTTAACAGATTTCAATTCAACATTTCACGTTCCATTACCAAGTTTCAAGTCATTTCAAACACATATGTAGTTAGCTAATGCTAAATCAAGAGTATTTATTAGGCTCTGTTCGTATTCGTATGTTTAATGGCAAAAGTTATCATCGAAAATGATAAACCTTATGCTAAGTGAAGTGAATCCTTTACATAACCGTTCATTATTACATATAACTGGTTTATAAAATTATATACAGCATCAAATATCCAAGGCACCAATAAATCGAGAATTGATAAATGGAATAATGCGGAAGTTGGTATTACATTTAGTTACATGGTACACCTGTTCAGCTATCCCTTCACCTCAGATGATCTTCAATTTAACAGCCAAATCAAACTGCGATATTATGCCATTTAGAAATGTTAAAGAGATACCAACTTAGTGCAAACTTACACGTACTGTCTGGTTTATTCACTAAATGGAATGCCGTTAAATATAACCAAGGTAGACTTTACTGGTGGTTTCCAACTAACCTATTCAGAGGAGATCAGCTACTATAATACCTATCGAAATATCATTTCTTTGAATCTAAATCGGATGTTACCAGGCTGTCGTAAATGTCATAACGGGCCTTGCGAAAACTTCTTATCAATCAAAATGTCTTCTACTTGGAATGCAAGTTCCCAAGTGATTTGCATTCGATGTTCAAGTGCATTTTATGACCCTTTGCCAAGAACAAAAATTGATTTCAAGGGACTGCTTGCTTCGCTTTCTAATACGTTTAAACCTGCTGGACCATTATGAGGAACATGATTTGATTAATATCGACGTTTGTTTTAAATGGGCAACTTCAGTAATAATATGAAGGTCAAGAATAGCATTGATTTGATAAATTATTCCCCTAATGAAAAATCAACTTACTAATGATGAAATTAAATACTGATGAACATAATATTACCTTTTTATCATGATAGGATATTTAACAGAATACAGAGTGTAACAAGCATTGTGCTATTTTGTTGTATTTCGGTTTGAAAAAAATGCGGATTATCGTGTAAATAGAATTGGGCTGTAAAGTGACAAATCCGCTTACAGCAGTTCATACGGTTAGTCTATTGATCATAAAGAATTGCTACCTAAAATACTCAAACTGCAAGGATGTTCCATAATTTGTAATTTAAAAACATGTTTGCGGCACTGCGATCGAATATTTATTCCGCAAACATCAGATACTATGGTATTCATGCCGGAATATCTTACTTCTGATCAACGATTAAACACCAAAATGTCTTCAACGTGTACTTCTACACATTAACTTCCTATGAGATTATGACTTGATGTTCAAATGCATCTTAAGACCGATCCCAAAACAGGAAATTGTTTAAAAGGGACTGCTTCTTAAGGTCGTTGATACATACTGTTTGAACACGTGAATGCCATCAGGAAATAATGACATAACTTTTAAATCAACTACAACATGAATATCAGGACAAAGATAACAATTGACCTCCTGGATGAATCTCATCTGAAAACGTAAGATAGCCACACATGTTCTCGTTTACTGGAATAATCATATTATCTTTAAAATAATAAAGCTGTTATGAGTTTGAATTTGACTCGTACACTAGCATGGTGGATCTACCTCGTTCGTTCTGAATTAGCTAATCTAACTCTTGCAACTGGTCGGAAACGATTGTTGACAAATTAGAAACAGTGCCCTTAGAAGGCAATATATCATGATATCATCTTACATTTATATCCCTTCTATATGTTCTGGTAGTACACCATGATGAATTATTCATGCCTGTGATATCTTCATAACATGAAAAGAGTCATGTAATTAACTGGAATACACCAAATGACAAACAACATGTGCATGCTCCAGCACACACACACACACACACACACACACACACACATATATATATATATATATATATATATATATATATATATATTATTTTTAATAATACATGGCAAGTCGTGTTTGTTGAAATTGTTGGTAGAATAACCTTTCGGAATATGAGCGACAGAACAATGCAAACAACTTTGTCCTTTCTAAGTATTTATCCAAATTATGTATTTGACTGTTATGTAATTTGATGCTACAATTGATTGCGATGAATAATCGGTTCAAATCGTCCACAATAATTTAAAAGGACAAGATGTAGAGAAATGATTATGACAACAGCAAAATGCATGTAGATATTAAAACAATTCAACCGAATTTTCATAATCGTCATAAACATTGTACCTCTGAATTTCAAGTGGTATCCATCAATAATTTTAATGTAATCAACAGTTCCCCAAGCAGAAATGCTGATTCATTTTGACTCATTGGAGGATTCATATAAAATAGACTGATTTCCCTGAAGGATAAATATTATTTTGTTCAAAGAAAAAAGTGTAAATCTAAAACCAATCTAAAACGGTTCATATCAAAATGATAAAATTCAACTCCTTTTTTAGCATTAAAGTTTAACTTGTAATTTTAGTAATGCTATATAACTGGGTTTTTTTTATTTACGTAGGGCAGACAACCAAGCTTGCATTGCGATCAACAGAAGAGATTCAGATAAACGTCCTTATCACCAAACATTATGTGTCTATGATTATAAATGTTTATTAAAACATACTTATCAATATTCATATAATCATCTCTAATCTTTGAGTGAACTTTACGAACTTCTTGGGATGTGTAATCATGTAAACGAATGAGATACTATCGATTTCTAAGAGTCCTTATTTGGTATGAAGTTTATATCGTGGATGAAAATTAAGATGTTCTGCGATTATCTTCAATTATCGTATTATTGAGAGTTCGATAATATCGGCACGTTGCCATTTGCCTATAAACTCACATGAAGACCATATAATGAAACCATGTACTATTCCAAAGAGTTCAAATACACCATATTAATATAAACTCGCCTTTTAATTTTGACAAAATAGTATTATAAACAGAAAATAACTATAAGTTGCTTCTTGAATGGCACCTATATTGTTTTCTTGTTCGTTGAAAAGGTTATTAATAACTAAATATTTACTTCCTTACCTAGGGGCTGCACTAAACATTGTTTTGTCAATAACGGTTGGATATTCTTTGGATATGAAGTTCTAAGATGAACTAAGAAAACTTAAGGTGCACGTGAATATATAAACAATTATTCTGCATAGAACTTGAGCTCGCAACTTGTCAATCATTTTTTTAAATAGTTACAACACCATTACATGGTAACTGTAAAATCGAGAGACATTTTAATGCTTTAATGAAAGGGGTCTTGTTTGCTGCCCTTATAATGTAACTGTCAATATGCCTGTCATATCGTAGGATGTTAAGATGACGGCCATATGATATGATAAAATAAAATGTTCATAAAACGCCTGTCACTTCAAAACATTTCAGAAATACTACCACGTCTTTCCATTTACTATCTGCACTCTGCTACAATGCTACAGTTTTACGAACATTACTTGTATTTTGCTATGAATAGCATGATGGTTAAAGTGTTTCTTTTTGAAATCCTGAAAGTGCTAATGTAAATGTTGATGCCTTCATTGTGCCGTCCATTACATGATGCGTTTTGTCCTCATATCGACAGACTATGTTCGTAAACATACATGTAACTAATGTATGCATCATTTCTCCTATTGCTGTTCACACTAGATTTTGTTCTTTGCGACCATGGTTCCAATGACAGTTATAACGATAAAGGGTTCTTTAAATGGTGGAGGTCAGTTTATCACAGTTCATGATGTTATGAATTTAAATATTCTCTTGATTGATTGACTAATTCATACTCCTTCATATTTATAAAGGGGTTTTACGATTTCAACGAATATAAGTACTATTAATTAATCTAGTGTATCTCGCTCTGTTAATTTATGTGATAACATAAGAGATTCATTGATTGCAAGTATTGCAACTAAATAATACAAACATTCCTATGAATAGCAACATCCAATATCATTGGTGATATTATTTGAAAAACGAAAGCATATGAAAAGATTTCATTATGACATTAGGTATGATTGATGCAAGAGACACAGAAATGATTACACATTTACACGTGTATGTACGCGTAATACTGGGATATCTTATGATCCATTGCTATTCATAACCGTAAAGCTTTAACTTTAGAATGTGGACAACAGAAGAGTTCAATAAGATGCACGTGTTCTCAAACCAGACCATGTCAAGAACGCTGACTCTTCTTCCACCAGTTTTGCAAGTTACGTACGCTTCGCTCCTCGTTTAAAAAAACGTTTGGGATCGAACTGAAGTGTTTAATGTGATGGGAACATTGCTGAGCGATGTTATTAGATGTGAGGCTTGGAAATATAAGATCAATTTCCCATTGATTCAAACAACTTAATGTTGATTCAAGCTTCAATTTAGATAATAGACAGCAAATGGCTTACTACTTAGTTTAGACAGATATTCAATACATTTTATTTTTTTACGATCAATAAAAATCCCATTTAAATTGTTGATGTTCTTTAAAGATGTCATATCAGAATATTCTAAGTTTCCTGTTGTTTCTCGTGGACAGGCACGTTTAAACTGCAGTTAACGTGTATAAATGTTTGCAATTATATATCTAATGTTAATGAATATTAGCGTAAATCACACCTCATAAACGCCCAGTAGCGCTGTTCTAAATGAGTAGTATTTGGATAATGAAATGTGTTATTGATACGTTCTTGTCCTTCAATAGATTTGAACTTGATGTACACCTTCTTTACTTACAACCAGACATGGTATGTCTAATACATGTACTATGTGTAACTTCAAAATCGTGTATGCACAACATGCTTACTTTGTTATGCAAACGTACCACGTAAAGATTTGTAATTGATGAATGCTTAGGTCGCTCGTAAGTAACTAAACTTATATATTCACGTCGTTGTTACATACGTATATTAACCCTACTACTTCATCATTAATTAGAAGTTGATAAAATAATTAATATAAATCGATAAAAAAAACAGATTTGTATAATGATGATAATGCAAAACGACCACGCTCCGGTCATATAAGTAATGGAAAGCCTCAGGGAGCCATTGGAATGAAGAGACACAAATGATCAATAAATTGAGATTATTGACTATTTTTACTCGGTGCCTACAGTGAAATATCAATTTAGATTAACCTGTGATCTTTAAATATACGTGCAACTCGTCCCCTAGTACACCATTGTAATAAAGTACATCCCTCCTATTTGAAAAATGACTAAATATACTGGATACTTAACACGTTATCATTAATTATTTAAAATGACGCCCTCCTTTATATGTATGTTGATACAATAGGAAACTATCATGTACACATACCTGATAAAAACGATGTAATAAATAGTTGCATCCATACAAAGTTGTAACTGAGTCCATTATTAATTCAATATTTGTTTTATAGTTGACATATCTTACCGAGTATCACCAGTCTCTGTAACTAAGCGTCTCTGTAAAGGACAAATTGATACACAGCTATAATATGAAATAATTATCAAATGTAAGTTTTCATCAAAGTACAGTTAATTTAATTAGCTATGGAAATGGTTATTTTGGGGGGGGGGGGGGGGGGGGGAATGTTTCTTAAGTTCACTTACTGATATCTTATTCACAATCACCTGTACCCGATGTCTAAAGACATGATGGAGTTGTTATATCATTTCGACGGTCCATCTGGCATATTATGGCTTCTGAAAGTATGATCCTGTGTGATGATATATAAAATCGATAGAGAATAGGGTGAAACCTGGATGGAGTGAAATCTTCCCTACTTGTGTAAACATGCTCGTCGAGAGTGGAAATAGCATAGTTCACGTCAGCTTTCATATAACAAATCTATGTTGCACCTCTGGCGATCCACTTTGACTGTAGAGATGGTTTGTATTTATGTAAATGTAGTTTTATAAAAGGTGATTATTTTTCTTTGTAGGAATGAATTGAGTGTAGAGCAACAGAAAACGAGGTCACAAAGAGTAAACTCATGTCTGATCCTTCTTTCTGAAGCCATCCTTGACTGTAGTGGGCGACGTGGATATATGGTGATTGTTGCATTATACCAATGTGACGCTGAACGGATAGAAAGTGTTTAAAAGAAGCGACGTATAGGAATAATTCATTTAATAAGTATTTCATTCCAGGTGTTGAAACGAATTTAAAGTATATATGAACGGAATCTCAGGTTATTGGTAAGAGCAATTAAATCGTAATGTTACCGAGTCAGTTCCTCTTGACAAAGGTATCAACTAATATTGACATAGTGTACACCATATCATAAATGACGTCGTTAGCATTTGATGCAGATGTTACTGGTAATTATTCTTAGATACGATTTCTGTAATACTCGTGCACGAGTAACTATGGCCATTCTTTAACCTAGATACTTAACTCATTCACCCAAGAATGACTTGTAAAACACATATGATGATCACAGGTTAAATAACTCTAGTATTCGACGAGTACCTGAAACAACGCCACTGATTGCTCAACTAGATTTGAGTTCAACCAATCCGGATGCTCTTAATCCAACTTCCCAATCAGCTAGTGATGAAGACTGGCAAGAGTTTCGCCCTGCATTGGAAGTTGCTCTTTATCTGACACAAGAAAAGGGCCGCACTAGATGATAGCTTACGTTTGTTAAGAGAATGAACTACAATATACTGAAACTAATTATCACTTAACTTAACTTAAGTTTATTTGAATAGAGCTTGAAATAGCAGTAAGTTGTATCAATATATTTCAGTAAAGTACAAGAAAGTGACCAATTGATTAAAAAACATTTCTCTCTAAAATAAAGACAACTTCGTATTTATTTCTAATTTGAAATTCTATATAGTTTATCGTATCACAAACAACAATAAGCATTAATGTGCATTTATATTTAGTTTTAATGATAATAATGATATGCATTAATTCGTTTGAACAGGTCATGGGAATTTAAACTCCTGGAGAACATCATTAACTAGGAGAATAAACTAGTAAATTAATTTTAATAATATCATTAATGTGATGTTTCTTCAAACATGGACAATGCATGATTTGTTTATCATTGGTATCTCCAAAATGAAAACGAAGGCATGGTAAAGACTGGTATATAAACACATACTCTGACATCTGTCCAGAACTGTCACACAGCACAGAGGACATTAGTTTATCAGTGTATGGTCATTTCAACTAAAACAGTGAGAGACCAGATATGGCAACATTCGACACTGTATTGACATATGTTTTCTACATACGGAAACCGTGATGTTATGTTACAACTTCCTGTTCTTCTTTTGTTTCAATGTTTATCTGTGAGATCCCATAGACAACAATGTGTTCAATGTAACCATTCTGCACTTACTTGAATTGGTGTTAGTGTGTAGGCAGGACGAAACGGATCTAGCTAGGTCTAGAAATCTTGAACACGGGAGCGGTGTTGCGTTTTGTATAACAATATTCCCACAAACCAGCAAATTGAGACCCGCATGTCTATATTATAGTACCCGTCACCAACCACAGGGGACATAGGTAAGTTGCATATTTGTTCTTGCTTAACAGTTTTCTGTCAACGTTGTAATGGATTTAGATTGAAAGAGAAATGTTTGTTGTATTGGATCTTTAGTGGCAATCAGTGACGTTTATTTTAAAGGCACAAGCCAAGACATATTACATGTAGGGCAACCTGGATTTGTAACGAAAATGTTATTTGTTTATATTAGTAGTTTAGCTGTATTTTTGGAATCGCAATCAACAAATTGACTTCGATTTTGGGAGACGAACAAATTTGGAAAATTGGATGTAAGAAATTTTAAAATGAAAATGAAGATAAATAAGCTCATTGTAAAGGCATGGTAGACGTCATATCACAACCTCAAGCAAATCGAAAAATAAAATGACTGATATTTGTTAGTATCCATTTACAAAGAACTAAGAAGTGATTGTATTTGACCACCAGGGAAGTTGTTCAGATACGGAGGTCGATGTAGTGACATAAGATGCTTGTGGTGCCCAACGTACGTGTATTGAACCATCTTGACACAAGAGCTTCAGAACTGAAGACGAGTTGGTCTCTGGTTCGTACAGTGCTAGGAGACCATAATGATTGTTTCTGAAATCTGACATCTCGTAATTTACATATACATTGTACATTGTTATTGTGCAATGTTCATGATCTTATGCTTTCAACACACTTTTACAAGAGGGTACCCGGGTGCCAGCCTTTGAACAAATGCTCTAGTAATTTGATAACTTAATTAGATTAGTGAAAATGTTTCTAAAAGATAATACGAAATCAAGTTTTTCATTGATTTCTGATGGTTTTAAATCCAACTTCTTCAATCTCTTTTAACATTTGCATCACTGATAGTTTGATTATACTGAATACATTCTCAAAGAAAGACGAATTGGAATTTGAAGCATTTGCATTGACATTTAAGCGATATTTATCCACCTACTGCTATGTGATTTGTAACATACAATGAGATACAAAATAACTTTTTTAACATTGTACATGTATACGCTATTCCTCCTATTACTTTGACATTTCTCCAGAACACGTTTTTTTAAGCGTTTCATACGTGGACAATATGTTTGACTCTGTAAATGTACTGCATAGGGCATAATGGGACATAATGACATACATGGAATACTTTATCTGTAAACACAATTACAAATGCTGGAAATAGAATAACTTGTTCAAAATTACCAACTTAAATTATTGTGATTGTACAATTTACAACTGACGCATCGTTTTAAATTTGAAATAATAATCCGGACTGCAACCTTTGCAGCCATTATCGCTACACAGACTTTTATACTAGATATATCATTGACAATTCGGTCTAAATGATAGAAGAGTACATGTTTCTTCGTTTATCATTCAATGGATTGTGTTCTTCGCAGGATAAAGCCAACGGATATTTTCAATACGAATACCGATATCAATTAACTTATCGCCAGACGAGAATTAACCACGTCCCTTGAAACCAAAAGGGGTAACTCTTGTTATGCTAAATGAATGGTCAACTTTATACGGGAGGTAACGTTTCTTTACTCTGAATCTTAATTTTCACTTGTTTTGATGAAACATCATTTTTTTTTAAATATAAATAAAATGATTCATTTTCTAAACATATATTTTGTTTGGTTCTGCAGAATTTCAAACTCCGATGTAAAAAGACATCTCTTCTTGAGGTAAATTATTTCTTTAATGCACAAAATAAGATAAAACAACATTATTTTAGATAAAACATCACCTTTATTTATGAATGAATGGTAATTTTAATAGGTAGTTTGTTATTTAAAATTTTTTTATTTATTAGAGTAAAATATTACTTTTACATTTTCTGAATGGAATTTTCTGGATTTTTATATTCATTATGACGTTCCTTGCTAGCTTTACTCATACTTACTCCAAGAGGTATATTGATTGCAGGTGCCCTTATTTCTGTGCACTGAATAATGGGTAATATTCAAAGGAATCCCTGAGTTAACAAGGCTTTCTTATCTCCCTGGCTGCAAAGTTCATTATCCTAGCTAGGTTCTGTAGTACAAGTTAGGACAGCTTTAGGATCGTGTCGAGAATGAGTCTTATCCTAATCTTTGGATATCCTAATTTAAATCGTGTTCTAGAGGTATCTTAAACCAGGACACTTTCCAGAATAGGCACATCAGGGTTTCGTTTGTCCTTGAGTATAGTAATTCTCACTACAACACCCCATCTACACTGAGATGGGTAACTAGAAAACCATTTACTGATAGCAGAGCGGTAACTCAAACCTGGGAGAAAGGTTACAGTTTAGAATTGATTGGTTGATTGATTGAAGAACAATATACTATTAATTAATTTGTTTCAGAGTGGAATGGAATCCAGGCATTAGGTATCACACAATAATATTAATTAATTAATGATTAATTCATCAATTAATTATGTCAGTCGACTCGTACACTATGTGCACCTGTGGACTGTACTAGGTCATCCTGTCCACAGAGACATGTTTTTTCTGTAACTATATTCACTTCAGAGAGTACATGCACCTGCGGTGAACAGTGTATGCAATTGGTAATGTCTCGTCCGTTCACACATTCTTCACATACATTTACTTATACAGTATGTTTATACCTTGGGTCAAAAAACATCACGTAAGCAAGGTAGACTTCCATTACCACCTGATAACATTTGCGTTTGCAGAAGTAAAAGTTTTAATTAAACATGGACGAGGATCACATCATGCCATTATTTGAGATATCTCTTAAGCTAAGGTATCTCGATAGTATGGCAAGTATAAGGAATGATAAAACTTGTATTGCACCAATGGGAATTTAATTTACGTGTATGCCCTAATATAGTCAATTGTATAAAACAGGGAAAGTATCCCACGTTGTATTTTGTATAAAGTGAATACGAATAAACAATTCCGATTTTAATCTTGCTTTTATTTGCTGATATGGTCGTATTACAATTGTCTTGTTTTGAACACCACGTGTCCTTAAATGAATCAAACTACAAAAAAAGTGTTTAAACTCTTTAACACAAACTCTTCTTGTACGTTGTCACATTCACATGGTGCATCAGGCTAATCAGCTAACATATATCGATGCATCTAACAGGAGAATGCAAGAACAGATGCAAATCATATGTAAGGTACTACGTGCCTGTTAAATATCTAGATTAGCTTTAATATCTATCTCTTTGATTGGAAACACGATACATCAAACAAGGAATACTGGAAAGTTGTAGAAGACAAGAATACAAGAATGCTAGTATTTCACATTCTGAAGATGGCACGTACGCTTCTTTCGCTGTATTAGATTGTCTCAATAATTTACACATTGATTTCTGTAATTCCCTGTTTATCATGGGCAGGAGAAAATGATGATTTCAATAGTAAGTCAAAAGTCTAATGCACGCTGCACCACACTTAGGAACTCAGTGGAACGGCGTCCTCAATTTCAATCAGTTTTGTAATTTATGTGCGCTTCACTTTCGAACACTGAAGTGCTTGAGGATCGAACTTCAGTGTTTAATGCAAGGGGGACATGCCGTGTAAGCACTTCAAGCAGGTTATAAGTGCTGAGTTGTCAAATGTAACATCCATTCCCATTTGATTTGAAACATTTGTATTTGCAGACAAGCTTTAAATTGAATACATGACTGTTATATTTCATAATAATGTCTTCAGTTTCGCTGTTAGAACGTCATTGTTTACTTTTATACTTTTAACAATCATATATTCCATTTCCCAAATTTTTGCCCTAGATATTATTTACATACATTCAGAGATGTATACATGTTATTGTTCAAGTATGTCAATTAATGGAAATTTAATAAATTTTAAATATATCTTACGCTTATGAAAACATGTACCCGATATAATTACCTCCAATCTGATTTATATTGTATTAATGTTATCGTTTTAATAATTGGCTATTGATGTACTAAATTGCAATTTCACACCTGAATTAATTAAAAAATTTAATTAATTATTGTACTTTGAAATATGTTCACTTAAAAATATATATTATTGACATATAGGCCTATTATTTTAAAATTGATGATTTAAAAATATATATGTTATTAAGGAATATTCTTTAGGATTAATTATTCATTAAATAACTCGTTTGTAAAATGACGAAAAAGGAAACGAATATCAAGTTTGAGGGAACGACTACTTTTTATTAAACTATTGTAAATGTAGACGCCATGTGAGCGACTTAAATTCCACTGATAAGGTAGAAACATCAGTGTTCAGTAACGTGATTATTTCATTATCTCATTTTACTGTATCATCAATTGACATGCTCGCTTTAAATTCAATTCTAAATCACCGTCTCATAGGAAATCCTGTGAAATATATTGTTTTAACAACAGGGATGCCATTCTCACATAAAAAAGATAACTGGTTCAGAAATTCCTGACAGTAATTAGTCTCTGATATGACTGATATGTTGCTTTTAAGAATCTTTGCAGTACTTATGGGACCCTATTGAACACTCAATACTGTATCGAAGTCAGAGGATATTACACACATAACTTGGTGATGCATTTCCATACACTTTCTTTTTGACATTATCTTTCCTTGAGCACAGCTCTGTTCACAATTAGTTTATAAAACCTGAAATGCAACCATGTAATCACAACAATCAAATAGACTATAACAAAGGCCTAAAACCAGGGAAATAATAAAAACATTAACATAAAATCTGAAACGGCTACAATATTAATTTTAATTTTAATTTGGATAGACTATCAATGACATATATTTTTAAAAAACAAAATTATGATTTGGGAAATGAATTGCGAACTTTAATGTACTGGCGTAATTACCTTCAATTATGCCTTTTTACTCGATGCTGCTTAAGCTAATTGACTTTAGTATGTAAAAAGACTAAATTTAAAATACAAATCGATTCATCTTTTCTAAAGTCTCTATATTGAAAGCACACATGTCCGTCAACTAAATTAAACAGATTCAAATATATACTAGTGCAGTGTTAGGCGTTATGTTTATGTGTTTTGATACTACGTAACAACAACTAACTGCGATGCTGTTCAAGGTTGGTTCTTTAGTTGTTGGTGACACCATGGCTATCATCGAAATATGGCTAATGAATGAACAGCGACAATTATGACCCTGATATTACTCAGTTAGGTTTAGTCCATTTTCACTTACCAGTGAGAGCCGTCAACACCAATTATTTGATAAATTATCACTTAACATGAAGGTTGATGTAATGAAATACACTCTTGACTTGATATAATCATGATATCATTGAATTATTATGACGTTTTGTGATATAGGACATTGTACGTAATCAATTCTCATAATTGAACCGTATATATAATTATATATCATGTAAAGGCGGTTTTTGATGATGTTACTGTTGATGCTGTTACTGGTGCCGACAATGAAGACCAAACAACACATTCTTCTGATTCGTATAAAACGCTTCTATTTCCAGTGTTGTTTCAGTAAGTGGTTGTAAATCGGCTTCAATCAAATGTCGATAGTTGTAGATTCCAGTTTTTCCCCGGAGGCAAACAAATATTTAGTAATTAAAATGAAAACAAAATTAATTTCCTTGTAATTATATTCAAGTGTCAAATTGCTTTGAAATACAAGAATGAAAACGTAATTAGAGTTGGAAATGTCAACACAGAGTTCTTTGATTCACATTAAGATGAAATATTAGCATAGAAGACCTTTTGAAGAACATCATCAATCACCTCGGCATCGACAGTGGTGCTTGAAAGATTTCACTCACTCTTTATCTTCTGACGTCTGATAACACACATTTTTCTTGTTTTAGAGTCAACAATAACAAACTATAGCTCGTCATCACAAAGCGTGTATTTGTTATTTCAAGGTCATAACATTTTCAATTTCTATTCACACTGGATGCACGGTCGAGTTTTCCTTCAATTTTCTGGGTTGAAGATTATCTTATATTCAAAGAAGGATTAGTTAAGCGCTACCTGACAACACGTGTAGGTATTCAAACTGAAGTCTGAATTTGTTTTGTAAAAATGAGGTGTTCCAGTCTGCTCAACATGATGGAAAACAGTTTATTTCAATATAAAAATATAGTATCAATCAGAAAATTGCATTTTAAAGTATCTTTTAACAATGTTTGTTGTTGTGAACTCTATACCCACGTCATTATTCACGTAAAGATGTTTTAAAGAAATTTCACATGAAGAGTGACGAACGTGTGTAGGTTATGTGAGAATTTATATGCCACGCCTCACTCTCTGAAAGCTAAGTTGGAGCACTCCTGGTACAATGCAGTCTCCAACTCTACCATAACAAGAATATTTTCTGGATAACAACTTCTTTCATGTGAAATACACGACGTTTCGGAGTATATGCTCACTCCTTCATTATTCCACCTGATGAAGGAGTGAGTATATACTCCGAAACGTCGTATGCCACTTCTAAATGTCCTTCAAAGACCTAATTCTACCGTACTCTACAGGTGGATCTCGTCCTCGACGAATGCTGCTCCTCAGGATGTCCTTTCAAGTTGAAAGGTTGGTTGAATATTCTATGGTGTTCCATGGTGTCAGAAACATGCAATAATTCCTGCATTCTTCGGACAAATCAATCCTGCGCCATCACGACATGTTTCACTGTGCCTTCGCTATGCATAACATCAAACGTTCATTGTGCATGTGCCATAAAGTTTGTTTCTATTTTATGGTTGGTCTGATAAACCTGTCTCTGACGTCATTAGTTTGGGCATGGTTGTATACCAAACGTGAGACGACACTATGTTGATGTTTCGGCTGTCTGACTATAGCTCTGTAAGATACCAGTAATCTCTCATTCCAATCATCCTCCATCTCCCACCTATGGATAATCCGTCCTTCGTTAAAGTTCTGTTCTCGATATTATTGAACTAATGCGCTAGTCAGCAAGTATCTTATACTTTTCAGATGCAAGAGTTTTCCAGAATATCAAAGCTAGAAATTGTGAAAATCGATCTCCAGAAGACTGTTCACATTTCTCAATGTACATTTGGAAATTCAGATAAAAGAAAATGTCTGTTTAAAACTGTGAGGCGCTCTGAGTATATGTTAACATTTTGACGATCCTTTTGATGTTTGGATATTTGAATGACAAGTGCTATCAGTAGAAGAGGACATGATTGTCATGACAACCGACGGACCACCTTCTGCCTCCCTACCAGATGATGGTTGATTCCCATAATTCAGCTTATTCCCACATCTTATAGTGTTATTAATATGGCTACAATTGTAAATGTAGTGAAAATGTTTATTAAATATATTTCACTGCTGAAGCAATTGATTGCGTATGATTCCCGTCTTTGAAATTCAACTTCGTTATTCTTTAATGTTATTTTATTCAGATACAAGGTTTCCCATGTTGTGTCGTTTATTTTTTAAACCCATCATGTGGTAAACAATATGTTAATAGTATGACTGTGACTTCACTTTTATTACATGGTCAGTAAAGTGTTCTAATGATTTTCGTTTCAGTTTGAATTCATTCATGTTACGTCTGTCATAATACATGGCTATCCTGTGAGGTCCTGTTTCACTGTCTTCAATGTCGTTCTCTGTTACTTCTTGATGTTTTCTGTAATACGAAATGATCGTGTGTAAACTGTTTACGAAGTAAAATGTTACAATGATAAATGAACTTCATCTATTTGATTGTACAAATAGTACAATACCCTATTGGTATTTATGAGTGAAATCTTAGCTCTAAATGTCTGAAGGACTTCATGAAAGTATTACTTTTGTGTTGCTTTCATGAGTACTAGTAAACCATTTGACCATAAAAGTGTTGTTTGTAGTGTAACTCTTGACCTTAACTCCAGCATTGAGAACTCGTCTAGCAAGGTCCGCTGTCCGGAAGATGATGGATCTGGGTATATAGAATATACTCCTAGACCAACATGTACAGAGCACGGAGTGTGCTTCCATTGCTTCCAAAAATGGAACTTTTGAATTTTTGTCATCTAATCATACATTTCTACTTTGTATATTTGGTGTTCTAAAATGGCTTTCGTCTTTGCCTTTAAGTTACCATGCCTAACAAACCCTTGAGTGTGATCTCTTCATGGTTTCAGCCTACCATCAGCTATCCATCTTAGTGGACCCAGAGTAAAGCATTTACTTTCTGTTTGTTTGAAAAGATAACGTGAAAAAGAAAGGTATCCCATAAGTGCCAATGGCAGATCTAGAAGAACATGAACAGCAACGTGTACGGGGCAAATCAAGGCACAATTTCAGTGAGGTTTCTAGATGTGCTTGAACGTACATGTACACATCAAGATTGTACTGTGAACATGTTTAACCTCAGTGTTAAATACTTGAGTGGACAATCCCGTCTTGAGAACATTAGAAAATATCAAAGATGTATTGCAATAAATGTAGGACAAACAAAGAACAGAGAAACATATAAATCTTAAGGAATTTTATTATGAAATTAAGTTTTGTATGTATATTCATATGTATATAGATATATATTATGAAAATTCAATAAATATCGCTTTTCTTAGCCAGTTACCATCGAGTGGCAGCAGAATTATAGTGTAACATTTCTAGGAATACTTGAGCTCTGGAAATAAACTCATAAGTCTTTCAACAAACATGTTGGCAATTGTTAACAGTGATAGAAGATGTTTTGGGGTGTCAGATTAACAGCATTGTAATCTACAACCCATAGGTCTAAGTTCACTTATACGATTTAACAGACAGGAACACATTATAAGTTTAATGTACACAAATTGGCATTCATCAGTCAAATGTAGACTAGCGTTTCAGTGCATAAACAAATAATAAAATAAGTTATCACCTTTATCACATTCATAAATATATGCAACAAAATAATTAATAACAATTTGTTTATCTAAATCAGTTTCTAATTTTGATTTAGTCAATTTTGTGAAATATACAAATGTTTTAAAAAGTACAGCGGAGAAATGTTAACAGATACAGATATTTGGATTTTGAAATTGATCAAACATTCCTGCTTTAAATACTGACTCAAGTGAGGAACGTATGGCATTAATGACGACACCACCAGGGCGAAGAATCACAGGACTCCGCTAGATGTAAGATGTCGTACTCATGTGTTACATAACGTTTGTATTAAGACTAGACAGTAACTTCTGTTGTTACTTTTATAATCACAACTCATTGGTGGAGGAGACGCAATGGGCAATACCTTCTTAACGGACGTGTCTATATATGTATACAATTTCACACATATAAATACTTTAACATATTTAAAGTAATAAGGCATATTTATTTCGAATTATCGAGAAGTTGTTTCAAGAATATGCATACATGACTTCAATTTTAATCTTAAAAAATACTTTTTTTAATTGAATGTATTTTCAGGGAGCTACGATGTGATTTTTTGGGCGAAACGGAAAATTATCAAAGGTAAGCGCATGCTTAAGTGACAACGAATGAAATAGCACACGTGATATACAGTCAATGGGAAGACTGTTTGCACCTTCTGTTGGTCGTACAAAAATAGTTCTTAAATATCATTCATTCATCTTTCACTGCACAAAATAATGACAATTATACAGAAGTTTTCTGGAATGTTTCTCATAGTTTTGGTAAGCCTAACGATATTTCTTTCATACGGTACACATCTCCATGACGGCTGTGAGCTAGGTAGACAGATTTATGATGATATAGATATCTCATGTCTATTAATACAGAGTAATGGTTGAACGCACCAACAGTATCTATATTCTAGTTGACAAGTATTTCTAATATCTACATGTTGTTTTTGACATTTTATGAGTAATATTTTGTCAATGTATTGTACAATGAGAAAAATACATTTTATTAAATATTTCAACAAAAACAAATTTCAATAAAGAAAACTATTATCAGGCACAGTAATTGGGTTTAACCAAACATCTCCGTTTCCAACAACTGCATGGGATGTAACAAAGAATGGAAACAAGCACATGCAGAATGTTTGGTAGTCAGGACACAGCAAGAACGTATACGACACTGGCATAACATCTCTTTAACAGGGAGAACAACTCAACTCTAATATGTAGCAAAAATAACACGTGGTCGTGTATATTCTGGAGGCGAGTTTGCATAGAAGACATACGCCAACTTGTCAATTCACTTTACCCTCTTTCACAAGACTGATATCTCTTCTAAGATCCAAAAAAAGTAGATATCACTATGTAATCTTACGAAATGTCGCTAACATATGTTCCCTGTTCCACGCCTTTAACACTCACAGTCCAATTTTAAAATACAAATCACATTCTAAAACATGAACATGTAACAAACATTGATATTAATACCACGGTGATAATGTAGGTTTCCCCATTCTTATCCAAAGTATTCTTTGTTCAGGTAAACATTTGATAAACATGTTATTATTGTTTTAAACTGATTATGTAGTCTTCAAAATAGTGCTGAATTTTAAAATATTGATGTTTTCAGAATTGAAGAATGACTATCTAAGTTCATCAATCGCCGATAAAAGGAACAAAAAGCCACATTTTGCCCTAAAAAGAAACATTGGTTTTAGAACAGATGGGTAATGATGGTACCTCTGCGTACCCACAACTAATATACAAGTATTTCAGAAGAGAAATTGTATTACACTGAACACGATGAGTGGGAATGTATAACTAGTTTTAATTGATATTTGGTTTGACGAATTATCTGATTAGATGGTAGCATGTTGAGAAGAGGAGAAAGTAGATAGATAATAGACTATACCAACACAACCGGTAGTGTCAGCACATTCACGATGGAATATATTAAATAGTTACATTGCGTAATCAATTCATTGCACAAACGTGGAGCACATTAAACGCCAATCAATATGGACCAGGCCTACGAAACCCGGCGCGTAAACTGTTACAAATGGGAGTAATTACGCTTTTATCTGTAGCTTTGGTCCAGCATAATTTCCGACCAATTAAGTAATAGTCCAATTAAGGACACCATTAAATGTGCCTATTAGCGTGTCTCGCTACGAGGGAAACATGGCATTTGAGAAACCAAACTGCCAACGTTAAGTAGCAATTTGGTTATTCATACAACGTTAAATGTGACAAAGAAGTATATATTGACGCCAGTGTACACAGGAGGAGGAGGGAGATACATTTGCAATATTAGTCAAACACCAGTTATCGTCATGAATACATGCGACTAGAACAATTGAACTACTGATTGTTAATTCAAATGGTATTCATTCTGTATTACTGAAATATTTATGCTGAAAGATAAGCGTCTGCAATACCACTTTTTGAGGAATTTGACTTAAAAATACATTTCATGCATAAAGTATAGCTTCAAAGTACACTCGTTGATTAAACTACTCTGGTAATACAAGAGAATCGTATTCAACAAGATATTGACCATAACGATGAGAGCGTCTGGTATTAAAAGTGAAAATAGTTTTTGCAATGTATAATCTAGGAATTTACATTCCACATGACATTTATCAAACTGGAGGATGAGCTCGGATCACGGGAAGGAATTACGTTAACCTTCCATGAACTCGGCCGCTTTCCGCAATACGGTGGAAGAATATTTACATTGTTATAAAGCAGAGGCGATTTTGTGGAGAGATCAACCATTTTGCCATTGATTCCCGGCATCTTCCCACGAGTTCATACTTCAAATAAAGATGACGCGGCAAGAGGCACGTTCAACTAATAACACGACTTCTCCATTGTTGGTGGAGACATAATATCAGAAAATTGCATTTCGTCTGTTTTCTCTAGAACCGCACTGGAACGTTTTTTTGTACTTTGACGGAGTGCTTTAAACAAAATTATATCTAGTTTAAATTCTCTAACGTCAATCACAGAAAACCACAAGGACAAGAAACACAAATTACAAAATATCAAAGGATTTACTCTTTAGGTTTGTGAATCAAAAGGTAGAATTTTCTTCTGCTTGAACATAATACGGTTTATGTTTTCCTTCATCAAAGCATCGTTCTGGCACGAAGCAATTGCGTTTTCCATGCACGTAACAAAGTCGGTAATAAACAAATAAATCGTTACTGCCGAGCGATGAAAAAGCTATACAAGATGGAAGAAGTTGATTAAAGCTTGAGATTAAACCTATCCAAGAGTAGGCAGGTGGCTTGTGTATTGTGTTATCCCTGAAGCTGATAAAATGATGCTATCTTAGCTCCAAATCAATAGCAGGACGGGAGACGCTCAACTCACAACCAGTACACTTTATTACAAGAATACGCGCTCAAGATGACCACCGCTGGTCAAGAGACGTCCGGAATGTCTCTGGGCATCTGTAGTAACAGGCCTAATTGGTATTGAACAGACTGGACGTTGGTCATTACTGTCCACTCACTGAATATTCTATTATACTCGCGTGGTTAGACGCGGAAAATGAATTACAACGCCCCTCAGTTCGAAGTTTCTATAACAACATCAGAAACTGCTCTTCACCGCCAGACAGTTCAGGAATGATAACGTGTTCAATTGAAAATATGCATTAAGTGATTGAATAAAAGAGATTACGTAAAATGAATTTGAGACCGATCTGCATGACACTGATATCCTGTGCTAGTAACTGGAGCGGAAATTTGATGGGGTTGGTTTAC
Source organism: Gibbula magus (assembly GCA_936450465.1). Lineage (NCBI taxonomy): Eukaryota > Metazoa > Mollusca > Gastropoda > Trochida > Trochidae > Gibbula > Gibbula magus. The sequence continues at coordinate 42,352,936 of OW388290.1, read as the reverse complement.
AAGTTATGTGAAGAGCAATTCAAGATTTATATGATTTTATGAGTGATTTGCCTGGTCATGAAACAAATAGTACTCTCTATTAACCATCTTAGGTGACACACAGCGAGAATAAATGATAAACCACACGCATTCCTTGCTATGAGTGGAGTGTTTTAATCTCAGGAATTACAAATTGTCTTTGTTAATCTTGTAATTACTGACAACAACATCATACATTACTCCTGTGGTATTTATAGGCTATGAAAGCTTGTCTCTAATATAAACAGAATCAGAAAGGCTTTGTTGTGAAGCGGACTACCACAAGAATAGCCGGTTTTCATCGAATTACAACCCGGCTTCTTGCATGTCTACTAGTAATAACAGTATCGATCCAATATTGGATTTTGCGTAGGCTTTGGTAAAGCAAATTTCCATTCCTTTCGAGGGCTCAGGGAGCATATCAAACGAGAGGCTAAGAGGAGGCCCTTAATATCTGTAAATTTGTAGGCTTGACCCGACGAGGCAATCCGTTCTATCTTCAAGTCATACTACAGTTCTTAAGGATGTCTTAAGCGGCTTCCGAGTTGCTATGAAAAGTGTTTTAGACCTTATCAACAAGCCCACTATTAAGGGCGCGAATAAACGACTGAAGGTCTGACGGCTAATGTCAATAACGTCACATTTGACATGTGCTATTTGTCCAACGTCGCGTGAAGTGACGTAGACGTAAACGCTAAACGCCCCATGAGGTTGAACTGCGGTTGCATGAGCTATAAACATGAAGGTATATTTGTCGCCCAGGCAATAATTTGCAAAGACGCACGATCAGCCGACTGGTAAACTATCAAAGGCTATTTAATACGTCCATACGACTTAACACATCAGGTGTTTGATTTATTCAAAGACATAAAAGCCACCCTTTCTCTTAAACGGTACAATAAATTATGCCAAGAGATTTCTAGACCTTTCAGATTCGAAGAATACCAGTAAAATGATAATACTCTTTATACCTCAGTGACTTGTAACATTCGGTTGCATGAATACATTTCATATAAAAGCTTTATGCTTATATCAAGTAGGAAACGGTTGAGATAAACCAATGAAATTACCACATTTACATTTATCTAGTAGTTCAGAACGAATTTTCGTTTTCATTTGTCTGAATATTGACAAGTTGTTTATTTAAATCTGATATTCAAGAAGAAATGAAGCGTTGCCTTCTGTATATAAGAGAGATATGATTCACAAACCTTGTCATACACAATCAAGGGCAACAACGTCATATTGCCTTAAATGTACTGTCTGTCGAGTACATATTCCCAGTCAAGCACTATTACAAACATTAATCACGAAATCATATAAAATAGGATAACTTGAAATAATTTATTCATATCACATGTATTAAGAAATAAGTTAAATCAGCAGTCAATAAATAACATCTTAAGTCAGATTGAGCAGAAATAGTTCGTGAAATATTCACGATTTGCATTGGTTTTCGTCTTAAGATTGAAAATATATTTCACAGAAAACTAAATATTTCCAACCCTTCAGAGATTAAAAATAAGTTCCAACCCTTAATAGAATAAAAATAGGTTTGGGTGGAATCTTTGTCAACAAGAGTTGTCCCCCTTGTAGATGTCAGTGTCGTATACGTTGCTTGGTAGGAAAATAACAGCAATAATCTGTATTTGTGAGGGAACCACTGAAAGAACGGGAGTCCAATAACGACAATGGTCATGATAATCACTAGCCAGTTTCTAAACACTCTAAACCTACATGAGTATTGAAATGTACAACAGATGTCAATTTCAAATGTACAACATCATATCCTAAACCAAGTGACCACTCTTAAACAATGTGTTGGTTTTGGAAAGACGATAAAAAAAATAAACGACTTCTTTTTCAATTATGACAAAGGCATGAGAGTATGAGGTGATAGGTCTACACGAGTGAATCAGAACCTAGCGCTCATGAAAAATGCTATTATGAAAAGCATAAGCTACGAAAATGAATGAAATGCATGCATGTTAAAAAGGCCATACTAATGCACATTTTCTCTCTAATAGGACTATGGCCCGTTCCCAGACAGACAAAAAGAAAACGTACACGTGTCTTATCTGAAAATAACGAATTGGTCAACAAGTGAATGTACAAGAGTTGTTTCAAAATAATATTGTAATGATCTTTTTTCAAAATAAAGGCTTTGTCCAGATGTAATTGAGTCCTCTTTGTCACAACAGATGTGTTGGCAGCTCGCTGTGGCAGCGCTTACCTTAAACATCATCTCACAACGAGTCTTAGTATGGCTCCGTTGGAGTCTTCACACATGATGCTCTCGTGTCATATTTCATAAACACGTGATGATCCTGTTGAATATTTCACAGAAGCTTCTTTTGAAGACTTGCACCAACATATTTGTTAAGGTTTGATATTTCACAACAGGTACTCCAGCAGAAAATTGGGATTTATTTGGAAGTCAAATGTCAGATGAGCTGAGAGTGTGGCCGATGACACTAACCTTACTATGATCACGTTTAAACCTGCGCAGCAGAAAAGTCGACATTTTCTAGTTCGTCGTCTTCTTGTAGTTCATGTGAATTGACACTATCAAGTATATCAGCATCATCATTGTCCTCAGCGTCCTCAGTGTCCCGCCGCTGAAATGACCGCGTCTTACCGGACGCACTGTTCTCACTGACCATGTCCTCTGCGTCAAACTCCAAATCATCCAACTTACTCTCCACTCCTGTCTCCTCGAATGAAAAGGGTTGGTTCTCACCTCGCATCTCACAGATCACGTTTGTTAACGCCTTGATGTAGTTCTTAGCTAACGTTAACGTCTCGATCTTGGACAGCTTTCTGTCAAGACGGACGTGGGGGATGACCTCCCGAAGTTCGCCGAATGCATCATTGAGGCTGTGCATTCTCATTCGTTCCCTCTCATTGCTTTCCAGACGACGAAGGTTCCTTTCCCGAGCACTCACACCTTTTTTTCTCCTGGCCGCTTTTCTGGTATTCCTTGGTTTCTTCTCTGCGACCTCCTCGTTTGTGGAGCTCCCGGAATCTGAGGGCGAACTTGGGTTGTCTCTCTTGGTCCCTCTTTGTCTCATCTGGAACTCTTTGTTTTTCAAACCAGTGATGCTCCACAGTGAATCTTCGCTTGCGATATCGTCCGACATGCCAAGATCTATGTTTCTACTCATCTCTTCAGCTCGCGAACGCATAACCTGGAAAGATAAGACATACATGTTAGAAAACTGGATTGGGTTGGTCACAGGTCACGATTATTCTAAAAGTAGGGCGAGCATGAATTAGAATGGACATAACATTGTTCTAGGTCATAGAACGATACAAGATAAGTCCAAATCAAAACAATAAAACACTACTCAAATACTAAATGCATTAACAAAGATTACCAAAACGAAATTCGAATACTGAAAGCACCTTAAAGGAGCATTTGAAACAGGAATCGCTCTGTTTTCCCAATGTCCAGGGCACAGCATGAAGCGAGCAGCAACTGAGAATGTAACTCAATTAACATTGGTTGGCAATGTGGGTGACATAATGTATTAAAGATGTTGCGTTTGAGGAATGTCTTCAGTTTCTTACAAACACATCTTGGTGCCACAAAACAAAACATCAGAGTCCAAATTTCTAAGAGCGACTTCCCTTCTGAGTTGAAGTTAATTCAGTTTCCAAACTCAGGTTCGCATAATTGAAAATGTCACAGTACTTTCATGCCCCTCATTACAACTTGAATTAGTTTCGTGTTTTTGTTCTGTCGAGCTTTCAACAATTCATAGCTAGAGGGCTTCTGTTCAAGAAGTATTTTAAGTCCAGGTTTGCTGGTGACATAGCTATACAGGCTACTGTAAGCCCGTATATTAGCTGCCAGCAATCTAGTTAATTAAATAGTGTCTTTTTATCTCATTTAGGATGGGATAACTTCATTTTCCAATTGGGCAGATATTCCTACCACTGCCTGCAGATATGAAGCCTGGACATCTCCCAGATAACGATGGGAGAAAGAACTACAAATTCAGGAATCCTTATTACGTTATATTCCGAAATCCATAAATAGAATGAATGAAGATGTTTTGCTATGGATTTCCATGTTTCGGTTGTTACTTCGGGCATGAAATGGCATTATCAAAGTTTTTGGCAAGCAACATCATTCAAATGACATTCGCAATGCATGAATTCTCGTTATTAAACCGAGGAATTTTCTTTTATCGTTCACGAACAACGTAATATTAAGGTCACGTTATAGATTTCATTTCACGAAATATAGTGATAAATAAATATTGATATTTCTGACAGGCCACGCAATCACGTTCTGACATCTGATTTGCCATAACAATGGGCGAGTTTACAAAGAGCGAATGATTACACCTCCAGGCTATGTTGCGCAGCTGAAATCTTCCAAAAGACCAAAATGCTGCTCTTTTTCGTACGATTAAGGGAAAATAGGAACAGAAATCGATCAATTTGAACATAGTGAGAACCTAGTGCGAGGTAACTGCTACCACGCTACACGGACAGCGTCTCCTGTGACACTACACAGGGTTTTATAACATTATATTGGACTGGTCTTGCTGTGCCTGTCTGGACATCGAACATACTGACCAATCGACACAGAATGACCAGATGCTACCTATACTGGCCAACATATCTGTAGGACAGTGCGAGTCCATCAATACCTCGGTGCGTCAGAGATGATTCCTTTATGTTAGTTCCAACAAATCACTCTCCACGGGCTAAACCTGGGGAACTGACTTAATGGGTTTTGAGACCCGTGAAATTATAAACTCTGCCTCGCAGAAACTCATCTCTAAATGATTGAAGCAGTACTGTTCATTAGAACTCATTTGTAACTTATTACAAATATCCAGTACTTCAAGAAGTGGGCGAGTTCTACTACCAGCACGTGTGAACGCATGCATACCAACCTGCATTTGGTGATAAACATCCGTCTTCTATTACGTCTTTTTTTCCCATATAACTTGTTACAAATATTGCAATCTTATCGTTAGAAAGCTTCCATTGCGTCCACTCACACACAATACCTTCGCCTTGTAACAAGCGCTATCTATCCCTGAGTTGTTCATTCACTCGAAGACTGTGACGCAACTGCAGTTTGTGCCAAGCTGATTACCCGCTAATGCCACAAGACTAAAACACCTGTAGTGCAATAAAAGATCTAAAATAGAATATCCGATCAATGTTCTTTTCATGTAAAGCTGAACTAACAAGCATCGACATACGCGTTCGATTTTCAAGTACTACTCCTTTTTAAAGGGATGAAATGAGATTGATGTGGTGTAAACGGTGCTCAGTTAGTAGAACAAAGTGGTTATAATAAGTCACCGTTATCCATAACACACGTATTCGTCTTTTTCAGAGGAACTAGTACATACTGAGATTGACAAACAATGAAACTTGTCATAGTAGACAATGGTAATCATACCGCACTGATAGGTTAACTGTAAGCAATTTAGATGTAGCAAGGTAAATATTAAATCGGCAACCTTAACTGTATACGTAAGCTGCACCAAAATAGAGTGATTGAACTTGCTGATCTGTCAATACTGCACTTTCATCACTAACTCATTGTATCCATAGTTCACATGAACCACACCAAAACAACAAGAAATGGAAACTGTTGCAGTTAAATTACGTTATTTGTATCACTGCAGTTCTGATATCAACAACAATCATGTAGAATACATTATTTTCAAAACGTGTGGCGCCTGTGTCAATTAGAGGGCCAGGTCGGCCCTAAAGCTCAAAGCAACGCATCTTGGATTTTAAAAGCCTCTCATCGTCAGATGTAGCTATTGATGAGCACAGTTTTCTTGTAGGTGTATTCTCGATTTTATACTGAAGGGATTGACAGTGGTCTTGAAAGGCATCTTAACAATGAAATTGTAATCGCGGAGAAGAGAGTGATGTCTTTGACATTTACAATTGATGAACTGGCGCTAATCAAAGCTGCTGCTGGAGCTATTTACGGCTAGGCTGGAGCTGGGCCTGAACCTCGTAGAGTCGGACATGTTAATAACACGACGCTTTGAAGCCGGCAGTTGTCGCTAGAAGATAATTACACTTGATGGAATACCACTGTGAAATGAGAATAAATGAGAAATGTATATTCAATGCAACTGTTATTCCGATACGCAATACAGCTTATCTGTTCCATTTACGGTTTGATACATTTGAGTTATCATAATAACACTTAAAATAATACCTTTTCGATTTAGAATATTAAAATATTAGCTTCACAATGTTTTATGCGCAACCTACTGGACATAAGTGATTCGAAAAGTTTCAATTTGCTTGCTACATATCCTCTAGGGAATGACTTAGTAACAGCCAAGTCATTTGAGATGTTCCCCGAAATATAACACTGACCTGCTTTGACGAATATAAACATCACTTGCCGATCAAAGAGGAGAACATATGAAACTAATACTACATCAAGGTTAACGGAACACAGAACCAAACAATGAAATGCAATAGAAAATGTATATTTCAAGGAACAGAAAACAGCATTAATCTGGATACAAAATGAAAAGTACAATACATCAAACTACTCCTGAGTAAAGACAAACATTGGGAACTCTCTTTGTAAAATGAATACGCCCAGACACACTTTCACACATAAGTCGCAATCAGTCGTCATATTGATAGCAATCTCCTGAAATGATGGCGTTTAATAATAAACCAGAATGACAACGCCGCGACTACCTTAATTTCAACAAGCATAAACTACCTCCTACATGTATGTGTACAACAAACAAATTCAAAGACACCATATAAAAGTGAGAAAGCGAATACAAAAATACAAGTCACACCACCTATCACAACCTACAGATAGTTCAAATCTCGCATCGCTCCAGGGCCTCACCAAACCAAAATAGTTCACCAAAGAGAGACAACAATACCGAGACTAACAAAACACCTTAATAACGTCTATCACATCAACGTATAAGAGTCAAACAACAACTAAGCCGCGACTGTTGAGACTACGTAGAACAGAACAATCACTGACCAACACTGCATTAACTCCAGAGACAAAATAACACAAGAGACAACCTACGCACAAGAGTCTCATATCTAGACATCGATTTCTCCAGGCGTGGAGTACACTTTCATTCAAGCAACGCTTCAAGTATATCTGCCCTGTGATTAACCAGCGATGACATGGCGTCATACAAGGATGCAGCTTGACAGCCTACTCGTTCTACCCCGGGACTCACCGCTATACGGTGTATAAGTGTCATCACGCACTGAGAAATATATATGAAAAGCGTGAGTTACGGATCTAGAATCTGACTAATTAATGACATGACATCAACTATTTTGTGAATGTTCTGTAGTGCAGACCTTGTTATTGTATGTATTGAAGCAGTTTGCTGGTTTATCAATCAACATATCGTATCACAATTCGCACACGCTTTGGGGACAGGCGTAACAGCATCATAGCCATCTATTTCCCTGACACAATGTACAGCCGAGTTTTAAATATCACTCTGTTGACCGAAAACTCGTTTAATAGCTTCATCAAACTATTCCGATAGTGTAACAACATATCATGATGTCGTGTGACGTGACGTCAACAAACATGTCGTCACTCGGTTAGACAAAGCGTAATTTTTCAGAATGAAGTATATATACGAGATTTAAAATAACAATAAATAAATACTTAATACCTCTTTCACCATCCCCGTAAATCCCCGTGAATTATATTGGTATCTAAATGACTTTCACTCTCTAGATGTCATTTGTTCATACATTCGCATTACACGAAACCTAGTTTACTGTTATCTATAGTTAATGGCACTCTCGGACAAGGTTTAATACACAATCCGGTATTCTTTCTTGATCCCATTCTATTCCCGCCCTCTGACATTTCTACCATACAGTTCACTTCCGCGATGACTGATAATTGAACAGTGATCAGAATCAAATCTAATTGTGTCTGTCGAACACTATACTCTCTTGTCATTTTCAGTAATCCTGCTGGTGTCTATTTAAGACGAGTAAAGTTCGTTGTATCGATTTATTATTATCCTGACATTTACAACGTTGTTGACGGTCAGATGTAGGCTATCCCACGTCTTCCTATGTGATCCGCCATATAAATTTCATATTGTTTCCCTCATTATATTCTACAGCGGAAATTGAACTATTTCAATTGAACTATGGTATTTAAAGTTTTCATTACATGTTTCAAAATGGCATTTAATGTTATTATTTACGAAAACACAGTTACGAATTAATGTATTCTTTTAAAATAAAATAAACTGTCAGTAGAGGTGTGATTTGGAGGCAATGTAAATTTAGATACACCTTAAATACACGAACAAAATTGGTTCTTATTTAGGGAAAAACGTGAATGGGTGTTATTGTTAAACAAAGTCAGAAGCTGGTCATCAGTCAGTCCCCAATGATGACCTGTTGACGTGTTAATTATCTGTTACATGATATTTGTTAGATTTACACAGATATTACAATATAAATTTACATTAATCATGAACACTTGGTTGAGGAATTGTAAGATTGTTGATCAATGTAAGAATGGCGACACACGAAAACGGAAAGTTATAATTCACATAGGTTGGCAGTGTATTTACTGGATTATTACTGAGAGGTACAAAACGTTTCGCCGTGAGAGATATTCCTAGACGTCATCTATTTGATGAAACCTGTCTGACAGCAGTATAGAACAGATGATCAGATGAACTCATTTCATATATAACATTATCACGATATTGGACAATTATAAAAGAGCGCCCTGCAGATATCTTCTTCCTCTAAAGTGCCAAGCAAGACCTTACAGGCTTCGGCTCAATACTGCTGATAATGCACATTTCTAAAGTAATGTCTCCGTACAATTCTATTACTTTCTACGCTAAAGGGATTATGTTAACGACACATATTAGCATTGAAATGGAAGATATACTGAGGAACTGAACAACACGGAAGTAAAATTGCTTTGTAACTTGCATGTGGAATGACAAGGGTAGGCAGGAGGTTTTACTGACAACTAGAACTCGTATCTTGAAATACAACTTGCTATGTACATGTCCTTAGCTTTCAGAATGGCATGTAGGAGGAGTAGGTGTTATCACTGATTATCTCTGCTGAATGGATTTGTCACTGCGGTGTTCCTTCGGTTCTCAAATGTACAACTTAATATCTTCTGTATATAGTTTCATCACAACTGTCAACACACTCGCGAACAACATTTGAACAGCATTCATCGTCTCAAATGAATTGACAAATCCAATAAACGTAGTATCTTTCTTGTTACTAACCCATTTAGATTGTTATTAAATACACTGGCTTCGCCTTCGACAACAACAGTTGTTAGAAGTGCTGCAGTGCAATTGTAACATGAAGCAAATATATGTATGATATTTACGCCATCACAAACATATCTGTCCACAAACAGTACCATTTGTCAGAGCCTAGCCGCGGTAGATCATTCTGGTCAGGTTTTACTCATATGTACATCCAACGCATATTTAAACTGTCGGATGCAACACACATTCAAATTAAACATCACAGGAATAAACTTATAGCACTTTGACTTATCAGAAGAATAAATATATATCAGAAAAATATTATTAACTCAATATTAACTGGAATATTTATTCAAAAAGTTTATCTTCGTTACCTCGGAGTTTATGATTTCACCTTCAGGAGCAGCGGATATCAATAAATATTCTTGTTTTTAGCGCCGATAAGAGACCACATTATTAGAACTATCGACATTTCACTTACATGAAGCGGTAACCTACAGTTATTAAACATACAGATATATTTGAGCAATTGTACGTATCTGAATCAAACTGAACTTATTGACAAGGTTAATTAGCGAGTAAATAATGAGAATAACGCTACCTGCAAACGAGCCCTGATTGTTGACAGTAGAGGAGTAGATAGTGTTAGGTGGAGCAATCCCAGCTCACCTGTATGCTCCCACAGTCACTCACTCCCTGCACACCTGAGCGTTAGCCCACCTTTCCCAGACTCAGGTACTCAACTTAAACTCGTCTCCCAGCTCTTTATCGATTCGCTCGTAATGTCACGTTTGTAAAACTAAACTGCGTCTAGTGTGTCTATTTTATGAATGAAATTCGAATTTTCTCTAAATTCAATTTATGATAGATATAATGTAAACGCTTTCTTTTGGTGTTCACGCGTTTGTGAATAGGCAATTGACAAATTGAATGTATTTCTCATGTATATATTGATAATATATTGAGTATAGACTGTTTGCTGACCTCTACAGTGCAATTGTGATTTATGATAAATGATTTTTAAACTAGTTATCTTCAAATGTGTTGGTTATTCACATTTTAAATTATTCACCTTTCTCAAAAGTTCTGAGACTAGTGAAATCAATGATGATGAAACTAAAGTGTGTGTGTATATATGGTATTGTAGGTCAATCTCTATACGAGATGAACTTATAAGAAGCGAGCTGTGAATATTTTTTGTCTAAATAAACAAACCCTTGAATTAAGCAAAATTCGCAAAAATGGAATTGCTTTCGATGTGGTATATGTCAAAGTAAACTGGTTAACTGTGAATCGTTTACATTAATGCTATAATAGAAATACTCTTAACGTTATATAGTATATGAATGAAGTATGTCTATTATAATTGGTTAAAAAAGTGGTCGATATAATTGATAATAAGCTTATCTATTTTGTAAATAGGTGCCGTATCACTGACCTAGTTTCTCTTAATCTGTATTGACTCCTCGGTGAAGATTCATCCATTACGTTCCAATGGTCGGGTATTGTTTAGGTAGATGTCGCAGTGGTCACCAACAGGGAGGTGATGTACATGATGGAATCATTCTAAACTTGATGCATATTGCTTCTAGGAAATGCATCTCCGGTGATTGTTATCTGTAGTGCATTCATGGCAACTGATTATACATTGAACTCGGGGTTTATTCATACAATTACGAAACTGAGGAATAGCGTGACTCATTTTGAGTAAGTTTCACGTCGCTGCATGATGGTATATATTTTGGTGACACACTCACAATGAGAAAATGATCTACTTCATAAACAAGGTTGCATTACACAGATTGAGTTCGCAAATCAGACTGAAAGTATTTTAAAGAAAATGTAGCATTAAATTGCAGTTCAGGGAAGTTATTCCATTCAAGCTAGTTAGACAACTTCTACTATTCATCACATTATATAATTCGAGGGCATTAAGCATACACCCATGGGAGACATATAACAGACACATGCAAATCCAATTACTCCATCACTGTTTTGAACAAATCTAGAAGATAGCAAAAACCTCCATTGTATAAAGCATCCATAATCCGATATAAAACCCTTCCTCCATAATTCACATTTGCAAAATGAGTGAAATATAATCGCTCTCCAAAAAAAGAATGATAATGAGGTTGCACTGTTCAATTTTATCAGATGAGTAATGACCATGGAAAACAAAGTAGATATGGTTGGAAGCACGAAAAAAAGAATGGATTTCGCCCTTTGAACTTCATTTACCACAAAAAGTGCCAACCTGACGTCAATTATATCTTTTGATGAGGTTTGCTCGGGGGTCAAGAGCGCCTGAGTTTGCTGATACTGCGTCCTAACAAAGTGACGTACCGACACTGTATCGGTGTTATGATTACTTAGACGAAATGAGCACCAGAAAAATAACACTTTAGTACAGCCATCAGTGTGAGAGGGGAGGGGGGGGGGGGGGGGGGGGGGGGGGCAATATTTAATCCTGGAGTACTTGGAAGTACATTTTACATACCAATTGTACAGTTATCGCTTAATATGTTCATACTTAAAACCACGATGATATTTGTTATGCCCGTCAAAAACCATTGAAGCATTTTGGCTAAAATACTTTCGGGAGCATGGTACCTAATTTGCCAGTTCTGTTTCATCATTAACTAGGCCAAGTACATCAAGAGTCTGTTAAGCGTCACAGCAGAGCTAGCAAATATTCATTATCTGGGCACAATCTAGTCTGCTGTAGCGTTGAAATTACATGCTAAACAAACGAGGAAAACCGTTAAAGCTGACTCTGCACGAGGGACCTTTTTGCATGTTTCGCACGAGAACTGAGTGAAATATACGCTTATTGTGCAATATACATCGTGTAAATATCTCGAGCTCCTGACATAGTTTGTCACGTTTATCACATGAATTGTCAGCTAATGCATATATGTGTTATCTATATTACGGTTACGTACGGCCATGCATGCACATGTGATCGATTAAGGCAAATCATGAATGACACATCACAGTTTCTTTACAATAAACTACTGTTGTCAGAGTCTTTAACAGTTGATGTAAAAAGTCCTATTGTACATCATCAGAATTAATAATTCAAAAAACGACAAATTATCAGGAAAGCAAAATATCAAATGTTACACAGATCAATATTTGTTTTGTAAATATCCCTTATATTTGACAATTACGCATTATCTAATTCATGTACAAGTCAATGTAGATCGCTATCAAAATGCAAGAGAAATATGTTTTGGATTGATAAGTTTATAAAAAGGCTTACTGGTGCGTTTGGAAGCGTAAATTATATTGTACAGCTGTTATGTGACATATATACCTTGTCAATATCGCAGGTAGAGGAGATATATAGTATGACAGCTGACAAACTACTGTGTCAGTGCCTGTCTATCTTCGGAAAGCTCTATCTGTGTGCTGGTGTAAAACAAACACACCCTCAAGCTGCACTGTACAACAAACAGTTTACAGCCACTAGCCACGCGGATCTACCGGCGCGTGTGTATTTAATGACATCCTCCTGTATTTGCATGATACAGATGTTGTCATATTGGAAAGTGCAGATAATGGAATTTGTTACCAGGGATGAAAATGAGATATTTAAATCTCATGACTGTTAGTATTACGTTGAATAACTCTCTAAGTAACCGAGTTATGATATGAACTTCAATTAAGTGCCAATCTTATATGAAAACTATTATACCCGATATTGTGTCATGGTTATATTTAAAATTGTAATAGAATTGATTTTGTAAACTGTTTCTTCATAGCGATGAATTACATAAACTGACGGGCAAAAGAAAGTATAACACTCACTTGTTTTCGATAAATTCAATATTTTAAAGACATGAGATGCATTTGATGATCGCACGATACAATAACACCTTTCGGCAATAGTTTGAATGACTTAATTGGTGACTGTTTTATTTTTAACTAAGATATCATTATTTAAAGTGGACAGGGGTAAGGAATGAAATTTACATCAACATGACCCCAGCCATGTATAAAATGTTGTAAATGTGTGCAGGACGAGGCACATTTATTGATTGGCACATAGAGAATGGGTTATATGTCGACGAACAGTGTTTTATCAAAATTAATTTTGGGGATCATTAAAATTTAAATGTTTTTAATTTTTATTTTTAAAACTGCGTAGAGGTATTCTTTGACTGATTTAATGGTTTGGACTAATTTCCCTAACTAGGCAGTTTGTTAATACGACGTAGAAAACTCGAGATATTTGAACTTTGATACACGTATGTTGATATAAGGCATTTGAGAATAGGCAATAGATAATGTATGTTTATAAAGATGCACAAGGTGCAGTGTCGCTTGGAAATAACGTTGGAAAGACATATATCCCTATATACCCTGTCCAATATTCTTAAGAGGAGGGTAGAGTTTATTGGTATATACATGCATATCTTACTAACGTTATTTCTAAGCAATACACGCCTATGAACGTGTTTAATGATCAATGATAGCGAGAAATACACAGTGCACGGACATAGGTCAAACATAAATACAACTGATACAATGCGCGAGAGCACAAACAAGACACAGGCAATGAGGATACGAACTGCAGCCCGATGATTTGTTAACAGGAAATAACAATTGGGCCTGAGAACATGTACATGAGACCGACTTTCCAGGAAAACGTGACTCCAAGTCTGAGAAATGTGGCACTGGATTGGAAACAAGTGTCCTCTGAAACCAGAGTCGAGCCGCGACGATTGCTAACGATTAGCCCCGGCTCAGGTTCTAGTGAAATAGGCCACAGAGACACATATACTTATGCATGCTGGGCCGTCTTAACAGCATCTATCCACAACCCCTACTTCGCTCTTCAGTGAAAGTGACAAGCAATTGACAAGGCTATATTTTTATGGCGTTGCTGCAAATAAAACGCCTCACGTAAACATGAAATGAAATCAGCATGCGCGCAGGCAATCAGGAAGCAATGCAACATTGCCTTAGTGCACTAGATCTGCTATAACGGTGTATGCACACAATGTAACCTTCCCTGGTCTACGAAGACCCGCCGGGTAGAGACAATTACTTGACCCCCTACCTTGTGTCTTCAGCTATGTGATACACATCTTTTTAAATCAAAGCCACTGCAGCAGTCAGCGAAGCGGACACGAAACATCACACATATATTGAGGTTAATGTACCATATCTGGGTAATGGTATTGATCTTCAACTTACACCATTACCCAGTGGTGTCACAACGTTGATTCTTCTTCATGGGTCAGCTGTAACTGTTCGTTAATTCATACTGGCAAACTTACACTAATTTAACGCTAACGACATCTCAAGTGCATTTTACAAAAACACCCCGAGGGAACCGATACTGCGGTGAAATCAAACTGCTTTATTGTCTGTCACATTTCATAATCCTAAAGCCCATCATCCCTGGTACCCTAATGGCTCTTCTTGCCTCCACTTATCGATTGTCATCTTTTAGGTTGGAGACACGGAATTGAAATGGTATTGAAGTGTGGGATGAAGCAACTGTATGTACCAAAAACTCAGACAATCAAATATAGAAGAAAGCAATATTGATCGCATAGGCCACGTGGGGGCTTAACCCAATTGTTGCTGCTGCAAGGGATTAGTGTTATCTATATGCTGATTTGGGGCTAGATTTTCATATATTTGATGAGAGTGATGGATTGATATACTCCGATCTGCAGACTAAAGCAATTAACAACGTATCACTGGAAATAGGGCGCTGAAGAGAGTAGAAATGTATCAGTGTTGTATATAGCCAATACATTTACCTGAAGTAGGGACGGTACAGCCAATGAAATCGAGCTTATTCGGACCTGGTCACTTCAACGTCATCTTATTCAATTGTGCACTCGTAGAATTTCAAATACAACCAACTCATACAGAAGAATGTAACGAATAAACTTTGGATCATATTTTGGTTTATAGGAGAGAAATCTGTCATGAAATCAGTATGCATAATTACATATTGTAAAAAAGTTCATATTGATTTTTATCAATGATAAAGCATTTGGATTAACTCAAATTCCAGGTTATTTTGTTAAAGTACTGCATGATATCCATGATAGTCGTTAAATAAAGACGAACTGTTTAATGAATATATCTACAATCTCAATGCGCAGTGCATGTGTAATAACGTCGCTTGAAGGAGAAACGCCTAGTGTCATATTCAGACATGACACCAAATTGTAAACTCCGTGGTCTAAATGTTCTATGACTAAGTTACATAATCATGATGATTATGATAATCATGTGTGATAATCATGTGACAATCATGCAGTTTACCATCATTTATTTGGGTTAGAAATTAAGTAAATAACCATAGTCCCGTCTTATATCATTGTTTTGTTGACATAGCTTTCGCTCGTTAGATACCAAACGATTCAGTCGTTTCGTAAAATAGTATTACACTATATATCATTTAGTATTGTGTATGTCCAAAATTGACGTACTTGACTGACCAACAATTGCCATCAGTAAGTATCGTAAATCTTGACCGAGTCGTACTGTAATTATACCGGTGTGCCGATTATTTATGTATTCATATATTCCATGACCTTTCTATATCTGCTGACCACACGGCCCTGTGGGTGTGCATAGTCGTTGGTAACAGGCATGGTAATAACTGCTATTAACATCAAGTAAATAAGTGTAAGTTTCATGTCGAGTAGAATCGACGTGAAATAAACATCATTATACGTACAAGGACACCCACTGACCCTAGCAATTTCGTGAAATAGATATGCATTATTTGGTATTCATTTAAGAATTGATTGTTAGTATTTGTTTTTTGGCAATTGACATTGAACGATGCTTGCGAGTGAGAGTTTGAATGTTGTTTTGGCATCGTTCAATTTTCCTCTGCAAACACACAATATGACATTGAATTCTTATAGTTTTGAACTTTTGAACATGTTTTAAACATATAAAATATTTCATGCTCCAGATAAAACAAACACATGGTATTGTGACATTGAGGCTACGCGAAAGGCGAACACGATTACATACACGGGATTTCTTAACATAGTTTCAATTATTAGCACATTTGGCGACATTTCGCGTATTACTAAACGGTAGATCGAACTGTGAATTAGCAATGCAGCAATTATTCTCACGAGCTTGAACAGGATCACAATCATATGAATGATTGATGAGTTAAAAAACGATATGAAATTAGATTATGATGATCGTATTCACAACCAATCAACGTTCGGAAATATGTGTAAACTTCAAAGTAAAAACTTATACTGAATTTCTTGCCAATCCTATGAGTTTATCCGAATAAATTATGCATTCAAATGCCATTGTTATGCATATAAAATGAATACCCAAAATAAGTAAAAAATTATACTGAATTACCTGCCAATCCTATGAGTTTATCCGAATAAATTATGCATTCAAATGCCATTGTTATGCATATAAAATGAATACCCAAAATACATCGACTGTCAGCTGATACGACATAAAATGTTGTTATGTGGAAATAGAAATAGAATATAATCTGCTATATCTGGAGTATAGACTATTTCCGGTTGTAACAAAAGCATTTGATAAAGTTACTTAAGATAAGTATAATAATTTAATACACAATATATTTCATAATTTCATAAACGTTTAAGAAATGTGTTTAGTTTGCAAAATCGGACGTTAATAGAAGCACATTTATTTGCAGAGCACGAATCGAACGATACATATTTCATTGGTGTGTAATGAGATCGTACATTAATCCAGGCGGATTTGACAGGTGGCCTTGGCTGAGACGAGCTGCAAGCTGTGTCTCCCTCCTGCTATCTGTCTCTAATATACAAGCTGGAGATAACACAAGCACCTCGACACTCGTGTTGTTGAACTGAAGTATACATGTTTAGTGGAACACCCTGAAAGTTACCTCGACCGTCTCTCATCAGTTAGCCAGATTGACGAAACCGAATGACGCCAACAGCAATCATCGTCAACATTCTCTCCTCAGCCCAAAAGGGATATTCCCTGACCATCGGATCAATGTCGATGTAAACAATACTGGTTCGAATTTGAGTGGTACCGAAAGTGGCTTGAAACACGAATCATTTCGACAAACACGAGGGGGAAATTTTGACAGATAATCAGTTGAAATCCGGATCGTAAAACAGAGAGAGGCTTTGAAATCGATAGCTGATGGAGAAGGCTGGTCAATATCAATGAGGTTGCCCTACCGTAATCCGACATACACACGAGAAGAATAGCCTTGAAGAACGAAGCAGCCAAGCGCTAGGCCTGACATCAGTGTCTTATACACAAGTCCTGCAGGAATTACTGTCAAAACCGTAACTCCACCAACACAAACTCCGTGTCTTCGTCGATACATAAGCCACCTGATGCAATTTAGCCACGATACGATAAGCACCGGCAAGATGAGGGGTTGTATGTGAATGGAAATTTAACATGGATGAATAGAGGGAAGGATTATAGATGTAAAGTTTGATGAGGGAAAAATGAATGAAGAATGGATGGGTGAATAAATGAATAGATCGGTGAGTGGGTGGATGCACATGATGGAAGAATGAAGGAAAGGAGATTTATTTAAAAAAAAGATTAAATAGTATTGGTAGGTTTACAGAATTTATGGATCCAAGGTTAGAGGAGGAGAATAAATGAATGAATGATTGAATGGATGAAGGGGGAAGTTTTGAATACATAAATGAAGGCAGCGTTTTGGGTTGGATGACGAATGATCAACCTAAGATTATAGGAGATGAATGATTGGATGGATAGGCCCGTGGGTGGACTACACATTGTGGATGGGGAGAGTATAGGAGGAAGACAATCAGATTGATGAGAGTGAGAAGTAGAGGGGTCAGCATAGATAGATGACCGGGGGTGGACAGACTATATGGTGGGGCTTTTGATGGAAATAAGGAAATGATAGTTTACATCTAGTTTGTGAGATGAGTAAAGAGAGGAATCAGACTGTTACTTTATCAAATGTAACCCTATCAACTGTTACATTATCAACTGTTACATTATCAACTGTTACCATATCAACTGTAACCGTATCAATGACAAATGGATGGTATTAAGATAAAGAAGCTATGCTCGAAAGACAGCCCAATGTATTACAGGTCGACACTTTCAATCTCCAAGGTATACTTGTACCGCAACTAGTAGACACGTTTTAGATCAAAGACACCTTGTGTTACTGTGGAGAAATACATTGCAGTTAATACAAAGCAACAGCCTTGAGCTAAAACAAGTTATTGGACACATTAAATTATTTATTACTCTGAAAATACGTTCTGATAGGATATCAAAGTATCAAATTTCATTAATAATAATCTCAATACACAAAGGAAAAGCTCGGCTCGGAAAATATCACGTGATCGTGACCTATATGTCGAGAGCTGATCATAATGAAATAAATGGGTTTTATTATAGTGGAAAGTGTTAATAGTTAGTTAATTACAGATTTCAACACAAGTCTCTCTCAGTGTAATGTGATGTGTGGCTGGACGACCCAGGCTTCTGACGTGGATTTACCACACGGGTTTTACATGGTGGAAGGCGAAATGTGACATATTTGACAATTGGATGAGACACATGTCGCTTTCAATGAACGCAGCCCATCGAATACACTCCAACTCGTGAAGCTGCACACATTATGCAGCAGGCACATACAACATCATTTAGAGAAGCGAAAGAGAATCACAGAAAAATCAAAGCACACATTCAATCAGAATGTCAACAAATCCGAAAATGTTTTGTATCACGCTCGTAAATTACAAACCAGTGTACCAGCGGGATTACTTACAGTTACAGTTAAGAATTCAACTTAATTCACTTCTCGATGGTCTATGTGTTCTCTGCACGATTCAAATTCATTAGCGAGGAAGGTGGCCATTCAGAAAATACCACAGAGCTCCGAGTCACGGATAACAAGCATACTGACCTGAAATCGACTGATTTCATTTCCATCGAGTCCAATAACAACGGCATCATATCAATCAAACGTCGATATTGACAAGGTGAAATGGCTTCACACATTTACAAGACGTGTATGGCATTGAGAACAATCTGAAAGGATGTCTATTAACATGGTATCGAGTAGATTACCAATTGATAAGAGTGTATACAATTGTGTGGACCAATGATGAATTATTAAACAATACTATTTGCTAAATAAGCAATAATTCAGTTTTTGTCTATTTAGTTTCATGAATGAATACATTTATATTTTTATCCCGGGGGTGTCAATTAAATACGGTCTTATGTCAATAGTCCAAAGAGTCGGAAAGTATGCTGAAGTCATCAATTAAAATCAATTTAAAAAAAAAATTAAACACGTGGTTAATTAGATAATCTTGCAGGACAAAGATGCGTGCGTAGCATATACAATACAGGAATTGTGAGTGATCCCTAGGGGTGCATCAAATGTATATATAAGACACTACATTCAGCTTACCTCTTGTTAACCGATGTAAATATGTATATATCCCTGAACCGCAAGCTCCCTGCCACGACAGTATCCGTGGAGTGAGTGCTAGAGCTTTGAGAAAGCTTCGCACGGCCTGTCAGAACTACACTCAGGGCTCTGCAACAAGCGATTCCTCGCCACTCTCATCTCCCGCTAATAGTTCGCTTTTCGTCGTGTTATTTTAATAAATCGATCACTCCTTCGACAAGCCAATCACTACACTGACTCTCCGTGACGTCAGAGCGACAACGCTGACCGCTTCGGAAGCAACCTACGTTTGTGAGAGAGTTATGTCACTGTTCAGTGAAGTCCCTAATCACAAACAACAGGTTGCCTCATTCTAAATAAGCCAACTGAACCGACCAATCAAACCCTTCGTGACGTCAGAAGCAGGGATTTTCGCCTCCCACCCCCGCGCAACGTTTTCGCTTGCAGTACTGCACAGAGAGTGAGCGAGGGAGGGAGTAATTCACTCAACTCCATTCATAGATATAGCCTTGGAGACCGGGGATAGACGATACACACATCATGTTGGTCGTGTTGACATCGCCGCTCTTCAAAATAATCTCTCAGTCCCTTCCCCGTTCATCATTGCGGGCCCACGCGCACCAAAAACAGAACAGATCGATAACGATAGAAGTTGATGAGAACCCACGCGACAGGTAAACTCGTGTCTTCCGATTGTGGTCTTATCGAGATTTGAGCGCAATAAAGAGAGGGTATCGGGATACAGGCTGATTTGTACACGCTCTGCTCGGAAACCACCGATTTCGTGGAATGGCAAGAAATAAAAATGCCGGAATAATTGACAGAGGTGATCTATCGATGTAAGATAAACCTGACTGTAACAGTGTTTCAGTTGATTAGGATAGCTAGATTTTGCCATGTGAATATATTTTTTTATTTGAATTTGTGAATGGTTGATAGGTTGCGATATTAAAAGCATATGTAATATGTGGATCTAAGGACACACAATGTATAATGAGTGACAAACCGATATTACACCAAGCAGTGCATGTAAATTTATAGTTTGTTTAAAACATATATTAAACGTTTAAAGAATGTTTCTAGACTTTTGATCGATTTTGCGATGAAGATACATGCATTACTACGATGAATATAACGATGTCTGATAACAATATCAATATGGAAAGTGGTTCTATTTTGAACATATAAAAGGCCAACTGAAATCAATTCCTCTCTATGACAGACAACGATATCAATTGATGATCATCCAAAAATATCCCTAAATATCCGTGTCGTCTGTATAATACCAACTATTAAAATGCATCTCAAACAGTTCATATGACCGTGTACATTTGCACTATACGAGGGTGAGAGGAGACTGGAGGCGAGAGACAGGACCATGCAATGCAGCATCTGCTACAACAGGTGTCACCAAATATTAACACAATCACTGTAAGGGGCTATCTGTGAGGGGCAATCTGGAACGGGTGACAGATACACGGCCCTCTGTCACTCAATGAAATGTACATCACGACGAATAGCACATCGCAGTGAAATTAGCAAAGACCTTGACATAATGATTGCTATCGTTGTCACTTATAGTTTAAATTATATAAGGTTGGTTTATTCAATTAAAGTTTACTTAACATGTCTTATGCACAATAGGATGGCATAATTGTAAGTCTAGAATGCCCCGTTAAATGTAGATAATAGTCATAAGATAAAGAAAAGTACCACCACTTGCCTATCTATTACACGTGACAGAGAGAAATCGACATCAACATGTACTCCATAAAGCCTAGTATCACCCACTCATTTGAAAAGATAGTACAATGATATTGACCATCTCTGAAAATGGAACGCAGATTCCCTAGTTATCTCTGTCACTCAATCATAACGACATCGCAGTGATATTTACAAAGGCCTCCGTTGCGTGTGATATTGCGTCACTGTGCTGCCAAATTGCCTCATTTATCTTACCGTTCCGTGCTGTTGTCCCAGTTTTCTAACTACGCTACTGGTGCATGGTGGATACGCCACTTCTCATCCCAGCTGAGTTCCCATCTGATGCACGCGTCTCGATTGCTTACAGACAAACGCCGACTCGAACTATATAACGATATTTTTATTGCAACCATTTCGCTAGTTTATATAGGTCAAACTTGTTTTATCACACTATTATTCCAAAAGCTGGAGTTTAAGGGTAATAATTTGCAACGTAACAAGTCGTGATCTGCCGATCTATTCATACAGTAGGAGTAACATGTGGTACAAGTTTCGCGGTGTTAAACAGAGCTAGGGTTCTCTCTCTAATAAAGTACAGTGTTCAAGTGATCATATAACATATATAGTAAACCAATAGAACAAAGCTATTAAATACAAGCGTTTAGTGCCACCCAAGGTCAGTCAGACCAAGTGCCCCTTTACAATTATGGCTTTTGTTTTAAACGTCTATATGAATAAACTCCAAAAGGTTCATATACTCTTGCGAACAGAAAACAAGCTTGTATATGACAATGCAACTGAATTGATATAATCTCTGTTCTTTAAACACATACAATGAAAATACCATTTCCAACGATGAAAAAGATATGTTCGACATGGGAAATACAAAACAGTATAAAAGGCATTTTTATAGCAATTACACTATTTTAATTAATTATTAGTAACGTTAGCACATGTGTTTTGGTTAAGTAAGCTAAAGAGATATCATTATATTTGAATTAGGATTTGAAGTTTTGTTCGTAGTTCCATATCGAGATTAAAATACACTCTAAAAAAGTTTGCTGGACGTAACAATTAGCATACAGTAATTGGCTCTACACCTGTCTCTGTGCCTACAGTGGGAAGTGATGATGGGACGCAGTACATCATCAAAGCTTCATGGGAGATGCTATCAAACCACATAGTTTGATGGTTCCCTTATACATACACACTATCGCCACATTCAGACTATTTAGAATGTAACACGTGGGTCCGATTGCTGGACACTGTCATTATTTCAACTTGGCTATAATTTGTATATGGATGTTGATCGGCATGTGATAAATCAACTGTGCTGTAACACGTCTCACTGAATGCCCCAGGGTGGACACTCAGCAGTTGTGTCCGTGACGTGCTGACCAGTACCCACAGCAAGGTTAGGACGCAGCGAACATGCATAATCATTGTTAACGTTGATTCACTTCAAACTGTTTTAACCATCTATTCTTCCATACAGAAATGTCAGGGAGGCGCTTAAGGTGAAACTTCGCTATATTTCATAGAGTAAAATATCATCAATAACGGTAATTGATACCAGGGAATTAATCAGAATGTAACGATGGGCCATAAATAGTAGCACTGAAAAAATAGATTACTTTTAAATTAGGAGTGTTTTTGTTGTTCAGGTGGGATCGTGAAATCAAACCCGTACTCAACATAATGGAAAATTGGAGATGAAAGCGCAATTACAAGAGGCGATTAATAACCACGGGCTTCCATGAGGTGGTCAATAAATGGCGGAAGCTTCCGGAAAGAACCATGTTGGCTGGAGCGACCGTCATGAGAAGGGTTATGTGTTGAGGCTCCAGCTAGGTGGATGTCAAATGGAAATGGCAGTGGCGCGTGGCTCGGTTTGCCCTGCACACTACCTGAAGATAACTGCAAGTTTAAGCCGGGGTCAATAAAGAAGTCTTTATCTGTCGAAGTCACGTTTATTCTCGCGCGGTAACGAGGCTTGGTTATGGCTATGCAGTTAAACGCTACCGATAAGGAAAATCAATCGGCGCAACAGAAACCAACTGAATGAAGATTTTCTATTAGTAGCTACTGTCTCTTCCGGTTATGGGCTCAAAAGGTCATATGTTGAATTCTGTGTAAGGTTAACGCAAACGAAAATAGCCAACGATTTTTGTGAAAATAAAATACTTGAAAAGGGCAAACTATTACCAAAGACCACTCAACATACGGCGTTGTAATTGTACTGAGAGGAAGCATCAAGTAAAATCAGTGGAAATCATCATTCACGTAACGTAATTTAATAAGATTCTCTTCACGGTAAAATCATTTCTGGCTTCTATAAGCAATTTGATTGTGGAACGGTTTAAAGGTTATATGGATATTGGATTATTTCACATTTCAACAAGCTGATTGGTTTACCGCCACTGTAACAATATGCATTTGCAACGGTAACGACATTAGGAACACTGCGCGCAGATTGATGGGAAGATTTTCAGCGGAGGAATCCAATGACACCTGAACAATCGGACACAATAACACTGCAATGCGGGAGCAGGGGTAGGCATCTCACTAGGGGCAATCTCACAGTATTACTGCATTCAAAGAAGAGGAAATATTGAATCAGAGATGTCAATAACGCTAACTTTGATGTTCAATAGAGCTACGTGGGAGTTATTCGGTCGACGTAACGCAGCCGCGGAGTGATACATGCCTAGTGTAAATTATCTTACAAGGGCAGCCCAGTTGAAGAAACAGCGAAATTGTCAACAATTGATTTGATGAGGCACAAGTTGAAGATGCTGACATCTTTGGTCGCAAATTAGGCCCGCTTGATTTGATTCTGGCGTGCTTTTCTGTCTAGATGAGTGCTTGTAGGATGTGCTTAAGTAGAGCAGTCAGAGAGCCCACTGAGACGTCCGCTAAGTAACAGGACGTAAACTCGACCTCTCGCGTTTTAAATGCCAACTCTCTCGGTGGTTTTAATGGGTACGATCTGGAAACGAAATCAGAGTCTTACTATTCGTGTGACGATATCTGGCGCCGATGACAATATAAAACAGACGCGTCAGCGATAGAACTAATCAGGTGGATGAATTCATTAGGTGTAAGTGAGAGATGCCAGGAAAATGCTGAATCGCGGAGAAGTCACGACATGTTCTTTATAGAAAAGGTTACCAACGTTTTTGTCTTTCTTTTCGACTTTGTCACAAAAAAGTAGAAATGAATTGAATTATAACAAATTATTGCGAATTTGTCTTGGAAGGTTATCCACGAATGCAGTTTCTATCGACTTATTCCGCTATTTCCGGAAGTCCGATTGTTAATTTCCGCTTTGGTAAAACCGGTGATCCAGATTGAATGTTTTGATGATTGAAAGATGAAAATAGCCCACAATTGTAGTTTGAAGCGGGATCAGAAAATGACGTCCGCAAATGAACAAACGAAGTAAATGTAGTGGGAATAACGCCTTGCGTCCGTTCGTGTCCGAGCTCTGAGCGACAGGCAGTAATGGGAGAGAGCTTCTCGCACTTTAGCCAGAAAATCCCGAAGGTGTCGATCAATTTCAGTTAGTGATTAACTTGTCAGTTACGCATTACCAGCGACGATGATGACAGAGGACTCCTCGAACCTGTGTTGATTTCAAAGTAAGCCAACTCCAGGCAGTGGCATTACAGGCGCGACAATCAAACCTGAACTACTTCATGCTATTTATAAGCTCCCACGTCAAAGTGTTCCATGTTTGGTTAAAGCATTCACTTATTTCACACTTGCGATGATTCTATAAACACTAAATAGATGTTGCGTTTCATAACTGGACCCTCTTATCTTCTCTCTAGCGCCAACTCTTAATCATCATCATCATCATCATCATCATCATCATCATCATCATCATCATAAGGTTTTAAATCAGTTATCAGATTACAGACACAGGAGCAGTCCAAAGAATAAGCTTTATATAGAAAGGCTTAAGGATATTTTCTCCCATAATTTGATTTTAGTATTTTTGTTTCAGTTCTATTCTCAATCAAGAATCAAAACAGCCGTACTGTAAGAAGATAACGTTAACAGCGTGAGACAATGTTAATTCCTGTCAGCCTCAAACATCTAAATTTAGATATAATGTTTTTGAAAATAGAAATTAACCCCTCTGTGAAAGAAGGAACCGACTAACTTTAACCTTTAACCTTAACCTTTACCATTAACCTTTTACCACAGGGAGTTTATATATTATAGTTTATATCTGAAAGGGTTTAGTGATTTCTCGTTTCACGGCCGTCTCCTATATCTGCTGAACACTCCTCAACAAGTAATAACAATAAACGGCGACTAATGGTAATTTCGTACGACTGATAATTGCAATGGTAATCTCCGTCTGTCATATCTGGTAACAAACAGCAGTTTGCAATCCAAAATGGAAACTGCCTCTTTTCTGAGAGGAAAATGATCAATCAACTCTCTCAATTAGCCCTTGTGGCTATCTGTAATATCACCGGCTCTCCACATCCAGGCAAATCGTCAGCAAAATCTACAACATATTGTTGCCAGCTGGTCGCACGGATTTCTCTCGCTGAAATCGACATGGTTAAATGTCACTCCATTTATCGATCGTATATTTCAAACTAAACGCTTGATTAATTGCTTGATATGAAATATGAACTGTCAGGAGGGAACCTATCTACAGTGTCATGACATATATCAAAACATTTATTTCATTTTTTAAAAGGAATGATTATATTGATGATATTTAAGTATATATATAATAAAAATTGTTATAGCACATTGTATGATGACATGTTGAATACCCACTCTTACGTTTCACCAAGTGAGCACTTGTTTTAAAATGAAATGACAATCCTAGTTGGTTACTAGATCCCATAAGATTACGGTTAATAATAAAACCAATGCGAACCTGACTTAACGTTTTCATCAATCGCTTTCCCTTTCATTCCCTAATGCATGTGACACTTGAATAGATAAACATTAGATACTAGAAGAATACTTCGTCATTGGCATGGAAATGACAACACCATATCATTCAATCGAACGGTGCCAATTCAAGGGAGTTCACTCTATTTGTTTCAACGACCTTTCCTAACCTGGAAGGCATAACTCAATGTTACAGTAACGAGCTGTGATGAGGCATTAACAACCAACGAGAAGCTATTAATCCAATGCTATATTTATGGGCAGATGCTAGCGCATCATATTTATTATGAACAGTGTAAATATCAGTATTAATCTGGTCTCCAATGTGCTTCGTCTACTCAGCTCAGCCTCGCTGTTATTTCCTAACGAACTGTGCTTTGCCAAAGATCATCAAATATGGGTCTTTCAGAATGATCTTTCAACATGATTCACAAGGAAAAGTTATTATAATTTCATGGTTTACGTTGGTTGGAGGTTTAAACGAAAACGTCAAACAGTACATTTGTAAAATGATTACCACGAGATTATGTTTAGCCCATTAGTCGTAATGAGGTTATTATACTTGATATGAGAGAAGACGAAGACGATGTTTTTATTTGACGATTGCAGAGACGACGCTGAGAAATGTTCATATCTATTGACCAATAATAATATAAGCTTCTTATTGTCTTATTATATATTCATAGATATGATTATGCAAATAATGCAAACTTTTTACAGATTAAATTCAAACTTTTATTTATTCAAGTGTATGGATTAGTTTAAACCCTTGATCCCTTAACATGTTGTCACTTTAGCTAAACCTCTGAACATTTCAGGTGGTGAAAATGCTCAAAGCTTCCATAATAATTTAATGGATAATTGATGTTCCATAATTATCTACCTTTGTTGTGTTAGATTTGCCAGTGTGCAGTTTCTGAAGCTGAAAATGCACAGCAAAATAGGATTTTCAAACATATATGAGTTAAGAGTTTATTTAGACAAAAACACATACTAATTCAACGCACGAATCATTTACCATGCACTTGGTGATAACGCTAGATTTGATTGTGCTTTTTCATGTTTGTTAAATAGATTTTCGTCAACATGTAATTGAAAATTGATTCATTGAATACATAAGTGTTCCCAAATTTATTTTTAAAATATAGACAAGCTGACACGAGCTCACTGATCCCCTGTATGATCAATAACCGAGGATGTGTTTAGCGTACTGTATATGTGTGAACTGTGGGAGCAACGAAGAAGAATAGTATACACTATAATCTACATATCTCAATGTTCGATACTTAATATTCATATGAATCATACTGTGTAGTTTTACTTATATATTGAATAATGGGATTGTCTGAACCTTTTCGTGATCATATGATACATACAGTACATCATTATCAGTTATAACAATATGTATATGCAGGTGCATGGATTACACTGTGATGTTTTATTCAATCTCCTATACACACTATTCACTATCATTGTCACACGTTATATCTGTGAGTGAAAATGAGTATGAATCTACTACAATGTATAAATTCTACATTATTCAACTAATAACTCCATGCTATGAATCATCAGTTATTGTATTCGTCCTGACTTTCAGTAAAAATTTAAAAAATCTTCAACTTGGTTTCGTATTTAATGTACGTGTGTTAATGTCTGTTTCAGATGTTGATGTGGATGTGATATTGACATCGTTTTAAGGACGGTATTGACTTAATATTTATCTATTACATTTGTTTCGGGATGGTTCTCCTGAAAATGTAGCTTGTAAATATATTATAATTTATTAGACTATGAGTATAATATTGTCGTTCCAGTTCATTGTCTATCCGTTCAAATACAAGTAGATTAACGGCCCCACGTATCGTCATCGCCTTCCCAAAATAAATAACGAATATTTGCCGAGATTTGCAGCTCTCGTCTCGCGTTGACACACGAGATTTGAGGCTCGGGGTGGATAAGAAGCAAACTTGTCGATCTGTAGGAGCCATCATCAGCGGGGCAGGAATGGCAAAGATTGCCTTGTTTGGCAAATTCTCATTACCCATTTTTTGCAACCCACGCACAAGTTTTAATACATTCGTCTACACAATCTTACGATCATATCGATGAAAATAGGGACTTTGTAACTAAAGATGAAATTCTCTCGATAGAATCTCTATGTATCCGCCTATTGATTCACTAGGTTATTGTTGTGGTAAGGATGTATTTGTCCTGCTATAAGAAACTGTGTCCTCTGATCTCAGCCTGAAAACTAAAACAGTCTCCTTTCAAGTCAATCTACACCGAATAAATGACTCTCATAACGTGATACCTTTAGCGTAATTAAAGTCCAATAAAGTATCTTTGACAAATAAAAGGTTTATTTGAATTTAAACAGTGAGTGTGAAGCGGTAATACGATTTGACTACCTTTGAAACAGGAGATATGGTAATCGACATTGTGTAAACTTTAACTTTGAGGGATGAGATTTTACGGTTACTCCCAGGGGCCATATTACGAGCGAGCATAAAAAACGTAACAAATTACAACCAGAACATAAATTTCTGTTTCCACAGTCAATGATTCAAGCAGCAAGGGGGGTCTTTTCCAGAATCAAAATTATCACCTTAGCGGTGCCATAAAAGGAAAGTTAAAAGAAAGGTTATAAAAACGAGTCAGTCATCTTATTGACTACAAGCCCGACGGCAGACATATGTCGTAAAACCTTGCGGCTAAGACCGATATGTAGTAAAATACGTCACATGCACGACGATAGAGGTCAGTGGGGTGTTAGTGGAATTGGAGAGGGCAGTTGGACAGTGACGGGGAGGGGAGGGGGAGGAGGTCACTGGGGGTCTATGACAGTTATTACCAATTGATATGACCTAAAACTGGTCAGGGGAAACACTTGTTGAAATAAACAGCTAGTATATATACGAACTTATCCAACACAAGAACTGCATAAACGATTTATTCAGTAGCAGCACTACAGTAATTAATGCTTTATTCAACAGTATTACAACAGAAATGCTTCTGTATTCATCAATTGAAATGCAGTATATAGCAGTTATACTACATAAATGCTGCACTTAACAGAAGTACTACAGAAATGCTTTATTCAGCAGTTGTACTCCAGAAACGATGCTATCGATGACTTATAAATCGCCTAACTATAATTCCTAAACCTTCTTAGTGCCAACTGTTATCAAGTGCCTATACAATATGCATATATATATATGTATATCTGAAATTTCAATAACGTACATGTCAGACCTCTTATTTTCTTTAGATTGGCTTCAACTGATGAACTTAATGTTCAGTGTCACCTGCACGAAAACCGTATAATCCTCAAATATATATAAATGGAAAATCTAGTTATAGCATTGATTAGAAGGATAAGGTACATGGCATGTCGATGATGTGTGTATACATTGTTGTTGCTAGACACTGGAGATGAAAGCTATTAATTATATGAATATTTCATGAATTGGGTTGACTTCTTATTAGATTTCGTGTAAAATGATACCTTTCATTCGCCAACAGGAGACACAAATAAGATTGATGGAACGCATTTGATTTCATGTGGAAATAACACGAATGTAACTGCTGTTGCAGATCCTTTTACATGCCGATCACGTGACCGGCGTTGTTTGATTCCGTCACGTATATTGTTAATTATTCTCCCACATCAGGTTGTCATGTTATACTGGTGTTATTAACTTATCGAACCATTAAATATCGTGTACGCATGCAAATCTTTAAA
Organism: Gibbula magus; assembly: GCA_936450465.1. Lineage (NCBI taxonomy): Eukaryota > Metazoa > Mollusca > Gastropoda > Trochida > Trochidae > Gibbula > Gibbula magus. The sequence continues at coordinate 42,322,839 of OW388290.1, read as the reverse complement.
AGCTTTCCGACTATAGTAATTCGGTTACAGCTAACCTATATTGTCTGCTAACGCCAGGGACGTAGTTATAACTGTAACACTATCATAAGTCATATCCCATCTTTTCACCACGGATGTAAGTTGACCAAAACGAAGTCGTTGAAGCATCACGAAGTAACTTATATGAAGTTGTAGTAAGAAGTACATTGTACATGTACGTCGTTTTTTTGTGGGCATATATTGTGGATACATAGTTTCAATATCTCTTAAAACAACACGTGATATATATATATATATATATATATATATATCCTCTCTAGACTCAAAAGATTGACAAACTCTCGCATCTCGACCTCGTGTCTGACTATTTTGTTCAAATGCATCAAGGTGCCCGATTACTCCAATATTTTCTTAGAATTAGAAGGAATTAGTTGTTCAAACATGATCCTTTCTCCTAGAGAGTTTGCATGTCTACAATGTAGTTTACCATTATAGTACAGAGTCACGCCACCATCACCATGTGAATTATACCTCAAGCCATGCTCGGACAGGGAGCTGTTTGAATAGAGGAAGGAATATATTTGAAGACTGGGTGTCCCTTTTATTGAAGGAGTGGGGACACTGACATGTCTGTCGTCTTTACTTATCACTTTAATTATCAACTGCTTGGGAGTAAAACAACGCTAAACTGACCAGGACTTAGCTGACCAGTGTCTAGCCGGACCACGCTTCAAGCGACTAGAGGTCAGCAAGGGCTAGTCTGATTATAGAGGCCACTGTTTATCCTTCTTAGCACATTTTTTTCTTCTAAATTGTGGCTAAACCTGTTACAAGTACTGCAAAAAAAAGGTTCAAATATATTTTTAATCAAATGAAAAATATATCAAGAAAGCGCTGACATATGTATAATTGCCCGTCAATGCAAGAGATAAACTGTTATTTACATGCACTGGAAATACCACGTGAAAGGTTATAACCATTAGTGTTAGAATAACATCATCATGGGCTAAGGGTGATGGTTGTTTTGCAGGAAGGCGTGGGTGGCAATATATTTGGTAAAGTAAGGGTAATATCCAGCGTGATATGTTGGAGGAATTGTGAAATAATTCTTTGTTTGTGCAATGCTACGCCATCCTTATCGCTACCTAAATTGGTCTAACTGCTGCAAGTGTTCCCCTAGTGCTACAAACATTGCCGTGACGGAGGGTATGGATGCAAAAACCACTGCATCAGTGCATACACATCGTGTAATAATTCATGAATCCATCATTGATGCACAGCCAGATTCAAAATCAAGCACTGTATAGTAAAACCATGCATAATATCAAAGCATTTAATTCAATCACAACGGTACATTCCGACCCATATACACCAAAGACGCATCGATCAACACATCAATAGATCAACAGATGCAACCATCATGATACATTCATTCCACTACTAATGCCAAACAACGACGCACCAAAACATGCACACTTCTTTCAAGCTGCACTACAACCTGAACACATTGACACTTTAATGTCAAATCCAGTGAAGAGTGTGTCTCCACAACGCTGTTCCCATTTGATTTGATGTTGTCAGGGGACGGCTGCATGCACTGAATGAGAAATGAGGATTCGGTTTTATGGTGTCAAATATTGACGATGACTCTGCGAGTCGGAATATCACACCAAGATAATGGCCCTCTCGCATTGCAGGCACGGCTACCATAGAAATGTCACATTCTCTTCTCCAACTCTTATATTACTATTGCTGTTATGTCAAGTCATCTCTCATATGTCATATCCATTCCCATATAAAATATATTCCCTTGGTGATTTCTAGGGGAAGGATGAACCTTAATTTGGGTTTTACAACATCACCACTCTTTATAAAGAAACAGGACTGTCAGCGAACTCAAACATCTGATGCTACTAAATATGACCTCTGGGTTATAAGTATCAAATATAAAAACTCCAATATTTCAGTTCATATGAGGAATCATTAATGTAGTTTTACTGCTCGAGAATCACGTTCACTGCTGTCAGCCGATCCATCATGATTGAAGCTTTTACAGTCAAGTTTACTATTTCATAGTAATTGCTTTTACTCAGTCCAATGGGGATTTCACGTTTGCGTGAGTAGTAGCGACAAAATATGTCGGTTATATTCCACCACGCGATACATGAGATGGGGCCATTTAACACATAAAGCTTTAAATGTTTATTGCCATGGCTGTTGTGCAAATTAATCCACTTCTCTATTTTGTCTAAGAACTGACTGTCTGATGTTGACTGTCTATTTATTGGGACATAACCGTCTCATTGGCGGTCTATAGGATATGTTTACAGACTGTCAATATGCTTTCAAAAGTAATATGTCTATCTGAATGAAATGAAGATTTTTCTGCTACATGACATTTCTTAAAACTTTAGATTACAACAAAGCATGTCATTAAGTTTAGGATATATCATCAAATGTCACTTTTCAAGACAGGACTGAGCATCATCCATTGAATCGTATTGCAATGGAAACCCTGTAGTTAAGGATACAACCCAAATGTATGAACTACAAAATAAAAAGTGTATGGTTTTATGACAATGTCAATCGAGTTCAAGCACATTAAGACGAGGATTATCGCCTATCGTAGCACAAGCTCTTCTCGAGAGATCATGGAGCCGGAGGGTGTTACCGCCAGGATAAAGTTGCTGCATACTTAAAGGAGGGATGTTAGAACCGAGGTCGGAGAATCAACTCGGTAATTATCAATAATGACGCGATAATGTCAACTTCCAAAACGGGACTGAAAATAATGGATTTCAGGTTTCACGAGGGTATCGGTCACACAGACAGACAGACAGACAATAGTTTATTAACGTCTCACTTCTGTACATAGCTAAAAGACATTTACATTTTTACACTTAATACATGCTAAAACATGTACAGAACCATTCACAACAGAATTATGAGAGACAGACATTTAAAATAAGCTTTAACTATATATATAACAATTCTTTTCTACGTTGTAAAATTAAAAAGCAGATTTTGGCTGTATTAAAACATATATCAGAATTGGTAAATATAAAATACATTTTTTCCAGATCTGATTCATATAAAAAGTTCGGGTTTAAAGAAATACACTGGTTAAAAAGAGATTGTCTCAAGTCATCATACAATACACAGTGAAGCAAAACATGCAATTCATCTTCAACCTCGTTAACACAATTAAAACATTTTCTATTTTCCAGTAAAACATTTTCATAACGGCCAGTCTCTACCCTTATGGGAGCAACACCACATCGAAATTTTGATAAGGCCGACCTATAGTGTCTTGGCATGTACTGGACAATATAATTTTCTGTATAAAAGTTACACTTAAAATGCTTATATAGTCTAAGTTTATTCATACCAGTTTTCCCTTTCTCTCTATTTAACAATGAAGTCCAAGAGGTAAAAAACTCACTCATAACTTTATCTTCAACAAGTGTACATAAAACACAACTGCTATAGGCATAAACGATGGACGTCAGACAATGGTTGCTGTGAATTGTTTTATTATATGTTTTGTTTATATGTCACAAATTAAATGGTATTTATGTCAATAGTGATTTTTGTTTTTGTCGTCATCGCTCTCGTCAGCATTGACAATTGAAGCTGATATTTGTCTCTAGAGGTCAAGAAAGTAGTTCTATAAGGGCATGAAATAAAGACTAAAAACATAAACCAAGCGTTAAAGTTTCATTACACTTTCCAAACAAGGAGGGTTCAACGAGTTTGAAAGTCCAACATGAATAAATGACAGCTCGCGTAAAATCAGATATAATGGAACGGGTTTCTCTACAACCCCACCTCGTTTTTGTATCCGCAAGTAACATAATGTACATTGATTGTCTGTCAGGGTAGATACATGACACATAGTTAAGCTACATGTAATAACGAATATCCAGGCCAACGTCACAGACGTGTACTTCCTAGCACAACATATATCACAGTAGGATCACCACAACAATTCATTCAACAGTTATCTCTATCGATCCCCGGATGTTGACAGGACATCCGCAAGCACTGATTGTGTTATTAATTCATATCATCGTGATTCTAATCAATGCTTGACTCTCGCAAAATGTTGTTTTTGATGAATGTCCTGTCATGTGATTTGTTGCATTGAATCCCCTTTGTTATTTGGTAAATGCAACTTCACATAGTGCCGTTCTGTACGAAGCCATTACCGGTATGATGTCCCCCGGTTAAACGTGATGTCAGTGGACATACAGACACCCCGTGGTTTGATCATGGTGTAATAGATTTAAATTATTAACGATTCGTTGACTCCTTTCATGAATCAATACTCCTGATCTCATAACAAAATAACTATCTGTGTAGGGTTGGTTCAATGTCGAGACAACTTGTGAAGGTGTAGGCCAGAGCAGAGTAAAACAAATTGACATGAATCAATGATCACGCACTAGTGCCTTGTAGGCTGCTTTTACGTCATTGAATACCTGAAGCTAAAATAAGCAATTTGTGCAGATGCAATGGACAGTAGGTGAATGCGATATCAAATATATTATATGTCAACACTCATATCAAGTAACTGATTCTTGTTACTATTGGTTATTTATTGCTTAGCAATATAATATGTTTCACTTGTAATATATTTAAAACCTGAATAGAATTCACCAACAAATTATCAAAATAACTTAAACTTCCATTGAAAATACGTTCAACATCCAACGACCAGACATTCAAATTCACGATGTAGTCCACATTATAAAGATCTACTTGAAAGCCAATAATCTCAAAATAAGAATTTAAATAACGCATGTTTACACACAAAGTTCATATTTTAAAACATGGATATTTATGTTGCATTACGATGTCCACAAGCGATCTTCAGAGAGATTCCGTTAACTCCGTGATTGACGTTCTTTGTACAAATTGAAAAGCTTGGCATTATCGATTTATCTTTATACACTAACCGGAACAGGAAATACTCTGTAGTTATGCTTGGCGGACCCGAATGAAAACTGGCTGTCACGTGACCCCTATATGCCGGTTTCCCGTGGTGACAAAGGTATGGACAAAGAACGTAGTTCGATTTGCATTCAAGGAAATGTACGAGTCATTATATTTAATTGGTCATTTCAGTTGCATAAAATTACTTTAATGTGTGCCTCGCATGTAGCGAAATTTGCTTCCTTGGTAAGGGTTAATGTATTGCGTGTTACGCTCTATATAATACAATTATGGCATATTTTGTCAAACGTTATTGCAACTTAGACTTTCTTCTGTATAATCAAATCTTATTTATATTTGGATTGTCTTCCGGAAATGTAAATTTTGGATCGTTTATATTGTGTGATCTCATTGTATAATAGAATAGACTTTTCACTAAAAGCATTAAATTCATATATTAAAATGAATAATTCATTACGAGACATGATCGTTGACAAAGCCCGTTTAATATTATAATGTCACTTATGGGGTTTATCTGTAATAACTCTTTGTGAAGTAGATATCTAGTGAACAACAACACAAACCTTCTTTACTGAGAACTATGGCGCAGACTGTATAGTGACAACACCTGTCACGATACCATGTATCTAATGCTATCAAACAGTTGTCACTTTTGAGCTATATTATTCCCATTATATTTCCTTATCAATCACACATCTGGCCCTGAATGAGCATATCCATTTAGAATTATGCATGACAATTACAACGCAAGGTATTGCTTGCATTGCGTGTTGTTTCAGATATTTTGATTTAGTTGATAACGTAAATAATTAAATTGACAATAATGACAACACATACACCAAGCAGTAAACTACCTTATTTCTTCTCTCGCATATTTAACATGTTAATATAAATGAAATAATGTATATATTTAAAATAATGTTTATTGTCGTATAACTGATTCCTCTTCGAGGTCAACTTCCAAACGCAAGGCATAACTCTTGCCAGTCTCCATTATTGGCTGATTTGAGCATTACAGTATTTCCCTCGATGTTGGATCGCTGCACCTGAAATGCATAGTGGGCCTGGATTTCTTAGCACAGAGGTATTAAGGAAATACTGCAAGACCTAAATCAGCCACTAATCGAGATTGACAATAGTTATACCTTGCATAGGGAAGTTGCTACGAGATTAACTTCTCAAATACTACAATTAAGTGAGTATCGTGATGATTTGCCTCATGACTGAATCAAGTGAGTATCGTGATGATTTCCCTCATGACTGAATCAAGTGAGTATCGTGATGATTTCCCTCATGACTGAATCAAGTGAGTATCGTGATGATTTCCCTCATGACTGAATCAAGTGAGTATCGTGATGATTTCCCTCATGACTGAATCAAGTGAGTATCGTGATGATTTCCCTCATGAATGAATCAAGTGAGTATCGTGATGATTTCCCCCATGACTGAATCAAGTGAGTATCGTGATGATTTCCCTCATGACTGAATCAAGTGAGTATCGTGATGATTTCCCTCATGACTGAATCAAGTGAGTATCGTGATGATTTCCCCCATGACTGAATCAAGTGAGTATCGTGATGATTTCCCTCATGACTGAATCAAGTGAGTATCGTGATGATTTCCCTCATGACTGAATCAAGTGAGTATCGTGATGATTTCCCTCATGACTGAATCAAGTGAGTATCGTGATGATTTCCCTCATGACTGAATCAAGTGAGTATCGTGATGATTTCCCTCATGAATGAATCAAGTGAGTATCGTGATGATTTCCCCCATGACTGAATCAAGTGAGTATCGTGATGATTTCCCTCATGACTGAATCAAGTGAGTATCGTGATGATTTCCCTCATGAATGAATCAAGTGAGTATCGTGATGATTTCCCCCATGACTGAATCAAGTGAGTATCGTGATGATTTCCCTCATGAATGAATCAAGTGAGTATCGTGATGATTTCCCCCATGACTGAATCAAGTGAGTATCGTGATGATTTCCCTCATGACTGAATCAAGTGAGTATCGTGATGATTTCCCTCATGACTGAATCAAGTGAGTATCGTGATGATTTCCCTCATGAATGAATCAAGTGAGTATCGTGATGATTTCCCTCATGACTGAATCAAGTGAGTATCGTGATGATTTCCCCCATGACTGAATCAAGTGAGTATCGTGATGATTTCCCTCATGACTGAATCAAGTGAGTATCGTGATGATTTCCCTCATGACTGAATCAAGTGAGTATCGTGATGATTTCCCTCATGACTGAATCAAGTGAGTATCGTGATGATTTCCCTCATGACTGAATCAAGTGAGTATCGTGATGATTTCCCCCATGACTGAATCAAGTGAGTATCGTGATGATTTCCCTCATGACTGAATCAAGTGAGTATCGTGATGATTTCCCTCATGAATGAATCAAGTGAGTGTCGTGATGATTTCCCTCATGAATGAATCAAGTGAGTATCGTGATGATTTCCCCCATGACTGAATCAAGTGAGTATCGTGATGATTTCCCTCATGACTGAATCAAGTGAGTATCGTGATGATTTCCCTCATGAATGAATCAAGTGAGTGTCGTGATGATTTCCCTCATGAATGAATCAAGTGAGTATCGTGATGATTTCCCCCATGACTGAATCAAGATAGTATCGTGATGATTTCCCCCATGACTGAATCAAGTGAGTATCGTGATGATTTCCCTCATGAATGAATCAAGTGAGTATCGTGATGATTTCCCCCATGACTGAATCAAGTGAGTATCGTGATGATTTCCCTCATGACTGAATCAAGTGAGTATCGTGATGATTTCCCCCATGAATGAATCAAGTGAGTGTCGTGATGATTTCCCCCATGAATGAATCAAGTGAGTATCGTGATGATTTCCCCCATGACTGAATCAAGTGAGTATCGTGATGATTTCCCTCATGACTGAATCAAGTGAGTATCGTGATGATTTCCCCCATGAATGAATCAAGTGAGTGTCGTGATGATTTCCCCCATGACTGAATCAAGTGAGTATCGTGATGATTTCCCCCATGAATGAATCAAGTGAGTATCGTGATGATTTCCCTCATGACTGAATCAAGTGAGTATCGTGATGATTTCCCTCATGAATGAATCAAGTGAGTATCGTGATGATTTCCCCCATGACTGAATCAAGTGAGTATCGTGATGATTTCCCCCATGACTGAATCAAGTGAGTATCGTGATGATTTCCCTCATGACTGAATCAAGTGAGTATCGTGATGATTTCCCTCATGACTGAATCAAGTGAGTATCGTGATGATTTCCCCCATGAATGAATCAAGTGAGTATCGTGATGATTTCCCCCATGACTGAATCAAGTGAGTATCGTGATGATTTCCCTCATGAATGAATCAAGTGAGTATCGTGATGATTTCCCCCATGACTGAATCAAGTGAGGATCGTGATGATTTCCCTCATGAATGAATCAAGTGAATATCGTGATGATTTCCCTCATGACTGAATCAAGTGAGTATCGTGATGATTTCCCCCATGACTGAATCAAGTGAGTATCGTGATGATTTCCCCCATGACTGAATCAAGTGAGTATCGTGATGATTTCCCCCATGAATGAATCAAGTGAGTATCGTGATGATTTCCCCCATGAATGAATCAAGTGAGTATCGTGATGATTTCCCTCATGAATGAATCAAGTGAATATCGTGATGATTTCCCCCATGACTGAATCAAGTGAGTATCGTGATGATTTCCCCCATGAATGAATCAAGTGAGTATCGTGATGATTTCCCTCATGACTGAATCAAGTGAGTATCGTGATGATTTCCCTCATGAATGAATCAAGTGAGTATCGTGATGATTTCCCCCATGACTGAATCAAGTGAGTATCGTGATGATTTCCCCCATGAATGAATCAAGTGAGTATCGTGATGATTTCCCTCATGAATGAATTAAGTGAGTATCGTGATGATTTCCCTCATGAATGAATTAAGTGAGTATCGTGATGATTTCCCTCATGAATGAATCAAGTGAGTATCGTGATGATTTCCCTCATGAATGAATCAAGTGAGTATCGTGATGATTTCCCTCATGAATGAATCAAGTGAGTATCGTGATTATTTCCCTCATGAATGAATCAAACACGCTCCAGTAAGTTCGCCTGCGATCAGGATGGGTTATCGAACTAGCTGACCGGGACTATGGGCTAAATACGGTTGACTGTACAAGTTAGTACTCCCTCCAGCGCTGAAGTAGATGAATGTATCTGTGTGGAAGCTACAGGCAATGCAATATAATATACAGGTTTGAAGTGTAAATCCTTTCGAAACTACATAAACTAACAAATGTTGTATTCTATACGAATATCAGTATTTAAGAGTTCACACAATTGGGGATATCTAAGTGTGCATGTGTTTGTATGAGAATTTGTACAACTGAGATTTGTATTTCGAGAATTTTTTTTGATAATGATAATCATATCATATATGATTACAAACATAATCTACCATATAGTAGCAACACATAACAAAGCACAATTTCCCCTTTACTAAAGAAGAGGTTGTTCCCACAAGTATTGAAGCGTTATACAATTACAATTAGGAATACACCCAGGCACCATACCGTTTCATTAAAGAAGGTCATACGCTCTCTTCCCAGGGTATTTGCAGTATTGACGTCACTGGAAGTCACTCTGAGGGTGTACATATCACTTTACCTAGTTGTACCTGCCAGCAGCCTCATGGCAAACACTCACCATGCAGTGTGTCAATTTGCAATGAAACACCGTGTAAACCCAAACGTGACTTTCTCCCCTTGCCTCTGCTGCTACGACGTTACAACTATGTGCTGACGGAAATCTTGGCTTGAGGAAATTATTATATAATAGGCCTGATTTAATCATAAGCGCGTGTCATATTGTTCATCCCTCTCGGATTAAATCAACTCGCTCAGGTCGCGGGGAAAACTATGTTATTAGATAAAATGCATGCTTAACCTTAAAAAAGCATGTCACCTCATATTTCGGTTTAAGTCATCGGCTTCCCTGCAAAACTGCTTGAGGAAACAAACATTGTTGTAGGAAAAGTTTAATTGCAAAGCATATAATAGCATACCACGTCTGTGTCATGATTTTAAGTAATTTTCATAAAAAACATTAACAAGGAAGTGTCATGATATTGACATTTCTAAAATAGGTTAATTCCAAACTAAATGCTTAATCTTTTCTATTTATTTGAAAATGCAAATTCTTAAGGAAGAGTGGTTGGTTTATCTACATATACATGTACTTACGGCACAATTCCTTACAAGTATTCTCTATCTTCTGTATTATTATTCATACAGGTTGTCCTTTTTAAATAAATCAGTTTGACAGACAGACAGATATAGTTTAATGTTTATAGTTTATAGTGTTAAGTGTGTGTGCACATTTTATAAAATACGTAAACATACACAATGCAATGTTGGTATAAAATGACACATGCATCCAACCTTTAGAGACAATGTTACTGGGGGGTTGTAACGTCCTGTGTAATGGTAAGACATACTGAATTTTGTATCATAATTTCAACACAGACATATATATTGGTGATATTGGTCAATTGAAAGACGAACAGACTTTGAAAATAACCTATCCATTATTACAATATCGATCATTGCATGGATGCACTTGTTTCGAAGACAAATTCCCAAAGTCATGTTTATCGGCATCTACCTGATGCGGACTTTACATTCAGTATTACAAGTGCGCGGACACAAACTGGCATCATGTCAGTGTTTATTTCTAGATTATTTCCAGTGTCTTTCTTCACTACATGTGCATTATGAATGGGCCTCGGTCAGTTGAAGTGACACACATAATACGGTGAGGCGGTATATTGCTTTGGGCTACCTTGTTGAAGTCGGGATGGGAGAGTGTTTCCGCTTATACCAGAGTAACGCCAGAATGTGCCATTCCATTGGCTGCATGATCAACGTTTCATTTACGTCATAACGCAAAGTCGCGTGTATAATGGACATAAAAATAGGCGCAGCGCTCCATTGTAAATGACCGGTGGCATAATAACTATCAGAGAGAGAGAGAGAGGGGGGAGAGGGCTCTTATAAAGCAAACGACAATTTTAAAATAAATTTGGCATCACGTATTGGAACTGTGTCGAACAGCGAATTCGTTGTAAGAGAAAGTTTGTTAAGTGATCGAACCTCAATGTTCATGCGAAGAGTATACAAGATGAGAGCTAGAGTATATGACAACTGCTATGATTTATAGTGAGCCGGGAAGCAGGACGTTGAACTGAGGATGAGTTTAGGTCATATACATGTATTTGACACGGTTTGTCTCGAGGTCATAACCCTTGATTGATTAATCGTGTCTATTTCTTAGACAACTCAAAGGCTTATGAATAACTTTAAGTGTAAAATGACTTAGCTGTTAAATTTAAAAAGTAATCATTAAAATCGATCATCAAAAGGCTGTTACCGGAAAGAAACTCTATAAAAATAACTCAAATGAAATAATTATCGATCAAGCCTACAAAATGTAGCAACAAAAAGACTAATGTTATTACTCAATCCTAACGCAAAATAAGGTACAACATAAAGTCAGGACTTAGGGTAATACCTAACCCAGTGCAATTAAAATAATATTGTAATAAAATAGATTATATATTTATGATATATGAAATTGGTATAGCGATTGAATGTTTGAAACGCACGTGGCTATTACGTATAAGTCAAGGTCCTATCGAATCACGCTGATTTAATGAATACGTGTTTTGTTATATGCATATTTTATGAACAGATATCTTTGATCTTAAGCTTTGAAAGTCATTCACACCTTGCCATGACCTGACATTTAGGTATGCTGTGACACTTTTATGTTTCTCTTTTTTCCTAAAACAATAAACCGTACCGTTTCGTCACCTCGTGCCCGTATAGAAGCTCTTCCGTAACTGAGCCCATGGTAATAGCTTGCATTCTTTAATTAGTGTGCCTTAAGGATATGAGCTGTCCACCACTAACGATGAAACAAAAGATAAAGCATTACACTAATCGGTTGCCATAAACCGCATCAGGGTATTTCTTTTATGACGTCACGCACACGGAGAGATTGAATTCCAGGGTAGACTGGATGATTTGACAGACGCTGTTTTAGGTATTTCGTGGCGAACTTTATCGTTACCCCATCTATGTTTAATTGTTATCGTTTATTCGGAGTATGACACACAGTGTCAGGTCATGGGAAACTACATTGAGAAATCTCTTTATATTTATGGATTTTCTGCATCATTGTAGCTGATATGACCGGGATGATATGTAAATGCCATGGCATATTCAGAGAGTGCATACCTGTAGCAGCTCCCCATAAATACTCAGGTGACACGTACGTATGTCAAAACGTCTGCAGTTAGACAAGCTTGGAACCGTATCTGAATGAAACTGACATGTCACAAGCAAGGCACGAAGTATGAGGCTCTGGGTGAATAGAAATGACATGCAGATATGAAATGATAAGTTCTAATAAATAATGATTTTTATCAATATGTCATTTTAATAGAGAGTCTGTCATGTTGTAGTTTATGTTTGATTCAATATGATACTAGAGAGATGAAGCTTCAGGGATACGCATCACAGGATTTTCAGTTCTAATCATCGAAAAGAAAACATGTCAAATGAAAATCAAGTTTGTAAATAATGTGAAAAGTGACCGTGGTAATCATTGTACAAATAAAATGCTCAGTCAAATGCAGAGGACATGAACATTACAGAATCCATAATTTTAAAATGTAAATCTTTAATAAAATATTGGGAACAAAGTAAACGAAATATACAGATCTGAACATGAACACATCTTAAAGGAAATGCACGTTGCAGTTTGAAATGAACAAAAGTAAACTAAAACATACATGTGTTACATCCAAAGAAAAACGATTTACACGGAACTCTGTTCAATTTGGGCAAATTGTACGAAATGTACATGGAATGTAAGCGAAAGAAAGAGGAGCAGGAGAAACCAAGATGAAATGTACATAAGAGTTTGAAATAGACGGTGGAGAGGACGACACATGTGGTTGTGTTGACAAATTAACCTGTTAGTTACTACAATCAGATCGCTCTGTAGTCACTTCGTGCTCTCCCGACTCACTGCCTGGATCAACCTAAAGGAATTCAACCTACAGAACTCCATTAGTTTCCTATTCTAAACACTAAACCGGTTAAAAGGTCAAGTAAGGATACGGTAGCAGCTTTATACGTATTGATGATTGGTCCAGGTTCTCAATACTCTCTCGTTACGTAACCTACGATATAACTGTCCTTCTGAATATATCGACATTGTACACTATAGAGTTTGAAATAAACGTGGCCGAATTCGTTTTTATTGCTGTTTCTCAATGATTTTTTATTATTTTGAAGTTGACGCTCATCGATAACCAATGGTATCACGTGATAAAGTAAATCATGATAACATCTCGAGAGGTGCACACTTAATTTACATCACCTATGAGGGTTAGTACTTAATAAATGTACTGTAATGCTCCACGAAGTAACACATACAATTATATTGGGAAATGTTGTTTATAATGTCTTTACTGCTGTTTCCCATGCCTTATCATTTCTAACCTTTGAAATTTAAAAATACATTTCTTATCTCGTCTTTTGTTAAGGGTATTATCTATTCTGTGTTCCTGGCAACGTAACTATTCATCGTGAATGTTTTTATTTTCATAAAGCATGTTATGCTTTAACTGGGTTTTAAACCAAGACATGAAGTTTATTAAGATAAAGCTGAGTTAAAGAAGCTAGCACTAAATGGGTCATGCTGGGATTATCAATGGATATCTCGGGCTCACGTCAACACTGTAATCAACACTGTGTATCCGGCTACATCAAACAGTGTGTACTTGTCCAGGATGACAAAAGTACTCTCAGATACGTCAGGACACTTCATGTCTACCCGCAGCTTGAAAAACCCATCTCTCTCAAGCACAGTAAATCCGGTATAAAGCAAGACTTTCCTGCAAACCTGCCACTCTCATTGCTTTGTTAACGTCACGAATTGTCTTCTTCATAACTGTTTTACTTGACAACACAGTATCTCATTTCAAACAATTGGCATTAAGGACTTCGTGAGACAACCTAAATTGATATCTGTTTACATCACACGAAGTGTGCTACGGAGGTGTTAAACTTACCCGGTAGTCGAAATCCATAATTACACGATATCCTTACAAACAAACAATTTCATGGTCCCATTAAGGACGTTATGATTACTTTAAAACTGTAGATTATACAATCGATGATCTCATACTAAATAGAAACATATATCCCATCCCCATACAACACGGATATGATTTGAGTATTCACGTCTCTATGTCCTACGGTACCCCCCCCCCCCCCCCCCCCCCCAGGTAATGTGTATACTCGACAGGTGTGTTTTCCTGGTGTGCTTGTCTATGTAACGGCAATATCTCCCACGCATACTCTCTGTGTATCCGGAAGTCAGTCCATGTGTTAACATAATGGTTCAAAGCGAACCAATTAATTCGTCATAAAAGGCAAAATAATGCCACAAAAACTGAAGTAAATTTATGAAACTAAATACTCATACGTTGGGTACGTTTTTACTTCTATTTTAAGACCAATGCGGCACGAAAGTAGGACACACATGACCAACATAAGATCTGTAACTAAATATAGAAATGCATATGCATTCGTCAACGCTCTATGTATTTTCCCACGACGAAAAATAAGGCTTTCTCACATGCACTCAACGGAGTTAGTACAAACATACTTAAGCCCTCTTCAGCTATGACACTGTCAATGATGTGAATCGGATATAAGTAGCTTATCATCTCTCTCGTAGTCTTATAGCGTAGTTCAAGCGGAACATGTCAAGTAAATCGTGTATTTTCGAATTTTATGTAATGAACTTGCACTGCTGAGGGGAAAACAGTATGATAGATAGGAAAATACTGGCTTATATGATAAAGTGTACCTTTGACAAAATAGTCAATCTGTCAATGTCGCCCGTGTATGAGGAATACTCACCTTAATTGTGTAACCCTTTGTCTCTCTCTAAGTTGTTTGTGACAGGGTGTGGGCTCCTAGCTATGTGCATTTCTATAATATGTGATTATTAGAAGTGTTCAATCATGATTCATAACTCATGTGTACGGTCAATGCGTTTAAACGTGAATGAAAACACGGGATTAAACTGCAAGATAAGGTTATGCCGTAGCACCATAGTGAAACAGTAGTGACTTAGAAGAGAAGAGCAAATACATAGTAAATAAAACAAGTGACCAAAGAATTGTATATGTTTACAACGACATAGCGTTTTCTATCACATCTATACCCCAATGTCAGTTTCGCGATGAAGTAAATCTATCTTAGCTTAATGAGCTCAAAACTTCGACACCCGTGCCGGGCTATTTATAAACACCACTAGATCACGATAAAGAAAACAACACCATCAAAATCTACTATAATCTGTCATTATCAACAATAGGTTTCCAGGTCACTAAAGACGCAGGTATCGCAACCAGGTGAGCATTAGCGCTATCTGATTTTGATATCCTCTGGTGACATTTAAGCAATTCCAAAATAGACAGCAAGTCAGATATGTCCACAATGGGTGAAATACACTCCAGTGAAATCTACAAGTATTAAGAGGAGACGGCGGATGAACAAATACCGGTGCTGTGTTTACACGGGGGCTTCGTTCTTCCATGCTATCTTTCACTCGTGCTTTTAAAACAGACTCAAGGTGGCTGGTAGAGGCGTGTGTTTACAAATTCTCCCCTTAATAGAAATCTTTTACTTCAAATCATGATGTCCAAAGTGATTATCAAACGTTAATGCAAATAAAAGTATCATTAGATTTAGACGACAAATTATTTCGTTAGATAATGATTCACACTCTTGCAGAACGCACCTGTACTGTGTAAATATCAACTGTTGATTAAGCAAAAAAGGCCTCAAAGCAGTGAGTTTCGTTATCGTGTAGACAAGAGGCAAGTGACATACAGAGCGATGTTAGAAATTCCTTCACGATGTAAGCAAATCGTGACAGTCTTAAAATATACCAGTCACCGCCGAACCTGGACTATCAATGTCTCTGAAATAAACTGCAAAAAATGACAGCTATGGGTAAAAAGTTATATGTAAAATAAATGACTTACTGTAAATAGATCAGAGTTTGGAGTCCAGTTAAACATGTGTTTAAATCCTCGAGTACTAGCTTACATGGGAGATGTTACACACTGACGGGCGCTAAGATGTAGTGGTGTCATACAACTTAACGGGGAATCCTCTATCTACCGTTAGTTAGCCTTAGGCGTCGCGCATGCGCAGTCGACAGTTTTTACTTTTTTCTTGGCTGAAGAGTGACGACAGTTTTATGACTCTGAGGCGATTGAATCTTCCAGCCAGTTCATTAACCAGTCCATTATATAGGATAAAGGATTGAGACTAAACCCAATCAGTGCTGGTCTATTTAGGAGTTTTGTTTTCCCAACTAGACTGGTCGTCAGACGAAGGTTGTGATAAAACAGGGAAACCCCCCTTGGCTAAATATGACGTGTGGGACACAAACCGCGCTAGTTTGTATCCGGAAATAAACACCAAGAAATTGTTTAGTTCGTATTTTACATTGTTTACACTATTCATGTGGAGCACGGTTTTGACATAATTGTGGACATTTTGTTTGTGTTTAATCTCCGAGGATTGTGGACAAGTCACTCATATGTTTCTATTTGTCACTATTTCTCGCTGTTTAACTTCTGATGTTGGAACGTTGTACTCGAGAATGAATATATTTGTTCTTTCACGTTAGTGAACAAATAAACAAAGTCGAAATACGATACATTGGATAGAAATTGTGTTTTCATATCTTATAAATAACAACACGGGTTTACACACATGTACTAAACCTATATAGGATCTGTCTATACCCGGATTTCTTCTTTCATATGAACATTTACAAGGGAAATTCTCTGTAAAATGACTGTTAGGATGTGATTATCATTTATAAAGCATAACTATCGGATTAAATTATCAGGGCGGATGTTAAATTAACACACTTCCTCATTCAACGTCCTTACATGTTTGTATCTCTTGTCTCAGTCCAAACCCACTCTACATATCTGTTACGTCACACATAGGAATCCCCGATCAAAAGCCTTTCGCTTAACAATGGAAAACAACAATTAGTTCCATAAACATAATATGTTTTATTGGGGAATACATCATGAAATTCACAACACCAAAATGATGGTACTAATCTTAATATTAACCTTTCACTACCGACACATCACTACTCGTATGGAAGAAGGAAAACTTTACCACATTCCCACACAGTTACTGCCGTTATTGAAGACGGGAATTTAAAAGAAAATAAAAATGGATAATCTTCACTGCGTCATCTTATTTTAGTGACTGACATTTGACAGTCGTTTTTGATATATCTAACCAAACAAAAATAACATTTTCTCATATATATGAGGTACATCATAGTATTTTGGTCGTATATATTGTCTTCCACGCTACTACAACACACAACACGTTCAATACCCCTTCCTATAATAAGACGTAAGTGTGGAGTTTGGATATTGAGATCACATTGATACTATTTGATGAAAATAAAGACATCCTGGATATTAGGACGACTGTGAAGGTGTTTGATGTTCCGGGTGGTGAGAATGACTCTCTGTCCACCCATACTATACCACCTAACCATTGTATCTGATCTGTAGGCGGTATAGGCTTGTCCCCGGTGGTGAATTAACAGAAATTAGGCGGGACATGGGAAGAGTCCTAGTTGAACAATTGGAGGGATATACTTTTACAAGTTAGATTTAGTTTATATGGGTATATACATTTGGAAATGAATTAAACAACACCTAAGGTTGTGAACTGAAATGGTGTGCTCTGGGAATATTAAGATAAATACAGATTTTATCACCCGATACATTTGCATAGTTCATTGGCTAATTCACTGAAAGTAAAATCCACCACTTGCAAAATTTATGAAAATATGAGGGAAACTGTGATGATACTGAATATTACGCAAAATAACTATTGTCCTAGGAGGGAAACTACACTTGAAACTTAAGAATTAATTTAAATTTGTAAAGAACATTTTTTATAATTTTTTATTTTGGTTTTCTTTTGAATTTGATTCTTTACAAACGTATTTATTATCAACATCATGAACTGTTTTTGTAACATGGACATTCTATTTTGACTCGCAGAGAAAGCTAATACTATGCATTTACATGATCTGTCAATTCATATCTATATGTTAATAGTAACATGTGATAAATCGGCGCTACATTTTGCACTTTTAACTTCCCTTTCCAAGCTTGAGTCAAATAGTAATTGACTAAATCTGTAGTTTCAATTGTTTATTGATTTATTGTAAACAACATTTATAATACCAGGTTGATATTAATACACCAACACATTGTTTACCATGCATGATAAGAAGCTTTCCGGACGTTCGGTACTTTTTAACAATAATTGAGAAGAATCCAACAGCCAAAGGTATTTTGTTTGAAATTTAAGATTAGTTGTGATCAGTGTGTTAATCAAACACATCTTCTCTCTATCTGATAAGCTAATATTGGTCGTATTTCTTCATTAAGGCAATTGTTTTTTTTATAATTTGACAGTATCCTGCTTTTTACAGTTTCATGATTGTTTTAGTCTGAAGATTCATTCTGCCTTATATGCATCTCCTCAGCTATATATGTATCTCCTCATATATATATATGTGTGTGTGTGACCCCTCAGCTATATATGTATCTCCTCAGCTATATATGTATCTCCTCATATATATATATATATATATATATATATATATATATATATGTGACCCATCAGCTATATATGTATCTCCTCAGCTATATATGTATCTCCTCATATATATATATATATATATATATATATATATATATATATATGACCCCTCAGCTATATATGTATCTCCTCAGCTAAATATGTATCTCCTCAGCTATATATGTATCTCCTCATATATATATATATATATATATATATATATATATATATGTGACCCATCAGCTATATATGTATCTCCTCAGCTATATATGTATCTCCTCATATATATATATATATATATATATATATATATATATATATATATATATATATGACCCCTCAGCTATATATGTATCTCCTCAGCTAAATATGTATCTCCTCAAATATATATATGTGTGTGTGTGTGTGACCCCTCAGCTATATATGTATCTCCTCAGCTATATATGTATCTCCTCATATATATATATATATATATATATATATGTGACCCATCAGCTATATATGTATCTCCTCAGCTATATATGTATCTCCTCATATATATATATATATATATATATATATATATATATATATATGACCCCTCAGCTATATATGTATCTCCTCAGCTAAATATGTATCTCCTCAAATATATATATGTGTGTGTGTGTGTGACCCCTCAGCTATATATGTATCTCCTCAGCTATATATGTATCTCCTCATATATATATATATATATATATATATATATATATATATATGTGACCCATCAGATATATATGTATCTCCTCAGCTATATATGTATCTCCTCATATATATATATATATATATATATATATATATATATATATGACCCCTCAGCTATATATGTATCTCCTCAGCTAAATATGTATCTCCTCAAATATATATATGTCTCCCCTCAGCTATATATGTATCTCATCAACTATATATGTATCTCCTCAGCTATATATGTATCTCTTCAAATATATATATATATATGTGTGACCCCTCAGCTATATATGTATCTCATCAACTATATATGTATCTCTTCAGCTATATATGTATCTCCTCAAATATATATATGTATCCTCTCAGCTTTCGATGCATCCCATCAACTGTATATGTATAGCCTTTGATTGATATGTATCCTCACAACTATAGAAGTATCCCATCAATTATGTATTTGTATCCCTTCAGCTTTAGATGTATCCTCTCAGCTATATGTGTATTCACACAACTATAGAAGTACCCCCTCTCTTTATCTATAAGCTCTCTCTATATCTCTTGAGTTATATATGTATCTCTAAGCTCTCTCTATATCTCTTGAGTTATATATGTATCTCTAAGCTCTCTCTATATCTCTTGAGTTATATATGTATCTCTTAGCTCTCTATATATCTATTGAGTTATATATGTATCTCTGAGCTCTCTATATATCTATTGAGTTATATATGTATCTCTTAGCTCTCTCTATATCTATTGAGTTATATATGTATCTCTTAGCTCTCTATATATCTATTGAGTTATATATGTATCTCTTAGCTCTCTATATATCTCTTGAGTTATATATGTATCTCTTAGCTCTCTATATATCTATTGAGTTATATATGTATCTCTTAGCTCTCTCTATATCTCTTGAGTTATATATGTATCTCTTAGCTCTCTCTATATCTATTGAGTTATATATGTATCTCTTAGCTCTCTCTATATCTCTTGAGTTATATATGTATCTCTTAGCTCTCTATATATCTATTGAGTTATATATGTATCTCTAAGCTCTCTATATATCTATTGAGTTATATATGTATCTCTTAGCTCTCTATATAACTATTGAGTTATATATGTATCTCTAAGCTCTCTCTATATCTCTTGAGTTATATATGTATCTCTTAGCTCTCTATATATCTATTGAGTTATATATGTATCTCTTAGCTCTCTATATATCTATTGAGTTATATATGTATCTCTTAGCTCTCTATATAACTATTGAGTTATATATGTATCTCTAAGCTCTCTCTATATCTCTTGAGTTATATATGTATCTCTTAGCTCTCTATATATCTATTGAGTTATATATGTATCTCTTAGCTCTCTATATATCTATTGAGTTATATATGTATCTCTTAGCTCTCTCTATATCTATTGAGTTATATATGTATCTCTTAGCTCTCTATATATCTATTGAGTTATATATGTATCTCTTAGCTCTCTATATATCTATTGAGTTATATATGTATCTCTTAGCTCTCTATATATCTATTGAGTTATATATGTATCTCTTAGCTCTCTATATATCTCTTGAGTTATATATGTATCTCTTAGCTCTCTATATATCTATTGAGTTATATATGTATCTCTTAGCTCTCTCTATATCTCTTGAGTTATATATGTATCTCTTAGCTCTCTCTATATCTATTGAGTTATATTTGTATCTCTTAGCTCTCTCTATATCTCTTGAGTTATATATGTATCTCTTAGCTCTCTATATATCTATTGAGTTATATATGTATCTCTAAGCTCTCTATATATCTATTGAGTTATATATGTATCTCTTAGCTCTCTATATATATATTGAGTTATATATGTATCTCTAAGCTCTCTCTATATCTCTTGAGTTATATATGTATCTCTTAGCTCTCTATATATCTATTGAGTTATATATGTATCTCTTAGCTCTCTATATATCTATTGAGTTATATATGTATCTCTTAGCTCTCTATATAACTATTGAGTTATATATGTATATCTTAGCTCTCTCTATATCTATTGAGTTATATATGTATCTCTTAGCTCTCTATATATCTATTGAGTTATATATGTATCTCTTAGCTCTCTATATATCTATTGAGTTATATATGTATCTCTTAGCTCTCTATATATCTATTGAGTTATATATGTATCTCTTAGCTCTCTATATAACTATTGAGTTATATATGTATCTCTAAGCTCTCTCTATATCTCTTGAGTTATATATGTATCTCTTAGCTCTCTATATATCTATTGAGTTATATATGTATCTCTTAGCTCTCTATATATAGATTGAGTTATATATGTATCTCTTAGCTCTCTATATAACTATTGAGTTATATATGTATCTCTAAGCTCTCTCTATATCTCTTGAGTTATATATGTATCTCTTAGCTCTCTATATATCTATTGAGTTATATATGTATCTCTTAGCTCTCTATATATCTATTGAGTTATATATGTATCTCTCAGCTCTCTCTATATCTATTGAGTTATATATGTATCTCTTAGCTCTCTATATATCTATTGAGTTATATATGTATCTCTTAGCTCTCTATATATCTATTGAGTTATATATGTATCTCTTAGCTCTCTCTATATCTATTGAGTTATATATGTATCTCTTAGCTCTCTATATATCTATTGAGTTATATATGTATCTCTTAGCTCTCTATATATCTATTGAGTTATATATGTATCTCTTAGCTCTCTATATATCTATTGAGTTATATATGTATCTCTTAGCTCTCTATATATCTATTGAGTTATATATGTATCTCTTAGCTCTCTATATAACTATTGAGTTATATATGTATATCTTCACTCTCTCTATATCTATTGAGTTATATATGTATCTCTTAGCTCTCTATATATCTATTGAGTTATATATGTATCTCTTAGCTCTCTATATATCTATTGAGTTATATATGTATCTCTTAGCTCTCTATATATCTATTGAGTTATATATGTATCTCTTAGCTCTCTATATATCTATTGAGTTATATATGTATCTCTTAGCTCTCTATATATCTATTGAGTTATATATGTATCTCTTAGCTCTCTATATATCTATTGAGTTATATATGTATCTCTTAGCTCTCTATATATCTATTGAGTTATATATGTATCTCTTAGCTCTCTATATATCTATTGAGTTATATATGTATCTCTTAGCTCTCTATATATATATTGAGTTATATATGTATCTCTTAGCTCTCTATATATCTCTTGAGTTATATATGTATCTCTTAGCTCTCTATATATCTATTGAGTTATATATGTATCTCTCAGCTCTCTATATATCTATTGAGTTATATATGTATCTCTTAGCTCTCTATATATCTATTGAGTTATATATGTATCTCTTAGCTCTCTATATATCTATTGAGTTATATATGTATCTCTTAGCTCTCTATATATCTATTGAGTTATATATGTATCTCTTAGCTCTCTATATATCTATTGAGTTATATGTGTATCTCTTCAGCTTAAAAGATGTTACTTCATAGACTCTGTCAAATACAAGGGTTAACTTTATCGAGTGACATGGGATACCAACTGAATAACACTGGTATTTATATATGACATACTATTTATTAATTTATTCGGTTTCCTAATATAATTTAAACAGTAATATCCATTAAAAGTAATATAACATGACAAGCTATAAGTCCCATTTGTTTAGATGCATCACCTCAGGTGTATATGTATTCCTTCTGCTTTATGTTGATCCCTTCAGAGCACATATAGATACATGAGCATAGAAGCGTAATCCCAGTTCATAATGATAATCAGCTAATCACAGAATGCTGGCAGAGAATGAACTCTACGGAGAAGAATATATATAGGCTAGTGTAGACTGTTTGCTAATCCTTTTTTTCCATTGTACTTCTCGTAATTTCTTATATGTTATATGTCATTTGGAAATAAATAATGTTTAAATCAAATCTAAGGGCAATCAAAGAACTATTCTGTTGACGAAGCAGTTGCAACATATTACTGCATTGCCATGTATATGACGTAATGAATTACTCCTCTTGTCATTACTAATAATACATGATAATTACCACAATTTATAAGTGACATGTATCTTGATGATCACAAACGTAGCGAAACCGTCAGGTAATTAACTTATAAGAAGGTTTGTTTTTAGTCTACATAGTAAATACATAAATCACAAACAATTGACCTTTATAATATATTTGGGTACATGGCAACATTTACAGTATATATTTACCTAGCATACGACTGTGTATAAATTGAGGACTAACATAAATCTGATATGGAATGGAAAAGATCGCAGGTTTCACCGTAAAACATACTATAGCCTTTCTTCATAGCTTTCTCCCTGCAATAATACCAGCAGCCGTGATATAAGTGAAATACTCTTGAACGCGGCGTTACACCCTAACTCATCTCACTAACTCACCTCACCTCACCTAAATGGTTATGACTTGTGTACACTGTTATCTATATGCTACAAATAATTTAGTTGGTACACGTGTACCTGATATTCCAAAGTATACATTGTATACAGAAAGATTTACACACTGCATCTTTACTTAATCAGCTCAGTTACTACATACTTTTATAACGTTTGTTTTTCTTAAAGGGAGCATTTACATCGCCTAATGAATCGAAACAGTTCACTTGTTTCAAACATGTTATATGAGCGGGGAGCTACGCTCTGGCCTGTTGACACAGTTGTACTATTAAACTATGTTCTTATATTGGCATACAACATTCCAATGGTAGTAATCTATGAAACATTTAATGTTTCCATAATGTTTTTCATGTGATGTTCCCTTTTTCTATCTGAGTGTTTCAACAAGACAATATTGCTTGTACACCAATAGAACACACATATTCACATGTTTTTCAAATCAAATTATTACGGTCATGACTCAGATCTTAAGTCTACACTCCAAGTTTAAGTGCATTATTATTAGCTTTTATTAACCTTATGGCAACTATATAATGGAGTCACATTTTCCATTGGTGTACATGTACATATATTACTTTTGCCTAACAGCCATTGTTACAGCGCGAGTTCCAGCGTTGATTCATATTATGATGTCGCACAACAATTGCTAGTGATGTACCTGATCATCTGAACTGTAGTTAAGTATTTTAGTCATTTAGTGGTCTACTGACTTTTACATGATTCAAATAAAATAGACTGGGTAACATATGCATTATTAGACAGTGTGATAGTTGACGTAATGAAACTAATATAATACACACATTCACCCTGACTGTAAAAGTCACGTGACACGTCTTTAGGTATAAGTATATCTGAGGAACCAAGTTAAGGACCATTATAGTTTCCCACTATATCTTGCAAATGTGTGTCATGAAAACAGTTGATATGGAATTTGATACCTTTCATCAAGGGTGTAAGTGAGCTCGTTTATGGTTGTTGGTGACGTAGGACCTATTGAAACGCGACCTTGAAGCAGTGGTGGTAGAATGGGGCAAAAATTGCAACATCCCAACTTCGAAAAATTATGTCCAAAAAAAATGAAATGGTCCTAAACTTTCTTGCTCAGTATATATTATGGTGAGATAGGACGCTGCAGCTTTCATTTCCGATATGGTCATTGAGTACGAACTAAATAAGGATAATTGCAATAAGTTTGTATTCTGGAACCTCCTAAACAAACTTGCAAGCTGTGATCCTTATTTTCCATAGCTTCACAAAAGAGTTATGATTCCGAAGTACGTACTCTGTCATATTTGCTTTACTGCTTAAATACATTATTTTCAAACAATGATATTATACTGGAGAATGATCTCATTCTTAACTATTTAGGCTCAACACAATCCACACGTTTCTACTTAAAAATAATATAACATCTTATTTTCGAAATCCATACGGTTTTACCGTAATTTGAAAGTGCGGATGTATCATTGATTATTTAAGACTGCCTACCTTAAACGAATGTCAGGTATTTTATAAAAATATTGATCATTACAAAAAACAATGTTTTTATCATTATTTGTTATACGCACATTGCATATGTGATACAAGTCGAGTTTCATAAAGTAAACATAAGTATTGAAGCTAGTAGGGGAATTGGCAATCGATATAAATGTATGTGTCAATACGCTACTCGGTTTGATATGTATGTATTCAATTTGTAAAAGTCAATAATCGAGTGACCCACAAAATAACTTGGAAAAAGCCTCGGTGGCAAGTTTGACCCAGTTATGAAAGCGAATATAGGTGATAAGTCCCGAGGCTGTGACATGTACAAGTTACCTCCCCTGCTAGGGGAAGGGTCCCAGGTAATGACAGGTGATGAGGTGTTTGTATCTATGTTTACATACACTTACCTGCTGAAGCGTGGGATGTATAAGCCACTGTTCCTGGTTACAATAATAATGCAAATACATCATAATGCATCCCTTTCATCCGCATCTTTATCTTGTAAACGGGACGCTACATCATATGGTGTTACCGTGAACTGTGATGAATAAACTCGCACGGAGAGTAGCTGTAAAGTAGTGGAAGTAGATTTGTGTAGTTTCTGATAAATCTATGACATTAAGTGAAGGCGAATTGAATCTCTGTGTGCTCTACGTCGAATTAATGCTAAGCAGAGTTCAGCGGACACGCTGTTGCAAACTCCTTAAGAAACGTCAGGTGTATATTACCACATGATGCCCCTGGTATTGAGGATGTACTACCCTACGGATGCAGCCACTGTACATGTATAAAGAATCGCCTACCTATTTCCTACTTTTATTAATGTGTTTGTATGATGTGGTATATCAGAACACACCAGTGCTCGATTTCGTAAATGACAGAAGAGCTGTAATTACATTTAACCCGTTTATTTCAATAAATTCCCTTCATTGACAGAAGCGTGATTGAACAGATCGCATCCATGTATTGCACGTGGAGCTTTGGTATTGACCAGGAATCAACCTACTTAACAATTAGATTTCACGATTCCAATAAATTTAGTTTTGCTTTTAAAAATAATTACATTACTTCCGATACTATGAATATAACTGGAATAAGTTAGTGGCGGTATAAACAATTATTCTTGCAGAATATGTGCAACGTCTATCTTTCTGATATGTTATCCAGAATTGATCAGGAATATGCCACTCGCTGTCAAAGGAAATCATTCCTATGGGTTGGTATAAAGTCAGTTACTGTACAAGAAATCTCCGGGTGCCTGTAAACGGCAACCCTTCTAATGGTTAGGTCTACATGTTTGGTAATGTGAATACTGGAATCTGAAACTGGTTATCAGTTTTCTGTTTCGACGTGTACATGTAGTTATGACGATTATAAATATTTATATCACGCACTTGTCCAGTCCTGGTCATTCACTTTGATACAAAAATTGATATTGTTTATAGTTTGGTGTGTAGTTTGTTTTCTGAATGTAAGCTGTTAATGACAACAAGACCAATCATTTTTACAGATTGGTAACTATGCAGTTCTGTCTTATGGCATGTTATTGTGCAAATGCAGTGATACGTCGTTTAACCGGACCCCGTTTATCCGGAAACTCGACAATCCGCACGGTAGTATTTCAAAAGGGGGCC
This sequence comes from Gibbula magus, assembly GCA_936450465.1. Classification (NCBI taxonomy): domain Eukaryota; kingdom Metazoa; phylum Mollusca; class Gastropoda; order Trochida; family Trochidae; genus Gibbula; species Gibbula magus. The sequence goes on along the minus strand of OW388290.1, from coordinate 42,295,806 downwards.
CGACTGTACTTGAAATATGTCTATGTGCTGCAAAACTCATCATTCTTATAGTTTGTCTCTTGATGTGGCATTGTGAACGTAATTGGAATCCGCTAATGCCTACAATACCATTATTCTTGCAGATGGGTTTGCAGTTTATCTTCTGGTAAGGTATTCTGAATACATTTGGAGTATTCTAGTATACTACTACTTATACACTTATGCAATAATAATTGCGCTTTAAACAAGAAAGCTTCATGGATATAGATCTATCTACGCGTGAATATTAACATTGCTTTCGGCATGAATAACTGTCACCAAAATATTTTACAAAATAATAGTTGATGCATTCTTGTTGAAAGATATATGAACGTTTATCATTAACATATTTGTCTACGTGTCATGTCATGTGCTTTTTATACCCCTTGGAGATTAAAGGATCCTCAGTTTTGAATACAAACGTTAATAGACTGACTGTATATAGAAATATGAATATTCTACTGTTACGCTTATGTTTCGTATATGATTAACTTATACATATCATCATAAGAATTTGTTAGAGAAAACTTTAAACTGACGTGATATAGAGTGAAGCTAATCTATATGAGTTCTTAAGAGAACACTTCATTTTCATTGCCGCATGGAAATGTAATATATTCATTATTCCTATCATAAAATTTTACCGTGAATAGCAATCGGTCATATATTTAGAAATTATAAGCCGGCTTTAATATTCAGATTGATATCGAAGGTTATCAAGTGTGAAATACTTACGATGCAGTAACACTTTCACGCAATAACACAATTATCTAAAACTGTTTAAATTGCAAAACATACTCTACATATCTTTATTTTACTAATACATAGTATCCACCAAAACCTTGTTGAGCAGGTTTGAGGAGTTTAACCGTGTGGAGATCTATCAAAACCTCAGACCATTTAATTGTATCCTTTATGACTATTTCGTCGTGCTTCTTGCTATTATAATGTCACTTTTGGCTTTCTAAAGAAGTGAATTGTTTTAACTATGATTCACACATAAATTTCCCTTACATAAGTAGTGGTGTGAAAACTTTATTGACATTTCATCACATTGAGAAGGACGTCTTCACGTTTATGCGATCGTTAGGTATTCATTTCTGAACTTTGTATCTTCATAAATATGTATTGAAGTTCAAACACACCGGCTCAGCAATGAAACGACGTTATAAAAGTTCAAAGTCATCCAACGAACATATAAGAAGAACCCAAAAATGCGATTTATCATAATCGTTCACTCCACTCAAATTTAGCAAATCTTTCTTGTGGCGCTCACGGCCTTGCAGCGTGACATACAACATATCTTCTTCCACATACAAAGGTTACATATCGAGGGCAAACATTTGAAACATAATGATGTTTGTAAACATTTTTATCATAATGCTTCTGAACACACTCACACCTAAATCTAACTCTGATGCCTTTAACTTACATTGTATTAAATATTGACGCTTAATGGCTATTGGCGATTACATTTTTATAAAACCTTGACCAAGATGCAACCAGGCGATTTAAAGGCGTAGACGTTATAAAACTACTTAGTTCATCACCCTAGGGAGCCGGCAATGGTTTCAATTGTGTTTGATAGACAACTTCCTTATCATTGGACATATTTGTAAAGTTAATCTGCTTCTATTTTATTGACATGGGCATCGAAATGGCACTATCGACAGTAATAGCAAAAATATAAATGATGAACGTTATATGACATTACTCCTGCTGTTTTTCTAGTACATTTTATGTCAATACATTGTAGTCAATAGCGTGTTCAATATCATGGTCAAGGAAAAGTATTATAGGAAAACGTTTCCGAACCCACCACCTACAAATTCGTCTGTCTTAATGTTGTAACAATATAACGTGCTATGAGGAATTATGTTGGCATGTATAGGTAATTTTAAAACATTAAGATGTAGGAACTGTCTTTCGTAAGATGTCGCAACAAGTAACACGCATGCCACTCGGAGACCTAAATGAGGAATTTAGCAATAAAAGTACAAACAAATTTCAATTTTACAAGACACGTTTATAGTTTAATGCTTCGTAAGAAGACATGTTATTGCATCGAATATCATAATATCTTGCGACAATGAAATCTTTTAAAAGCTAAATGGTTTTATAAAAGGACATTTGTGACCAAAGAGTTTTTCAATTCAGATCACCATATAAAACTGCCAAATGCTGTTTGGAAATATGAATAAATGTAAAGGAAAACAATGCCGAAAATACATTGAACAAATATTATGTTTCACCTTGCACTACCTTTCTTGCACTACATTTGGTGACATCTGATTTTATAGCAATGACCAGTTTTTTAACCTCTTGAGTATAAATTATCATGTGTGTTTGTCTCTATTTTAATGCAACAAATGTAAAAATGGCTAAAACCTTTTTATATTATTATTGATGCGACCCAAGGTCCAACAGAGGGCAGACCGAGGCATGAGGGGGAGGTAGGGGAGGGTTGTGGGAGGGAGGGGTGGTGGATGGGTGGAGAGATATAGTGACCAGGTCAGGCTTGCTGGTCGCCCACTGACAGAAAACAACGTATATGTACTTCGCACTTATCCCAATAGTAAGGTCATCGCTACTGGAGTGAAAATTGTCCACCTAACGGCCTATATGTCTCTGCAAGGGCTCACTGATGTCCGTGAAGTATTAACACTAATCCTTTAATCCGCTTCGGAGATTTATGTTCCCGTTGTGGTGGGTTGCTATGACACCGAACACACTGACCCTAGGGCACAGTGCCCGTGGGTGCGAGAGCGACCGAAGAGGGCAGTGTTGACTTTGTTGATAAACACCAGTATACACTCTTGGTAATTAATAGGACATTTCGGGCTATTAAAACGTCACGTTGCCCTTCGTTCTCATATTGACGGCGTTGAGGGTTAAAACCTAAAGAGAAATTTATGGACGTTTTAGAAAGAATGGGGGACGGCCTCTCCCTTGTTATGTAACCCTTTGTCGCTTCCGTGTGTACCCTGAAAGTTAAACGGGAGGAGAAGCACAGTTATTACAATACCATTACGTGTACAACAGCAATCTGCTGTCTTCTCATCTTATGAGGCGTTCCGATCGTAATGAGAACTCATTAACCTTGTCAATTAAAGTTAGCTTTAATTAGACGAATAGGACGCATGCTTATCAGGCGTGGTTGTATATTTATGATCTGCTATTTGGATCTTGAAGCTAATTGTTTCAGTCATAGTTCTCAAGATGTTTTAGTAGATATAACAAATAAGAGGGCTAGGTGAGGAGACTGCTGGATATTGATTAAAGCTAAATCTGACCTGTTCAGAAATATCATTGTTTCAGTCAAAGCCATTGATTAATTGTATACATTCTTAGCAAACAGCATTTAAAGCGGATAACGATAATATATTTAAGAAGATAAACTTAGCAAGACAAAACGGACGACCGCTGCTTTGCTGAAGGAAATTCCAGTCGGGCAATAAATGTAAATACTCTTAACAGAAACCAAACATAAATGACATGATTTTAAAACACTTTAATTCTTCCTAAAGTATGACACATTGTTCTGCATGAACATGATCTATCTAACCTGCTGTTGCATTGACTCATTTTTAATTGTCCTTTCTTATTGGTTTCTTTATTACATATTATAGAATGTTCTATATTGAGATCTATATAACAGAACAGAAACGTTATAATTATTACACTCATGGATGAGATGCATGTCATTCTACAAAATATTGTTCTTCACGAATCAAGGACACGTACCTACCTGATGTTCCTGATCTCAGGATCGGCTCTTAGGGACACATGGAAATGAATGATATATCAGAAATATAAAGAAGGGGTGGTATTCAAAGTGGAAAGGTTCTGTTTCAAGCAATTAAACTTCTTGTGCATACATCAAAGCTGTCACCGAATGCAACTGTCAAAATCATGAAATAAAATGGGAAGCATTAACAGAACTATAAACTCGTCTAAAAAGTGAAATAGACCTTACAGTAAACACAGGTTGATACTATTATACTGACTATGCCGCTCACTTGGGAATTTGTTATTAAAACGCATTTATTGTGACTTACATAACAGTAAGCCCATTGCATATTATGAATCGTAAACAAGTGTGGTTATACCGTCATCAGCGAGTACAAAATACGTAACCAAGCAAGTTCATACAATGTTTCATTTCCTTTTCGTATGTTTACTGGATGATTGTGAGTCAATATTGGAATTGAAAATTGCAAGTACATTGTTAAGGACTGTGAAACGTAGCCGTTCAAACTCAAAATCTCATAATTTTTTCAAGAATATATGCTTTCAAATACATGTGAGAATGAATGATTTATACATATATAATATTATACATCCCCGTTATTTCTTAAACACGGAACAAACTTTAATTATGTTACAATAAAAGCATCAAAATGTCACAAGCTCGTGATATGCACTGCACTTGATATCTAGGTAATGTTGAGGTTACAAGGGATCCTCCCATCCCCCTTAACGCTATGCCCCTTACTCGGGGAGGTAGCGTGTCCCTAGGCTGTTATTATATATTATGACATGTTTATTGCATTTGTTAATGTTAGGCATGATTACTTCTCATTTTGCTATGAGTGTTTTGACATTGCTGTCAGTCAGAATATATTCACTTGCTGAGGTTAGAATACCAACTAGAACTGTACTATTGTAGTAAACGTGTCTATGCCTTAGTAAACTGAACGGTAGTTGATGTTAACCTTTTTGCACACAGTGCGATGTTTTGTTGGTAGGTCAAGGGTACAACGGTTACAAGTGCAACACGAAACAAAGGTAGTTAACGTTTATTCAATAGGCTTGTGGGGCATATTACGAGAAACAGTTGTTTATACGTTGGGAACGATTTATGTCAAAATGCCTAAAACAAGAAAGGTATAAATCACGACTCTCTTAAAGGTTTCAATGTAATAACTCGATTTACTAAGGTAAGCATATGGAATTGCGTGACATTTATCACTCAAAACCAATTTGCAATTGAATATATCCTTATTCGTTGTTTGTGGAAACGGTTAAAAGGACAGCCACTACACAATAAAACCACGAGTGACCCCATGTCGAACACACCATTACACGCAGGTCAAATATATTCACTTGTCAATTTGTTTCAAATGTATCCGAATTCTCGAAATAACACTCACAATTCGCGAATATACAGAAGAACACGAGTGTATATTTGATAAGAACATATAATACACTTTGTAAAACAAACTATTTGTTAATCAATAACAGTAAAACCAGCAAAGCTGCAATGTGTACAGTAACTACAGTGTTTATAAGAGGCTTGAGTGTTAATTTATACGAAAAAATAATATACAGGTATAATTGTATCTTTAACTGATAATTAACGTATACTTTATCCCTCGAGTAGTCGTGACATTAACTCAGACCTCTCACATGGATATTGAAGGCTTTTTAACAAACATGTAAACTTCTCTAGAGGTCCATTGTCGACCAAAAGTACGTACCTTTATTTTGCAACATCATCATTTTTAAAATGTGCTATGCAGTGCAGGCAGTCTAGATCTAGATATTAAAGATTGCATTAACATTTTCAAATGTGCATTCCACATCCATTCCATTGAACCTGATGCAATATACACGTTTATGTCAAAACGTCTATACATATTAGACGGTTTATAAAAATGTGTCATAATTAAGTCCACCATTTGAATTTATAAGTGTGGCTAGCAGAATTTTAAAAATATATTCATGGTTCTACTGAATGGTAATGATGTATTAAGAGAGTTTTTCTTTAAAGCAACTGGATTATTAATCTTTATTTGTGTCGTTAAAAATTCTGTCATGTTAGCCTTAGCCGCGGTAGACATAAGCATCGTGTGCTTTGACAGCTTTATAGAGTATACGTATCCTACATGTAATAGACTGCATATGAGAGCTTACATGTACTTGGACAGCTTTATAGAGGATACGTAGCCTACATGTAATAGACTGCATATAAGGGCTCACATGTAGTTCGACACACACACACACACACACATATATATATATATATATATATATATATATATATATATATATAGAGAGAGAGAGAGAGGGAGAGAGAGAGAGGATACGTATCCTACATGTAATAGACTGCATATAAGTGCTTACATGTAGTTGGGCATCTTTATAGAGGATACGTAACCTACATATAATAGACTGCTTATAAGGGCTTACATGTAGTTGGACATATATATAGAGGATACGTATCCTAAATGTAATAGACTGCATATAAGGGCTTACATGTAGTTGGGCATCTTTATAGAGGATACGTAACCCTAAATGTAATAGACTGCATATAAGGGCTTACATATAGTTGGACATATATATAGAGGATATTATCCTACATGTAATAGACTGCAGATAAGAGCTTACATGTAGTTGGGCATCTTTATAGAGGATACGTAGCCTACATGTAAAAGACCGCATATACGGGCTTACATGTATTTGGGCATCTGTATAAAGGATACGTAGCCTCCATGTAATAGACTGCAGATAAGAGCTTGCATGTAGTTGGGCATATTTATAGAGGATACGTATCCTACATGTAATATATTGCATATACGGGCTTACATGTAGTAGGACAGCTTTATAAAGGATACGTAGCCTAAATGTATTAGGCTGCATATAAGGGGTTACATGTAGTTGGGCATCTTTATAGAGGATACGTAGCCTACATGTAATAGACTGCATGTAAGGGCTTTCATGTAGTTGGACATATTTATAGATGAATTGTAGCCTACATGTAATAGACTGTATATATGTGCTTACATGTAGTTGGACAGCTTTAAAGAGGATACGTATCCTACATGTAATAGACTGCATATAAGAGATTACATGTAGTTAGGCATCTTCATAGAGGATACGTAGCCTACATGTAATAGATTGCATATAAGGTATATGTAATATATTGCATATAAGGGTTTACATGTAGTTGGAAAGTTTTATAGAGGATACGTAGCCTACATGTAATAGACTGCATATAAGGGCTTACATGTAGTTGGACATATATATATATATATAGAGGATACGTATCCTACATGTAATAGACTGCATATAAGTGCTTACATGTAGTTGGGCATCTTTATAGAGGATACGTAACCTACATGTAATAGACTGCATATAGGGGCTTACATGTAGTTGGACAGCATTATAGAGGATACGTAGTCTAAATGTAATAGACTGCATATAAGGGCTGATATGCAGTTAGAAAGTTTTATAGAAGATAAGTAGCCTAAATGTAATAGACTGCATATACGAGCTTACATGTAGTTGGACAGCTTTATAGAGGATGCGTATAATACATGTAATAGACTGCAGATAGGAGCTTACATGTAGTTGGGCATCTTTATAGAGGATACGTAGCCTACATGTAACAGACTGCATATAAGGGATTACATGTAGTTGGCCATATATATTGAGGATACGTAGCCTACATGTAGTAGATTGCATATTGCATATACGGGCTTACATGTAGTTGGACAACTTTATAGAGGACATGTAGCCTTCATTTAATAGACTGCATATAAGGGCTTACATGTAGTTGAACAGCATTATAGAGGATATGTAGCCTACAATTAAAAGATTGCATATAAGGGCTTACATGTAGTTGGAAAGTTTTATAGAGGATACGTATCCTACATTTAATATATTGCATATACGGGCTTACATGTAGTTGGACAGCTTTATAAAGGATACGTAGCCTAAATGTATTAGGCTGCATATAAGGGCTTACTTGTAGTTGGACAGCTTTATAGAGGATAAGTAGCCTGAACGTAATAGACTGCATATAAGGGCTCACATGTAGTTGGACAGCTTTATAGAGGTTACGTATCCTACATGTAATAGACCGCATATACGGGCTTACATGTATTTGGGCATCTGTATAAAGGATACGTAGCCTACATGTAATAGACTGCAGATAAGGGCTTACATGTAGTTGGGCATCTTTATAGAGGATACGTATCCTACATTTAATATATTGCATATACGGGATTACATGTAGTTGGACAGCTTTATAAAGGATACGTAGCCTAAATGTATTAGGCTGCATATAAGTGCTTACATGTAGTTGGGCATCTTTATAGAGGATACGTAACCTACATGTAATAGACTGCATATAGGGGCTTACATGTAGTTGGACAGCATTATAGAGGATACGTAGTCTAAATGTAATAGACTGCATATAAGGGCTGATATGCAGTTAGAAAGTTTTATAGAAGATAAGTAGCCTAAATGTAATAGACTGCATATACGAGCTTACATGTAGTTGGACAGCTTTATAGAGGATGCGTATAATACATGTAATAGACTGCAGATAGGAGCTTACATGTAGTTGGGCATCTTTATAGAGGATACGTAGCCTACATGTAACAGACTGCATATAAGGGATTACATGTAGTTGGCCATATATATTGAGGATACGTAGCCTACATGTAGTAGATTGCATATTGCATATACGGGCTTACATGTAGTTGGACAACTTTATAGAGGACATGTAGCCTTCATTTAATAGACTGCATATAAGGGCTTACATGTAGTTGAACAGCATTATAGAGGATATGTAGCCTACAATTAAAAGATTGCATATAAGGGCTTACATGTAGTTGGAAAGTTTTATAGAGGATACGTATCCTACATTTAATATATTGCATATACGGGCTTACATGTAGTTGGACAGCTTTATAAAGGATACGTAGCCTAAATGTATTAGGCTGCATATAAGGGCTTACCTGTAGTTGGACAGCTTTATAGAGGATAAGTAGCCCAAACGTAATAGACTGCATATAAGGGCTCACATGTAGTTGGACAGCTTTATAGATGACATGTAGCCTAGATGTAATAGACTGTATATATTGGCTTACACGTAGTTGGACAGCTTTATAGAAGATACGTATCCTACATGTAATAGACTGCATATAAGAGCTTACATGTAGTTGGACATATATATATAGAGGATACGTAGCCTAAATGTAATAGACTGCATATAAGGGCTTACTTGTAGTTGGACAGCTTCATAGGGGATAAGTAGCCTAAACGTAATACATTGCATATAAGGGCTTACATGTAGTTAGACAGCTTTATAGAGGATACGTATCCTACATGTAATAGACTGCATATAAGAGATTACATGTAGTTAGGCATCTTCATAGAGGATACGTAGCCTACATGTAATAGACTGCATATAAGGGTTTACAAGTAGCTGACCGCTTTATAGAGGATACGTAGCCTAAATGTAATAGACTGCATACAAGGGCTTACATGTAGTTGGACAGCTTGATAGAGGATACGTAGCCTACATGTAATAGACTGCATATAAGTGCTTACATGTAGTTGGGCATCTTTATAGAGGATACATAGCCTTCATGTAATAAACTGCATATAAGGGCTTACATGTAGTTGGGCATCTTTACAGAGGATACATAGCCTACATGTAATAGACTGCATATAAGGGCTTACATATAGTTGGACATATATATAGAGGATACGTATCCTACATGTAATAGACTGCAGATAAGAGCTTACATGTAGTTGGGCATCTTTATAGAGGATACGTAGCCTACATGTAATAGACTGCATATACGGGCTTTCATGTATTTGGGCATCTGTATAAAGGATACGTAGCCTCCATGTAATAGACTGCAGATAAGAGCTTGCATGTAGTTGGGCATATTTATAGAGGATACGTATCCTACATGTAATATATTGCATATACGGGCTTACATGTAGTTGGACAGCTTTATAAAGGATACGTAGCCTAAATGTATTAGGCTGCATATAAGGGGTTACATGTAGTTAGGCATCTTCATAGAGGATACGTAGCCTACATGTAATAGATTGCATATAAGGTATATGTAATATATTGCATATAAGGGTTTACATGTAGTTGGAAAGTTTTATAGAGGATACGTATCCTGCATGTAATAGACTGCAAATGAGAGCTTACATGTAGTTGGACAGCTTTATAGAGGATACGTAGCCTACATGTAATAGACTGCATATAAGGGCTTACATGTAGTTGGACATATATATATATATAGAGGATACGTATCCTACATGTAATAGACTGCATATAAGTGCTTACATGTAGTTGGGCATCTTTATAGAGGATACGTAACCTACATGTAATAGACTGCATATAGGGGCTTACATGTAGGTGGACAGCATTATAGAGGATACGTAGTCTAAATGTAATAGACTGCATATAAGGGCTGATATGCAGTTGGAAAGTTTTATAGAAGATAAGTAGCCTAAATGTAATAGACTGCATATACGAGCTTACAGGTAGTTGGACAGCTTTATAGAGGATACGTATCCTACATGTAATAGACTGCAGATAAGAGCTTACATGTAGTTGGGCATCTTTATAGAGGATACGTAGCCTACATGTAATAGACGGCATATAAGGGATTACATGTAGTTGGGCATATATATTGAGGATACGTAGCCTACATGTAGTAGATTGCATATTGCATATAAGGGCTTACATGTAGTTGGACATCTTTATAGAGGATACGTATCCTACATGTAATATATTGCATATACGGGCTTACATGTAGTAGGACAGCTTTATAAAGGATACGTAGCCTAAATGTATTAGGCTGCATATAAGGGGTTACATGTAGTTGGGCATCTTTATAGAGGATACGTAGCCTACATGTAATAGACTGCATGTAAGGGCTTTCATGTAGTTGGACATATTTATAGATGAATTGTAGCCTACATGTAATAGACTGTATATATGTGCTTACATGTAGTTGGACAGCTTTAAAGAGGATACGTATCCTACATGTAATAGACTGCATATCAGATATTACATGTAGTTAGGCATCTTCATAGAGGATACGTAGCCTACATGTAATAGATTGCATATAAGGTATTTGTAATATATTGCATATAAGGGTTTACATGTAGTTGGAAAGTTTTATAGAGGATACGTAGCCTACATGTAATAGACTGCATATAAGGGCTTACATGTAGTTGGACATATATACATATATATAGAGGATACGTATCCTACATGTAATAGACTGCATATAAGTGCTTACATGTAGTTGGGCATCTTTATAGAGGATACGTAACCTACATGTAATAGACTGCATATAGGGGCTTACATGTAGTTGGACAGCATTATAGAGGATACGTAGTCTAAATGTAATAGACTGCATATAAGGGCTGATATGCAGTTAGAAAGTTTTATAGAAGATAAGTAGCCTAAATGTAATAGACTGCATATACGAGCTTACATGTAGTTGGACAGCTTTATAGAGGATGCGTATAATACATGTAATAGACTGCAGATAGGAGCTTACATGTAGTTGGGCATCTTTATAGAGGATACGTAGCCTACATGTAACAGACTGCATATAAGGGATTACATGTAGTTGGCCATATATATTGAGGATACGTAGCCTACATGTAGTAGATTGCATATTGCATATACGGGCTTACATGTAGTTGGACAACTTTATAGAGGACATGTAGCCTTCATTTAATAGACTGCATATAAGGGCTTACATGTAGTTGAACAGCATTATAGAGGATATGTAGCCTACAATTAAAAGATTGCATATAAGGGCTTACATGTAGTTGGAAAGTTTTATAGAGGATACGTATCCTACATTTAATATATTGCATATACGGGCTTACATGTAGTTGGACAGCTTTATAAAGGATACGTAGCCTAAATGTATTAGGCTGCATATAAGGGCTTACTTGTAGTTGGACAGCTTTATAGAGGATAAGTAGCCTAAACGTAATAGACTGCATATAAGGGCTCACATGTAGTTGGACAGCTTTATAGAGGTTACGTATCCTACATGTAATAGACCGCATATACGGGCTTACATGTATTTGGGCATCTGTATAAAGGATACGTAGCCTACATGTAATAGACTGCAGATAAGGGCTTACATGTAGTTGGGCATCTTTATAGAGGATACGTATCCTACATTTAATATATTGCATATACGGGATTACATGTAGTTGGACAGCTTTATAAAGGATACGTAGCCTAAATGTATTAGGCTGCATATAAGTGCTTACATGTAGTTGGGCATCTTTATAGAGGATACGTAACCTACATGTAATAGACTGCATATAGGGGCTTACATGTAGTTGGACAGCATTATAGAGGATACGTAGTCTAAATGTAATAGACTGCATATAAGGGCTGATATGCAGTTAGAAAGTTTTATAGAAGATAAGTAGCCTAAATGTAATAGACTGCATATACGAGCTTACATGTAGTTGGACAGCTTTATAGAGGATGCGTATAATACATGTAATAGACTGCAGATAGGAGCTTACATGTAGTTGGGCATCTTTATAGAGGATACGTAGCCTACATGTAACAGACTGCATATAAGGGATTACATGTAGTTGGCCATATATATTGAGGATACGTAGCCTACATGTAGTAGATTGCATATTGCATATACGGGCTTACATGTAGTTGGACAACTTTATAGAGGACATGTAGCCTTCATTTAATAGACTGCATATAAGGGCTTACATGTAGTTGAACAGCATTATAGAGGATATGTAGCCTACAATTAAAAGATTGCATATAAGGGCTTACATGTAGTTGGAAAGTTTTATAGAGGATACGTATCCTACATTTAATATATTGCATATACGGGCTTACATGTAGTTGGACAGCTTTATAAAGGATACGTAGCCTAAATGTATTAGGCTGCATATAAGGGCTTACCTGTAGTTGGACAGCTTTATAGAGGATAAGTAGCCCAAACGTAATAGACTGCATATAAGGGCTCACATGTAGTTGGACAGCTTTATAGATGACATGTAGCCTAGATGTAATAGACTGTATATATTGGCTTACATGTAGTTGGACAGCTTTATAGAAGATACGTATCCTACATGTAATAGACTGCATATAAGAGCTTACATGTAGTTGGACATATATATATAGAGGATACGTAGCCTAAATGTAATAGACTGCATATAAGGGCTTACTTGTAGTTGGACAGCTTCATAGAGGATAAGTAGCCTAAACGTAATACATTGCATATAAGGGCTTACATGTAGTTAGACAGCTTTATAGAGGATACGTATCCTACATGTAATAGACTGCATATAAGAGATTACATGTAGTTAGGCATCTTCATAGAGGATACGTAGCCTACATGTAATAGACTGCATATAAGGGTTTACAAGTAGCTGACCGCTTTATAGAGGATACGTAGCCTAAATGTAATAGACTGCATACAAGGGCTTACATGTAGTTGGACAGCTTTATAGAGGATACGTAGCCTACATGTAATAGACTGCATATAAGTGCTTACATGTAGTTGGGCATCTTTATAGAGGATACATAGCCTTCATGTAATAAACTGCATATAAGGGCTTACATGTAGTTGGGCATCTTTACAGAGGATACATAGCCTTCATGTAATAGACTGCATATAAGGGCTTACATGTAGTTGGGCATCTTTATAGAGGATACGTAGCCTACATGTAATAGATTTCATATAAGGGCTTACATGTAGTTGGACAGCTTTATAGAGGATACGTAGCCTACATGTAATAGACTGCATATACGGGCTTACATGTAGTTGGGCATCTTTAAAGAGGATACGTAGCCTACATTTAATAGACTGCATGTAAGGGCTTATATGTATTTGGACATATTTATAGATGACATATAGCCTACATGTAATAGACTATATATACAATGTAGTTGGAAAGTTTTAAAGAGGATACGTAGCCTACTTGTAATAGACTGCATATAAGGTATATGTAATATATTGCATATAAGGGTTTACATGTAGCTGACCGCTTTATAGAGGATACGTAGCCTAAATGTAATAGACTGCATATAAGGGCTTACATGTAGTTGGAAAGCTTTATAGAGGATACGTAGCCTAAATGTAATAGACTGCATATAAGGGCTTACATGTAGTTGGGCATCTTTATAGAGGATACGTAGCCTACATGTAATAGATTTCATATAAGGGCTTACATGTAGTTGGACAGCTTTATAGAGGATACGTAGCCTACATGTAATAGATCGATATACGGGCTTACATGTAGTTGGGCATCTTTAAAGAGGATACGTAGCCTACATTTAATAGACTGCATTTAGGGCTTATATGTATTTGGACATATTTATAGATGACATATAGCCTACATGTAATAGACTATATATACAATGTAGTTGGAAAGTTTTAAAGAGGATACGTAGCCTACTTGTAATAGACTGCATGTAAGGCATATGTAATATATTGCATATAAGGGTTTACATGTAGCTGACCGCTTTATAGAGGATACGTAGCCTAAATGTAATAGACTGCATATAAGGGCTTACTTGTAGTTGGACAGCTTTATAGAGGATACGTAGCCTACATGTAATAGACTGCATATAAGGGCTTACATGTAGTTGGGCATCTTTATAGATTATACGTATCCTACATGTAATAGATTGCATATAAGGGCTTACATGTAGTTGGACCGCTTTATAGAGGATACGTAGCCTACATGTAATAGACTGCATATAAGGGATTACATGTAGTTGGACAGCATTATAGAGGATACGTATCCTACATGTAATAGACTGCATTTAAGGGCTTACATGTAGTTGGACAGCGTTATAGAGGATGCGTATCCTACATGTAATAGACTGCATATAAGGGCTTACATGTAGTTGGACAGCGTTATAGAGGATACGTAGCCTACATGTAATAGACTGCATATAAGGGCTTACATTTAGTTGGGCATCTTTATAGAGGGTATGTAGCGTAAATATAATAGACTGCATATAAGGGTTGACATGCAGTTGGAAAGTTTTATAGAGGATAAGTATCCTAAATGTAATAGACTGCATATACGAGCTTACATGTAGTTGGACAGCTTTAAAGAGGATACGTATCCTACATGTAATAGAGTGCAGATAAGAGCTTACATGTAGTTGGGCATCTTTATAGAGGATACGTAGCCTACATGTAATAGACTGCATATAAGGGCTTACATGTAGTTGGGCATATACATTGAGGATACGTAGCCTACATGTAGTAGATTGCATATTGCATATAAGGGCTTACATGTAGTTGGACAACTTTATAGAGGACATGTAGCTTTCATTTAATAGGCTGCATATAAGGGCTTACATTTAGTTGGGCATCTTTATAGAGGATACGTAGCCTACATTTAATAGACTGCATGTAAGGGCTTACATGTTGTCGGACATATTTATAGATGACATATAGCCTACATGTAATAGACTGTATATATATGGGCTTACACGTAGTTGGAAAGTTTTAAAGAGGATATGTAGCCTACTTGTAATAGAGTGCATATATAGAGATTATTACCCGAGAAAGTGTGTCATATGACTTTTACGAAACGAATGTGAATTTTTGTATTGCCCGAGCGAGAGCGAGGGTTATACACACATTTGCACGAGTTTCGTCAAAGTCATATGACAAGCTTTCGAGTGTAATAATTTCTTTATTTCCCCATTTTATTCCATTTGATTCGCGTAAAAATAGCCAAGAAACGGCCCACTTCTCTTGCGACGGAAAGCTACAGTGACGTCAAGAACAATCGTTGTATGACGTCACAGACGACACAAACCGGGAGGTCGCGGTGAGACAATGGTTGCTAGGCAAACGTGATATGTGCACATGTGCTCATATCAATAATATTAACTCGGTTATTTTCAACCATATGGGTAATAAAAGAGCTTCCATGTAGTTGGATATATATAGAGAGAGAGGATACGTAGCCTACATGTAATAGACCGATATAAGGGCTTACTTGTAGTTGGACAGCTTTATAGAGGATAAGTAGCCTAAATGTAATATATTGCATATAAGGGCTTACATGGAGTTAGACAGCTTTTTAGAGGATACGTAGCCAACA
The DNA here is from genome assembly GCA_936450465.1 of Gibbula magus. Taxonomy (NCBI): domain Eukaryota; kingdom Metazoa; phylum Mollusca; class Gastropoda; order Trochida; family Trochidae; genus Gibbula; species Gibbula magus. The sequence continues at coordinate 42,279,891 of OW388290.1, read as the reverse complement.
TGTAATAGATTGCATATAAGGGTTTACATGTAGCTGACCGCTTTATAGAGGATACGTAGCCTAAATGTAATAGACTGCATATAAGGGCTTACATGTAGTTGGACAGCTTTATAGAGGATACGTAGCCTACATGTAATAGACTGCATACAAGGGCTTACATGTAGTTGGACAGCGTTAAAGAGGATACGTAGCCTACATGTAATAGACTGCATAAAAGGGCTTACATGTAGTTGGACAGCGTAATAGAGGATACGTATCCTACATGTAATAGTCAGCATTTAAGTGCTTACATGTAGTTGGACAGCGTTAAAGAGGATACATATCCTACATGTAATAGACTGCATATAAGGGCTTACATGTCGTTGGACAGCGTAATAGAGGATACGTATCCTACATGTAATAGATTGCATATAAGGGCTTACATGTAGCTGACAGCTTTATAGAGGATACGTAGCCTAAATGTAATAGACTGCATATAAGGGCTTACATATAGTTGGGCATCTTTATAGAGGATACATAGCCTACATGTACTAGACTGCATTTAAGGGCTTACATGTAGTTGGACATCTTTATAGAAGATACGTAGCCTACATGTACATGTAATAGACTGCATATACGGGCTGACATGAAGTTGAGCATCTTTATTAAGGATACGTAGCCTACACGTAATAGACTGCATATAAGAGCTTACATGTAGTTGGACACCGTTATAGAGGATACATAGCCTACATGTAATAGACTGCATATAAGGGCTTACATGTAGTTGGACAGCGTTATAGAGGATACTTATCCTACATGTAATAGACTGCATTTAAGGGCTTACATGTAGTTGGACATCTTTATAGAGGATACGTATCCTACATGTAATAGACTGCATATACGGGGTTACATGTAGTTGGACAGCGTTATAGAGGATACGTAGCCTACATCTAATAGACTGCATATACGGGCTTACATATAGTTGAGCATCTTTATAAAGGATACGTAACCTACATGTAATAGACTGCATTTAAGGGCTTACATGTAGTTGGACATCTTTATAGAGGATACGTATCCTACATGTAATAGACTGCATATAAGGGCTTACATGTAGTTGGACAGCGTTATAGAGGATCCGTAGCCTACATGTAATAGACTGCATATAAGGGCTTACATGTAGTTGAGCATCTTTATAAAGGATACGTAGCCTACATGTAATAGACTGCATGTAAGGGCTTACCTGTAGTTGGACATATTTATAGAGGACATGTAGCCTACATGTAATAGACTGTATATATGGGCTTACATGTAGTTGGACAGCTTCATAGAGGATACGTAGCCTACATGTAATAGACTGCATATAAGAGCTTACATGTAGTTGGGTATCTTTGTAGAGGATACATAGCCTTCATGTAATAGACTGCATACAAGGGCTTACATGTAGTTGGACATATATATATATAGAGGATACGTAGCTTACATGTAATAGACTGCATATAAGGGCTTACATGTAGTTGGACAGCTTTATGGAGGAGACGCAGTCTTCATGCAGTAGACTGCATATGGGGGCTTTCACTCAGTAGGAAAACTATATATTGAACTCGAAGTCTTCATGTAATAGACTGCGTATAAGGGCTTACATGTAGTTGGGTATCTTTGTAGAGGATACGTATCCTACATCTAATAGACTGCATATAAGGGCTTACATGTAGTTGGGCATCTTTGTAGAGGATAGGTAGCCTACATGTAATAGACTGCATATAAGGGCTTACATGTAGTTGGACAGCTTTATAGAGGATACGTAGCCTACATGTAATAGACTGCATACAAGGGCTTACATGTAGTTGGACAGCGTTAAAGAGGATACGTAGCCTACATGTAATAGACTGCATAAAAGGGCTTACATGTAGTTGGACAGCGTAATAGAGGATACGTATCCTACATGTAATAGTCAGCATTTAAGTGCTTACATGTAGTTGGACAGCGTTAAAGAGGATACATATCCTACATGTAATAGACTGCATATAAGGGCTTACATGTCGTTGGACAGCGTAATAGAGGATACGTATCCTACATGTAATAGATTGCATATAAGGGCTTACATGTAGCTGACAGCTTTATAGAGGATACGTAGCCTAAATGTAATAGACTGCATATAAGGGCTTACATATTGTTGGGCATCTTTATAGAGGATACATAGCCTACATGTACTAGACTGCATTTAAGGGCTTACATGTAGTTGGACATCTTTATAGAAGATACGTAGCCTACATGTACATGTAATAGACTGCATATACGGGCTGACATGAAGTTGAGCATCTTTATTAAGGATACGTAGCCTACACGTAATAGACTGCATATAAGAGCTTACATGTAGTTGGACACCGTTATAGAGGATACATAGCCTACATGTAATAGACTGCATATAAGGGCTTACATGTAGTTGGAAAGCGTTATAGAGGATACTTATCCTACATGTAATAGACTGCATTTAAGGGCTTACATGTAGTTGGACATCTTTATAGAGGATACGTATCCTACATGTAATAGACTGCATATACGGGGTTATATGTAGTTGGACAGCGTTATAGAGGATACGTAGCCTACATCTAATAGACTGCATATACGGGCTTACATATAGTTGAGCATCTTTATAAAGGATACGTAACCTACATGTAATAGACTGCATTTAAGGGCTTACATGTAGTTGGACATCTTTATAGAGGATACGTATCCTACATGTAATAGACTGCATATAAGGGCTTACATGTAGTTGGACAGCGTTATAGAGGATCCGTAGCCTACATGTAATAGACTGCATATAAGGGCTTACATGTAGTTGAGCATCTTTATAAAGGATACGTAGCCTACATGTAATAGACTGCATGTAAGGGCTTACCTGTAGTTGGACATATTTATAGAGGACATGTAGCCTACATGTAATAGACTGTATATATGGGCTTACATGTAGTTGGACAGCTTCATAGAGGATACGTAGCCTACATGTAATAGACTGCATATAAGAGCTTACATGTAGTTGGGTATCTTTGTAGAGGATACATAGCCTTCATGTAATAGACTGCATACAAGGGCTTACATGTAGTTGGACATATATATATATAGAGGATACGTAGCTTACATGTAATAGACTGCATATAAGGGCTTACATGTAGTTGGACAGCTTTATAGAGGATAAGTAGCCTAAATGTAATAGATTGCATATAAGAGATTACATGTAGTTGGGCATCTTCATAGAGGATACGTAGCCTACATGTAATAGATTGCATATAAGGTATATGTACTATATTGCATATACGGGTTTACATGTAGCTGACCGCTTTATAGAGGATACGTAGCCTAAATGTAATAGACTGCATATAAGGGCTTACATGTAGATGGACAGCGTTATAAAGGATACGTTGCCTACATGTAATAGACTGCATATAAGGGCTTACATGTAGTTGGACAGCGTTATAGAGGATACATCGCCTACATGTAATAGACTGCATATAAGGGCTTACATGTAGTTGGACAGCGTTATAGAGGATACATCGCCTACATGTAATAGACTGCATATAAGGGCTTACATGTAGTTGGACAGCGTTATAGAGGATACATCGCCTACATGTAATAGACTGCATATAAGGGCTTACATGTAGTTGAGCATCTTTATAAAGGATACGTAGCCTACATGTAATAGACTGCATGTAAGGGCTTACCTGTAGTTGGACATATTTATAGAGGACATGTAGCCTACATGTAATAGACTGTATATATGGGCTTACATGTAGTTGGACAGCTTCATAGAGGATACGTAGCCTACATGTAATAGACTGCATATAAGGGCTTACATGTAGTCGGACAGCTTTATAGAGGATACGTAGCCTACATGTAATAGACTGCATATAAGGGCTTACATGTAGTTGGACATATATATATAGAGGATACGTAGCTTACATGTAATATATTGCATATAAGGGCTTACATGTAGTTGGACAGCGTTATAGAGGATACGTAGCCTACATGTAATAGACTGCATATACGGGCTTACATGTAGTTGAGCATCTTTATAAAGGATACGTAGCCTTCACGTAATAGACTGCATATAAGAGCTTACATGTAGTTGGGCATCTTTATAGTGAATACGTAGCCTACATGTAATAGACTGCATATATGGGATTACATGTAGTTGGGCATCTTTATAGAGGATACGTATCCTTCATGTAATAGACTGCATGTAAGGGCTTACATGTAGTTGTATATATATATATAGAGGACATGTAGCCTACATGTAATAGACTGTATATATGGGCTAACATGTAGTTGGGCATCTTTATAGAGGATACGTAGCCTACATGTAATAGACTGCATATAAGAGTTTACATTTAGTTGGACATGTTTATAGAGGACATGTAGCCTACATGTAATAGACTGTATATAAGGGCTTACATGTAGCTGGACATATTTATAGAGGACATGTATCCTATATGTAATAGACTGCATATAAGAGTTTACATTGAGTTGGACATGTTTATAGAGGACATGTAGCCTACATGTAATATATTGAATATAAGGGCTTACATGTAGTTGGACATATTTATAGAGGACATGTATCCTACATGTAATAGACTGCATAGAAGAGCTTACATGTATAGTTGGGCATCTTTACAGGGGACATGTAGCCTACATGTAATATACTGCATATAAGGGCTTACATGTAGTTGGGTATCTTTGTAGAGGATATGTAGCCTACATGTAATAGACTGCATATAAGGGCTTACATGTAGTTAGAGGGACAACTTTATGGAGGAGACGCAGTCTTCATGCAGTAGACTGCATATGGGGGCTTTCACTCAGTAGGAAAACTATATATTGAACTCGAAGTCTTCATGTAATAGACTGCGTATAAGGGCTTACATGTAGTTGGGTATCTTTGTAGAGGATACGTATCCTACATGTAATAGACTGCATATAAGGGCTTACATGTAGTTGGGCATCTTTGTAGAGGATAGGTAGCCTACATGTAATAGACTGCATATAAGGGCTTACATGTAGTTGGACAGCTTTATGGAGGAGACGCAGTCTTCATGTAGTAGACACATATGGGGGCTTTCACTCAGTAGGAAAACTTTATATTGAACTCGAAGTCTTCATGTAATAGACTGCGTATAAGGGCTTACATGTAGTTTGGAATCGAAGAGTTGCAATCGAGACACCTACTTTATAAATCTCCTGTTAGTCTTCTAAATGGTCAAGGCCATGTTTTATTATCTTATTTAGACATTCCAACATAACATGTAATCATTTTTCAAAACTTCTTCCCGGGAAACCCCTTTGTTTATCATTACTTTACAACTTGATGTCTCTCCTACGTGAGATTGCCAACGAGAATTCACGGATTAAGGAAAACGAAAATCACAATTGTATTCTTTGTATTTATATTAGTGACACAAGGTTGTCATGATATTCACTTAAGGTTCCAACCCTAATTACACAATAATGTTCATGGTGCATTAATGACCGGGCTATGACGAAGTTGTATTCTGCATTACTACATATGTCACTGTTACGTTGTAGAAGATGAATCAGTCAGATGGTTTGATGTTTAGTGACAACTAAATATACACAACATCCCAACCTACACACATATATTTAAGACTGGTATTTGTTATGTATTCTTGAAATATATATTCTTAAAACATTACTGGGCATAAACCTTCATATAAGTTCATTTCCAACCGATTTCACAACATAGTGATCATTAGGGTAATGATATTGTGTTAACAATGGCAAGGGAAGTAATTTATGAAATTATATGCATACCACTTTATACTTATAACTTATTATAAGTAAATACTAATAAGGTAAAGTTATAAGATCTCTACCTCCAGGCCCCCAGTGCCTGTTCATAGCGCTTCGCCAACATGATTTCATATTAGGTACAGTTTAGTTTATCCTAAAATAAATAAATGCAATTTTTGTTATAATTATAGATATAATTATACGTTCAACTGTGCAAAACAGATATTACAGCATGGATGAACAAAAAGAAACAAATCTATTGCAACGCGGTGTCATGTCTGTCAGCTACGTGACATTGCTATGTACATGTGTGAATACACTACTCAACAGGGAAGACGAGCGTGTAACATACTACAACGACAAGGCATGACTCCACCTGAATGTTCAGTTCATACAGGTGTATTTGACGCATTCCAAGAACTCGACTTGAGTAACGTGAAAGAGGGATTGTGACCGCAGATATATATCATCCAAAACTGGCTTCCACAGGAGATATCGCTTGTATGAGATCAAGCGATATCTCTTACGAGATATCGTTTTGGCTGTAGATTTTGCACAATGCCCTGTGACCGTCAACTACATGACATCACAATGATTTTGTATCATCATGTTATGACATCACAATTTTATGACGACACAATCATGATGACGTCACAATGCTATGACATCACAGCACTGGAAGTCAAATGGCAGTTTTGTGTTTAGATATGTTAATTTTTCATTAAAAACTAATGAAGAATGATTTTGGATGATGAATAGGATCTCACCCTCTGACATCAAATATATCAACACTCGTTGATAAAAGTAAAAAAATATATCCTCCGCAAGCCTCGAATATTTATAACTTTTATCAACTCGTTTTGATATATTTGATATCAGAAGACACCTGGATGAGATTCTCTATATAGTATTGTGTATAAGCGTTCAACAACGAGGGAACTCTAATCGCTTCGGGAGCAACATCGAGAGAGCGAGCACAATCTTTGGCATGTTAGTTTCGTGATGCAAACACGTCTTCATCATGCCCATTGTACGGCTGTCCGGGATGTCATCTTGTGATTCGTATCGTCATCGTATTAGCCTTCGTTTGTCCATTGGGACCAAAGGATACATGTGTATACATGTAGTTTTCACATGCGAAGGTCACACGGATATAACAAGAAACTGACCGATACCAATAAGCAACGCGACTGACACTGCCACCTGCGAGAATGATGGCTATACGATGTTAGATTTAGGAGTATATTAGCAAGGTTAAGAGGACATTTATTACACTCGGCATGCACTAATATACATACTTTAACATCTGCATTATATTTCACAATAAACCTATAAGTCTGTTATTAGATTATATTTAATGTCTGGATTTGTTTTCATTTACCGTGTCTTCATCCTTATTATTTTCATTATATATATATATATATATATATATATATATATATATATATATATATATATATATATATTCAATTTATCTTAACTTGCTGAATAAGGAATGCTCTATTAAGACTCTTATTATTCACCCAGCTATGGGACAGGATTACGCATCAATATAAGGAGGTAAAGTAAGGTTGTGGACGACACTGATAGGAATGAAAAAGCCGAGGATGCGAAACATCCGAGGGTTTTGCCTGACTATCAGGGTCTACGACCTTACCATATCCGACGTAGAATGGTCAACCGTTTTTAAGTTTAAAAGATGCTTTGTTATCGCGTTTTCGAAGATACCTGGAAAATATAGAGTCCTAAACGTCTGAAATCCCTATTACGGCAATGATATACATTTTGTATATGTAAGTTGCTTGAACTTGAAAATCGTTGACTTCCATCTGCCTCCGAGGTTAAAGTGTTGGCTCACGAACCACAGGTCTTACTGGTTACGGGTTCGAGACGCACTTTCGTCCAAACATTTGCGGTTCATATTGTAATATATCTTTGAGAATTTTTTCAAAATCAGTCTAAGATAGTTTCTTCAGATCTACCCTTTCAATCCATCCTTTTAGGAAACGTATCAGGGACTACGATAATTGTAATTCCTCCTAACATGGTTTACAGTTGTTTCCGTCAACCCTCCTGGAGGGATTTATAACGTTGTAAGTGTCTCTTACCGGGTGTTACAGAAATATAACCAATGCTTACCATATGATACGAACTTGAAAATACTGTCTGAAATGAACGATTATACGGAGGTAGGTTGATCATATACCATAATGTGTATTGAATATATAACACTAATATTTTCTACGGTGGTTTGCACAACACATATATATTGTTACCGTGATGACATCTTAATACAAACCGATGATTTATATCGAGGTATCACAAGGATTGTCGGTGGTCGCGTTGCCTTTCTTATGACAAACATGTTTCCTAATTGGAAGATGGTACCGATGGACAGACACAGGCTATTTGATACTGACACGGTATACAAGATGGCATCTCAATGGTCGTGCGAAGGGAAACATTGATATGAACGTGTAAACCTCGAAAATGGACCTTCATACGGGGGGTCGGAATTTTTAAATTTATTAAAGTGTCAAACTATCACTGGAGATAACTAGGCATTTGAACTACGCACAAATGACATATATATTTCTATCTTAAAGCTAAAATCTTCATTTTGGGTACAATGTTGAGGTATATATGCTGTTGTAAATGTCTAACACCATGATACTTCCACGATAGTATTGCGGTGTTTTAACACTTTTGGGTCAAGTATTTTGTTGGTGTAGCTGGCTTTGGCTTTTGTAAACAGAAACAAACCAAATTCTTTCTTTAAATTTGTGACATAAAAGCACCATCTCGTTATATGGCTTACATAAATGCAGTATTGAAATTCTGCACGAAAACCAAACAAGAACATTTCTTACCAGACAGCATTATTTACATATTATTTACACATGCCAACATAACATTCTACAAAGTGGAAGCATATTTATGTTCATATAAATCTAGGTGTTTCTTTGGCTCTTGTATGTCATTGTCCTTAATTGAAATGCATGCTTTCCTTTCTGATAAATATTCAGAGACCGTTTCGTTTATTAAAATACTGCAACACATGGGTGATGATTTCACGTGAAAAAGGAAACACTTTAATAACTGGGGTTTTTTTTAATAAAAAAATATTTTAACGTTCTTTCTGATTGGCAGTTAATTTTTCAGCTGTAAAACCTGTCTTATAAATGCCTGATCAAAGTTGCCATGATCAAAGAAGATTCTTCTGTCAGCTGGGAGTTTAATGAATACGTTTCAAAGGACAGAAAACAGGGAAAACAAATTGAAGAGAATTGATAACCCCCGTAGAAGCAACGAGAGCAGAATCGAAAGAAACGCCAGATGTACCGAAGCTGTTCAAATTTACTATTTCGTTATCTCACGAGTCCTTTCATGGACAAGTAGCATAACGTTAACCAGGTGGCTTATCAAATGGCGTTTCGCTCAAAGTAAGAAATTATTATTTTTTTTATCAAAAAAACAAAATATCAAAGCGAGCATAAAACATGTAGTAAAATAAATAACATATTTACATGGGCATTTTTGGGCATGTGCACACACAATCAACACGTGTTAAGACAATACATTATATACACATACATAATAGCTAGGACAAATAGACCAATTACATATCAAATGAAATAGAAACAACAAGACAAATTTTTTATCTAATATAATATCTTAGGATAGACATAGATACTATACATTGTATGGCTATCACAGTGGCAGGATACGACTATTTTATTCAGAAACGAAAAGAAAAGATAGTGACATGATGACCAGAATTTCATGAATTTTGAATAATTAAATGTCGTATATGCAGAGAATTTGTTTATGTTATATATGTTGCGGATATAGTTTTTTATGTGTTGAGTGTTTGGTATTTTACTTTGTTGTTTTGCTTTGAATATATTATACTTTATTATCATCAATATAAGATTAAGGACTTTACGTTTGTTTCTGTTTTTAAGGTATACGACAGTTTGTTTTGATTCTGCGATTTCTGACCAGATACTTGTCGATATGTTGCATTCATACATCAAGTGGATCAATGTTTCAGCACTTTCCCCACAGAAATCACATATGACACATTTTTATAACCCATTTCGGTCAATAATGTATTTGTAGGTAATTTCCTGTTTATCAAACGATATTGAAACCATAAATGGTTAGTAGACGTGTGGCATTTGTGACCAGATTGATGTATTATTTTTCAGTTTTTCTCTGAGAGATGGCAATCTAAATATTTCTCTGTCATATCTCTGTCAAATATTTGTTTACTGTCATTAATGTTTTCAAATTGTAAGATATCGTAAAATTCCCTACATCCCGTTTAATTTCCTACCACATTTTCGAGAAAAAAATTTAATATTGGATTCGGTTGTTTCATGATAAATACTTTACAATGAGATTTTGTGTAGTATTTTACAGCTGCAACAATACCCGCATATTCAAGGAAATTTGTCTTTACATTGACATTTTTGTAAAGAGTATCTATATCAAGAAAGCATCCCTGATTATCAATTATGTCATTTACATAATTTCTACCACCACCTTCCATTCTATTATTATATATTGGTTTCCCGTTAACCGTTATGTGAGCGGTGTGCCATAGGGGCTGTGTTAGTATATCATTTGCGGTTTTCGTATTCTTTCTTTTAATCGTTGAACAATTACTCCAAGCCACTAATACACCTGTCCAAAAAGCGTTTGTTTTGACTGTTATTACGATTTTATTGATATGCGATTCACGTGCACATTTCTGTGTTATACTTGATTAGTAGGTTGAGATAGTCTTATAGAAGATGTTTGTTTTAGAATCATTTGTTGAATTATATAGCCTTCTTATCCATGATAGGTTTTGTGACATAATTATATGTTTAATGTTTGGAGCTCTAATACCCCTCCCCTCTGCTTCGATCCCATTTTTCAAAAGGCATGTTTTTTTAATTGGTGTCGAAGCATTTGGGAAACAAATATTTCAACTAATATTACTTTCAGAATAAAGAATTATTATACCAGGTGCTCATTATGAACACATGGCATTAATGACGAACATCTCTACCCATGAAGTGCAGTAATCAATGAAAGTTAGTATTAACTCTGTATAAGCAGAATGACACGAAGGCGCCAGTATGTACAATTTATTAATACAATTAACACAACTTCTTACATAATAGTATTAGTTATATGACCTTCAAACTAATAAAACAACTTGTACCAGGTACCTCCCTATACTCTACTAGCTTTGAGAGTGCAGCAGTACTTGAGGAGAGGTCGTAAATGTGAAAAGCGATATTTGAAATATGTGTTATTTAATACAATGGTTGGTCATTTCCATCGTTTAAGATACTACTTTGTCATTAGAAACATAGGCACTCCACATACATGTGTGCCTGATGCAGGCCTATAAAAATAACCATTACCTTACCTATTTCTCTAAATGGTTTAAATACATGTACAATAAATATGGGACAATAATATGTATTAGTACAGCTTACAATTATAAACAATGTATTCTTATTAGTAGCACAGTATTCAGAGTCAACAAAGTTACATTCAGAATCATTCAGATTCGAACAAGAATTATTCAAACAGGAACCATTCTCTGTCAAACAAAAAGCACTAGAATATTTAGGAGTCAAACAAGAATCATGCAATGTCAAATAAGAATCATGCAATGTCAAACACAAATCATTCAGAGCCAAACACAAATCATTTAGAGTCAAACAAGATACATTTAGATTCAAACAAGACACATTCGGATTTATTAGAAGTAAAATATAAAAAAAATAAAACTCATTCAGAGTCACACAAGAATCATTCAGAGTCAAACAAGATACATTTAGGGTCAAACAAGGATCATTGAGGGTCAAACAAGATATTCATTCGGAATTATAAAGAGTAAAAAGGTAATTACTTAGAGTTAAATACAGATTCAGAGTCAACCAAGAATCATTCAGTGTCAAACAAGATACATCAAGGGTGAAACAAGATACATGCGGAATTATAAAGAGTATAAATATTTTTATTAAGAATCAAATAAAACTAATTCGGAGTCAAACAAGAATCATTCAATGTCAAACATGAATCTTTCAGTGTCAAACAAAGATAACTTATACATGGCAGAAGTAGTGATCACGAATGTTTGTTACATACTGAGCACACTAGCTCCAAACATAAGCATGCCTTATTATTAAGTATAAACAGCCCTTCTCAAAGAATTGAGGGATAGTAAGACCAGTATTAAAAAACGTATTCAATAAATGAATAAATGTAACGACTTTCCGTAGATAAGAGTGGACCAGTAGAATGCGACCAAGTGATAGTTTGTTACCCAGACACAAGTACAATGCGTATATATTCAAACAGCCTCACAGACAGAGAAATTCGACGAAATAAAAGAATGAAGCTCTCATGTTTTAATTTCCGTAAATTTGTATTCCCATAAGTCTGTCTATTTTCATAAACCCATTAAAAATGTGTGAATCCCTATGGTCACTACTTTCAAAGGGATGATCACAATTTTCATGTAAGACAATAATTGAAAATTGTTAGTTTATATATTCATAAAGCTTTCATGGAATATGATTTGAAATAAAGTAACAACTTGAAACAGTAGTTAAACAACTCTCACACATTCCTCTACCTATCATTACAACGTAACTAAATGATTATTCGAAACAAGTTTTAATATCTTGTCTGAATTGGTATACATTTTATACCCCGCTGCGCTTTAGCAATAATCAGGGAAATTAGTATTATTACACGACGTTCATCTGTCCGTCCGTCCGTCCGTTCGTTCGCATTGGATTATTAGTAGGAACTATCTCCTGCTAGATAAGACGCGTGGACTAGTTGATTTCGGTGACCGTGACATCGCACTGTATGTTTCGACATGTAAAATAGCTTGTTAACCTAGTAGGAGCGATAGCTCTCGATCCACTAAATATTAACAGCCGGTGGCTAGTATGGTCACAGCGGCTCTTAAAATTATATTTGAGCTCTGAACAACCACAACGAAATATATACAGAGATTTAAATGGATCGTGTTTCTGTTGACATCTATGTTCATAATTCGTGACATGAGGTGATGCAACCTTTGACTTGTTGTACAACCACCAAGTAGAGTGGTTTCCACAAAGCAAATATATCCACAATCCACAGACGCTGATAGCAACTTAACGGCGTTATTTCGACGTACTGTGGTCACGGGGTTCACGAATACAACTAAAGTGAGACCAAATGTACGTGGACAGCAGATTAAATAAGATAAACTAAAGACACGGCGAGTAAAAATGAAAGGATATTTTAAGTCAATGAATTTATATAAAATGGATAGATGACTAATGTACACGGTGCTTAGGAATGACTCGATTATATATTATATAATTATATAAAATAAGAATGCTGGATACATTGTAGATACAGCAAAACTTATAAAAAAAATAATGGCAAAAAGGCGATAAGAATATAACTACAACTACGTAAGTGACGATTCAGTGTGTTTCAGATCATATTTGCTCCAATACGTGTCAAAATACCAAATGCGAGCATTATTCTCGTTCAAATAATTTCACTCAACTTGCATAATCGCCAAATACTGGAAAATAAATTATTTACTTGTTTCCTATGAAAATCGAGCAACATCCTTTATATGCATCATGATATCTCTAATGGAGATAAGTTTTCGTTAGTTCGGTTTTCGGTTAAGAAATCGTTACTTTCAATTTCAATCTATACTATACTGAGTCGACAAGCATTAAGACGGCAATTTTCGGCAACAATTGGTACTTCCTGATAATAAAAAGGCAAATAATTATATATAACGTTTGGTATATGTGACTATCAACGACACACTGGAGATACGTGATATGAACATGAAGTATATTCGGGTAGTGCGCAAACTCTTCGACAAATACATAAAACACGGATATTAGAGCAAGTAGATGAGACGGCATCACCTTAGATCAATTATTCGTTTCCATACACGAACATAGACATATCTTGCAGACAATAAAAACAACTATGATGTGTAACATGTGCATGTAAAGGGCAGGATCGATTATTAAAATTGTACAATTGGTGATGACATGACGTACTTATACACCTGTTGAGAGGTGGGGAAACAGAGATAGACTAGAACAGAGTGAAAACACAACAGCAAAAACACGCTTAATAACTGTATGATATGAATGATAATATAATAAGTAAAATGATAATCATTGCTAGTTTTAAAGGAATATTTATATATTATTCATGGGTGTACGTTACAGTTTGATGAGAAAACTAGTCAATAGCAACAGCTGTAGTCTTTCAAGTTTAATATCGCGATATAAGGAATTTATATACATACTTTGCAAAATGAACGACATATGTGACAAACCTTGTCTATAGGTGACCATATAAACAACACTCAATTGGATGAATGTTTGTAGTTGCAATACAAAAACATGCATCTGTTTGGAGTGTCGCGTAATTAAACATGATTATAATTCTGGCGTATTCCAGTTAAGTCAATGAACTTATATAAAAACTCGTATGTCATTTCTATACTTGTCATTTGATTCTACTTCATGCAATGGATTGGTTTTAAAGTTCATATGCCATGCATTTAATTTTGCACAGTTTTCTGTTTGACTGTTTGACCGATAATTTAATTACGGACGGATGTCAGTTATGCATCTATACTTATATCTACGTAACCCCGAAGGACAACATTAAGACATACCAAATAAAATGAACTCTATATTTTGATTGGAAAATCAGTTGTGAAACAAATATTCTTAATTTTATCGCAATGAATCTTACCAAATACAACAATTTATACTGCAAAGTGACGTGGGATCAGAAATTGAAGTGTTGTAGGAGTTTGTATCCAAATTTCATCTTCAACACAACAATACCAAATATTCCCTCTTTAGGCCTCAATGCATGTCTGGACACGACGACGCATATACGATGTGAAACGGGAATGAAGTTAGAGGTGATATTTTTCCGTTCTTGAAGGAGCCGCTGTTGCAAATCCTGTACCGTTACTGGTGCAACATGACGGTGTCTGATTCGCCTCCCTTTGTGAGCCCATATGTGTTCCATAGGATTCATGTCCGATGAACAGGCTGGTCATGATAGAGTCTGAATGTTGTTGTTGTTGTTGTTGTAAAAATCCCACTACGTTGTTGCTGTTATGTGAATGAACCACAACAGGTCAATTGTGTACTGTCAACCGCGGCCTTCTTGTGTGTATTTTTGTTCCTGTGTTTTGAATTCGTCTCACCGGTTGCTTTATATATTTCTTGTAAATGGTCATGGCTCTTGTAAAAACATGTTTTATTTTGACCATTTTGCGACAAAATGTAATGAATAACGTATACGTACGTTTTAACGATTGTTTCGTTTCTCTGGTGACATTGAACTGATACAACACCGCATATCCCCGGAAAGTGATAACATCAGATGTTGGCGCCGCTATCTGTATCAAAGATTTCAAATGTTCTCGTTACCCTGGATTCAGAAGAAAAATACACAGTTTGCATCCATCAGAGCGAAAGGATGGCTTTCTCAGAACTGTTTCTTTGAAAATTGAAATCACTTGTTTTTTAGTTGGCTTTCAGTAGAACTCGTTACGGCTCGTATTTCCTATGACCCGCTTCTGTCGCTTACACTCGTTCGTGAGGAAACTAACAACGCATTTACTGGTAAACATTGAACACAGTTAGAGGAAACTAACAACGCATTTACTGGTAAACATTGAACAATGGTACACTAGGGTCGAGCACCATTAGTCATCATAATGGTTTACGTTTATATATGAACAACGGTTCTGTTTGTAATGTAGCATTGTATTTAAGTTAGCAGGTTGATCAAGGACTCTTCAGACACAAACGGGTACAGTGAAGTACAACTCGCTGACTTCTGTTTTTAGTTCGTTACATTTTAGTTCAAGTAATGCTAACCACAAAACCCTAAGTTCTCCAAGTCTATATTGTTGATGAAATTACAGCGGAGAAGAAATAAACAATCGATAGTTTGAAAATGTATAAACAAAATTAATTTTATGTTTGAATCGAATGTTTTAGTTGGTCATGTATATTTTATCGACTTCCTTTGTATGTTACTTACAGTTTGTGGGTGCTTCGTAATGAGGGAAGTATTAATGAATAACTCATTGACTTAACGGTTTGCTTTTGTGAAACGATATATCAACCTTGTCTTTGTTTCTGTAGTTGACAACGTAGCAGCATACACGTTTTACATGGAATTATATAATATCCAGCTTATTGTACAAAACGATGTTTTTTTCAGTAAATATACAATATTAATTTGAGAAAAAAATCATCTCTAGTTTCACATAGCCGGGTTCTACAGGAAACGAAATTTCCAATTTGGTGTCAATATTTCAATATCTCCATGTCACAAGTAACCGTCAATTCATGCTATGCATCAACTGTGTACGGAGGTGAGGTGTCATTTACAGTGGAATTGATGGTCAGTCGTGCTGTGACATAATGAATGACAGGATGCAGTGAAATTGACAACAAATCGGACGCCAAGCTCGCGACGGCCTAATCAATAACAGTGCAAATAGAGGTTTGGAGCCCATTTTGAGTGGACTTAAACAGGGGCATGCATCCTACTTAGTACTAGAAATAATTGTTAATGTACAGCGGAGATCACAATATGTTAACTATATGCGTGCATTGAACACGAGATCAGTTAAGCATTGGTCTCAACATACACATGTTTACATTAGATTTACAAGTAGATTTACCAACAATTTACAGAATATATGTTTATTGTGGGAGAATGTATTTTCCTTAATTAATATTTAAGTTTAATTGTTATGGGTCACATCAGTTTTTGTAAAGGTCACAAGGATTTCCATTTCACTTGAAAGTGTGAAAGGACAAGAAACAATCAGCTTCTACACATGCGTTCAGAGTAACCTCCATTCGAGAATTTCAAGTAATTTCTAGATTCTTCATAAACAATGTCTTAGAAGGTAAGATAAGGTTCTCGCACTTTCAAGAACGAGACTGCATATAAATGGTGATGTTTAGGAACGAACTCTCACTCTATATACTGTACACTATTCTACACTATTTGATTCCACCCGTATTTCAACTTGCATTTCTGTAACTGTCACAAACTCATCGCTCAATTCATCAACATCAGATGCCTCTGGTGACGATTGATATTATTGATATTTGTAACTATTGCAATATATTTGTGACCTTTTGGTATCTTATTTGACAATCGGTAAATGTATTGTTGATACGATTATGTTTTATTCAATATATGTTGAATAATATCAGACTTGTTTGTTTTCATTTGCTGGTTTCTGCATAAACTTCAACATCTAATTTGCTAACTTTCCTATTGAAGAAGTCCTCTGAAATATATCAACTACTATGGAAAGAAAAATTAAAACCATGTGAATATTGATCAGATCATTTGATCATTTGCTGAATATTATTTCAAATGCATGATCATGACTTGAAACGTAACACATATATATGTCTTTTCTTATCACAATAACCTTTTTTGGAAACACAGCCAACGGATATGGTGTACATTTCACATCATTACGACAGCATGAATACTCCACAACACGTCTTATAATCTTGAAATAAAACGAAGACAAAAGCAATCAGAAGTCATGGTACTGGCATGCTACTGTCATGTTGTCACGTCATCACAACATAATCTCGTAAATATGCCGTGGGTGTGTGTGTCAGTGCGACAGAGAATTCAGTGAGACAAGGTGTACAAATGCTTGCACTACGCTTATCGTCCTCAGTACCGACGTGTTCTAGCTTGACACTAACAAGCATGCTTGTCGATGCTAATGACATTCTATTTGCTACTCTTTATTTTCTTCTTCCGTATTACATATTAGACTTTTATTATATTTCTTTGTGTTTCAGTTTGACCTATTCATTGTAAATGTAACTAGAATTTGTTATTTTTTTAAAAATCAAGTTGTATTAGAAACAAATATAAAATATGTATTTTATTAATATTGGCATATCCCATGGAGGATTTTATCATATCCAGATTAGAAGAAGGAGCAAGGGGTGAATGTGACAGCGAAATTAATTGAACGCAAAAAGTGAAAAAATGCAGATGTACACATTGGCACAGAGCTACCATTACACATGTCTTTGCTTGTCACACCATGTAAACACACTGGGGATCATTCTATTTCCTTTCCGTTGTTCCTTTTTTACCTTCATGTATTTGTATTTAATATGTTATATGACTACATATCAAAAGTGCGTTATTTTCAAAGTGTGATTTACACATTGGTTTATCTTACAAAAGAACACATTGTCAACGGATGTTCTGGGATTTCCTCATGATTTGTTAATTTTTACTTGGACCAATCAGGGATTGAGATTAGTACGTGAGATAACACAATTGATATTGCTAAACATTCGAACGATATGTATTTTAAAATAACATGATGAAGTCCATTTTGTTTAGCTTTAAATATGAAGGTTATTTCAGTTGATATTGGCATCTGTATTTGAAAACTGATAGAGACACAATGCACAGTAAACGACCACAAGACCGTGTAACCTATCCTTCACGTAAATCCATCTCGACCCCAAAGTGGATCAGTGTCTGTGCTGAATACTGCCATGCCTCAAGTGACATCGCCTGACAATTTGTACCGACATTTTAATAGACTTCCCTGTTGTTCCCTCCTCGTTATCTACCACTGCTAGCACGCACTGCCTGATAAGATTTCACTCCTCTGAGAAATTGAAACTGAATATGACTGAACGAAGCCGCAAGAAAAACCTTTCGATTGGAAAAGGCGAAATTTACTTTTGTGAAATCTATTTGCAAGTGTTCTTTGAGTAAAACACAAGAGCATAAATATCGTGTTCTGAATGAATTAAAAAACATGCATGAAAATCAGTCTACTAGCTTTCCTATATAAAGTTCGTCTATATGTTTTCAGAAATAATGTAAATCCTGATATAGGATTCCTTTCATAAAACAATACATGTAAAATGAGACAGTACTTAGTACTATAATTGCTTAAAATAACGCAATGATTCGAATTATTTTGAGTAAACAAATTTGTTACTAACGTCCAACTAATAACATTAAATCTGTCACTTATAAACTACACATTTTTAATTATAGCCGAGATACTATACTCCCATTCAATAATAACATGACCCAATCAAGAGTAAACGGCTTGCTGCTGGTGTTTCGTAAGAACAAGCACTCAATTCTCTGCACTTTTCACGAAACCATCGATTTCCCATTCGTACTTGGCACCATCACTTTGTTACATCACTTACAGTCAACACCCGCCTACAACTGCTTCTGGTCACCGTCATTACCATATAGATTCAGGAGCAGAAAGAACAGCTTAAACTAACATTCAGAGGACCATTCAGAGGACATTCCTATCTTATTTACACGATATTGACTGATTCCTGGTGCTTACCGGACGTGACACAACAGTAACCTTAGGCATTTAACAGGGTTCAGCTTAGAAACGGCCACCATCTGTCCTCGTCAGCAGATCATTATAAGAGGGCAACAAAGTTCGTTTGTAAGATAATAAGCCGCACTGCCGCTGTTTAATTGAATGCGTTTTCAGAATGACAATGAGAATGGAAGTGAACTCATGCGTTCGAAACCGTCAAACATGCAGCTCCAACATTCATTTGCCGAAATGCGTTAATTCACTGTTTTCATCCCATGGCATAGGCGATATCTTCATTCGAAATATAAATCCAATCCCAATGTCTCGCTCCTCTAATATTCTTAAATACTAATGGCCAAAAATACTCTCAGAGAACAGGCTCATTGGAAGATATTCACTTTGACGTTATGTATATCCGTAAAATTAGTCTTGTGTCTATTAATACTTTTAATTTTGAAAATCCTGAGGTGAATATTTATGTTTGGGTTGATTAACTCATAGTTGTTTGAACTATTACAATTCACCATGCAATTTCAATAATGCTATTCCAACACATGTACAGAAATGAAGTTGGTATTAAATATATCTTACAACTGATAGATACACTGTATCATGAAACGTATGGTGTGATTCATTTGATTAAATTGTCCACATTGAATATAATTTTACACCCTCGCCTTCGTTGTCTATTTTAGATGTTAACACCATTGAACAGCAGAAAGATATTCCGGTATTATTCTGCTTGGGAATCTAAAGCAAACAATTATTTCCTTGGCATTATGTCACGATTCCAACACTTGTTTGCCCATTTGTATCAATATATTGCAAGGGACTTGGACAGACAAACTGTCAGTTCCAGCTAATTGCAATGGCGGTCCTGGACGGTCACAAGTTCGCTAACCTGACGATTAACCCATGATATTGTAAATTACTTGGTGTCGTCAGCATTCGTCTTCAGACATTGATCAATAAGCTTTTCTGATAGTGGTTGAGCAGTCATCGTTCACTGGACAGAAGAAACAAGTGCAGCACAGCTCACATAAACTTGCTTCCCCAGGGAAAAGGCACATCGATGGATACCGGTTAACATGACAGACAGTCTATAGTTACTGAATTGTTTAGGTTTTACCCCACAAGGCACATCCCCGTAATGCACGTCTAGGGAGCATGGTTTAACTGTGTATCAAGTCCTTTATAATGATATTATAGGAAAAGGGTGATATGCTCCTGGCAAAATTATGTTTCCTACAGTACAAGTTACAGATACATTTAACCATCAAACCGTTTAACCCCTTAAACGCCACATTTAACTATCACGAGCTGTGTATCGAGCTTAAAGAAAGCTTAGCATAATTCGTGAGGTTTGCTCTGGAGAAAGACACAGACGGACGAACAGAATGGACGCTATAAGCTCCCGTTATGAAGTGACTTCATTAAACGGATATACACTCGTGTTGATCTACACTAGATTTTCCAGAGAACCCATGTTTTGATATTGAGCTGAGGAGTGTGTCGTACTAATCAGTCCAAAAAATTTATTTTTAAATCGTTTGTGATTTTTAACACAACTAGGTATATTAGAAATGAAGTTGTACATACATGTCCATTGCATTAAGCTAAAACTAATGTTTGAAACAGTTATGGTGATTTGCATTTCCAATGAACAAGAACTTTAGTTATTTCTCTGTTTAACCTATAATATATATCTTCTATGAACTAAATAGACTAATTAACCATTTATACTCAGAACATTAAGTTTAGCGCCGCTCATTTGAATGTGGGATATTATTACCTACCATGAACGTCAGAATGCTCTGAAAGGGCACTGGTTTTCACAATACTTAGCGCACCTGATGTTCTGAAAGCCTTCTGCAACTAAAGATATGCGTGTAACGGTCTCAATGAGGATTCTTTTAACTCACAATATTCGACATATTGAGGATATTTGGAATGCGAGATAACGGAGTGTATTGTAGAGCTATTGCCAGACAAGTATCAGCATAGAGTCATCACGACATTTATACAGAAACATGACGAATACATTGGAGCCAATTAAATGAGGATGAGGGTGACCGGTGAGGTATCTACCAGAGTAGACAGATATGTTACCACTGGTTATTTCTTCTCCAACTGCACCAGTACTTGGAGAATAAGGGTCATTTACAGGGGTCAATGTTTACTGCCATGAATCGTCTTTATGCCTCCGAAACACATCGATGGATGTTTGATTTGGTGCATAGCGAGAAAACAGTGGAAATTTGATTCAATGATTCACTTAAAATCAGTGCATGTTCCTAACGAGTTCAACTTGCTTTATGGAGGCAGAGGAATAGTTGTATGGAGGAATATATTATTCAACTAACCTATCAGTGATGAACAGGTTCCGATTGATATGGGGATATGTACACTATTTATATAAACTGGATCTTCTTACTGTTGGTACACTAGCGTGTGAGAAATATCGCAAGAACATACATGTACTTCGGACTGTGACGGTACCGTATTTCCACAATCACCAGCTTAGAGTCCGACCCTACTACATGGGTGCCACTCCCATAGGACATGGGTACCTGATGAGCTTATGCAGGAAGACGCTATTGCCACAGACCCATGTCGTGGTGGCAGCCCGAACCCAATCCCCTTATAACATTTCTCACGGGATGTCATGGGACGCGGAATACATAGCAGCGATTCACCTGTACCAACCGTGTTAGAATGGCCATTCATAGACTGATACTGCAAGGCGTTATCTGATTGATATTTAGCAATTTTGTCGAGGATATAAATTGTTTAAAATACTTTAGCGTTCTGCTCATGTTTAAAAACTCACTTAAAGTTTTTATTTTATTTATCAGATGGAGTTTACCTTATGGTTCAGAGTAAATTGTACATAAATAACTTTCAAGGCAATTTTGAGTAAAATGAGAATGATGGATTTTTATCTCGAGTTGAATACATCTGCTGTGATACCATAACACAATAAATACACTGATAATTATAACATCATCCATCATTTTGAGTAAGGTGTATCATCTGACTATAGATTTCAAATGCTAACCTACTTGAATTGTCGATTAACCTTTACCAATGTCCTTAATCATCATTCAGCAAATATATGAATCGATTGCACCTAATTATACCAGTTTGAAGGAAAGACACAATTACAGCGAATACTAAACAATAGATTGGACGACAGCGTACACGTGGTTGTTGTGTTGTGGTGTTTAATTAACCCAAGGTCACTGGTATTGTTAGTTAACAACGGGTTTCTGAACTTCATTAATTGTAGTGGTACCAATGTGTTACTGAGTTCATTGGCTATCTGTGTAACATTAAAATACGATTGAACGGTATCTGGCCACATACATTACATGATACTTATTTGTGTATTTATGAGATCAGTGATCATATAATGTCAATTTAATATTTCTCAAAATGTAAAGTAGCTACACATGTATGTGTTTATCTTCAACGGAATGTGTTTAACAATGATCCATAGTAATTGGAATTCACACTAATGCTTTGTACGTTTTGTCGTCTAGTTTCTTGTTCTTGGGTTACACCAAGGACGTACATTTGACGAAAGCATCTCCATCAACATTATCAAGGCACTAGTAGTGACCAGGGTTTAAACGGGTGATATGTTTGAGGGAAGCACGCCACTGCCAGGAGGTGGCCAGTTGAATGCAAGCGACATACTTGAAAACTCACCAAGCACTGGTCATACAAGGACGTCAGCAACTTCGGATATGGTAACATGAAACATCGATGTTGTAATGAATGACCAGCGAATTACCGAATAAAGTTCATTACCGATAGCAATTGACGAGTTCATTCCTTTTCACTGGACTATTTAAAAAAAATTGATTTGGTATGTATCACTTTATCTTTCTTTAAGAGGTTCATCATTTATCAATCACCATCGTACACTATTATAATATTGTTTCTTTTCAGCTCGGATACACTGTTCATTGATATTTGACATTATGGTATGCAGCTAATGGAATGTTCAGATGTCCCTCTTTCATATCATGTCACCCGGGTTCTTATTCACTGCGATGTTTTTGCATGTATTATCTATTTTAATTATGGTACGCGTTTATGATATTTGAACTTAGAAGATTATAAAAAAGTTGTTTCAGACATACGACATTGCCAAATCATTATGGTTCTTGGACAATTGAGACATATATCTACATTATGTTAAACTAATCCAAATGGACATTAGCTCATGATGAATGTTTACGTGGCATTAGAATCAAATATTAATTGTGTTTGCTGTGTGTTTGAATACGTTCTACAGACGTAATTAAGGCGTATATATGAATGCTCATCAGGAGATCAGAATATAGAAACACAATGCTTGGCAAAATATCGTTGAATTAAATTGTGTGGCGTATATTATGTTGCGAGTTTTTAACGAAATAGGTGTGAAAGATATTTTTAATCATCTGACAGTATTGCAAATCTGTCACATAACTGTATTTCAATTTCAAAACAGCTGTTGTAGTTATTATCTATCATTGATCCATAATTTCCCATTTTATTTAGATGGGTGACTTTAATAAATATGTGTACATTCAGTTAGTGACAGTATAGCTGTTTTGATAACTTTTATTTATCAGTGAAGACGACAAATAACGTGTTATGAGATTTTTTCATCAAAGAGTCACACAAATGTTCATTTTACTTGGACGTCATAGCACAAAACAATGTATATGTTTACACGTGAAATGTTTACGATAAATGCTTTGATGTCAAAATATGTCACGTAGCGACAATCTTATTCATATCGTCACGTCACGTCACGAACTGATCCGATACCCGTGCAATGTGTATCCAGGATATGTGTAATGAATCTATCATGAGCATTAACTTTTAAATGATAAACATTTGTTGTATAGAACACTATAAGGAGGCAGAACGTTTGAAGGATATTTTATGACAAGTTGCCAAACTGTTATGATTTACATGCAAAATTTAATATATTTAAGAAAGAACATATACAAGGGTTGAACTTTTGAAGTTGATGGCAGTTCTCTATGATATTTGTATTTCTTTTACATATACCTGAGCTGAGAAATAAAATGTAAACCCGGTGAATTATCAATTAAAAATTGCTTTAACAAATTCTATCTACCCGTCTCGAATGTAATACCAAATCATATATATTAAATCACATAAATCAGATATTAAATCATAATATATGCCTTCTTCTAGCAGTGCTAACTTTCAAATATTATACAACATGCACTTTCTTCTGAAAGGTTTCTTTAAGATCCTAAAGAACATGTAAACATGCAAAATTCAAAACTACACAACATAACAGCTCAGATCCTTTCCCTTAAGAGGTAGAATACATGAACAAAACTTTCAAGCAATTGCGAAATTTGGTACTGTTTTGTAGAAAAATTAATGTGTCCTTAATTTCATTCAGCCATTAAATGGGCTGTAGCACGTTTCTGCAAATTTTAATATTTCCATTTATAATAACAGTTTATGTCATTTATATTTTTTAGAGGGTAGAGGGTCTTATTACACAAACCACTACTCTGCAGTTGTAATAACGGTGTTGCGTATAAAGCAAAAATTGCATGGCGGCCATTTTAATGTGAACACGGTTTATTATTTCGAATTACAAAAACGATTCCCATGGATTTATCGAACCATGTACACTCATTATTTAACTTGATTCTCAGAAGGAAGAAGAGTGTTTTACTAATGATGACATTATATTTTGAGTGAAATAACGTGCTACTGCCCCTTTGAACAGCAAGTTACCAATTTTCAACAACGGACGTCCCTTGTGGCGTCGGTAACGTCAGTAAAGCTACATGCTTCCTATGATAAGTCAGTCTTAGTTTTTTTTTATAAATATACTTCAGTATTAATATGAACACAAACTTGTCCATGGCAACATATAATAGTTCACACATTAACTACCTTTAGAAATACTGCAATTCTTAAAACATGTTGGTTAATCAATCATAAAGGGCATTTATGAAATCAATTTTCATTTTAAAATTACACATATCATAGTAAATTATATCTAGATTAAAAGTCTTTCTTTTTTTTAAACATATATCACCATAGGATTTCATTAATGAAACACATCATACTTATGAAATGCCATCAGGCGTGAGATCTTTCATTTGTTGAACATGTTATTTATAGTGATTAGCTAACATATTTTATCCTAGCTCATGTAAGAATGTCGTTCCCTGATTGGTCCACGTGACCACAAAATATCAATAAACACCGTCATACGGGTTTATAAATCTTCCCGAGGGTGATAAATGTTTTATATCCCGCAACAAGAATAAAGCATACATCCAGGGCAATCATTCCATCTCACGTGATACAAGTTAATGTTCATAGTTTGTCGATCGATCAGCTGTTTTCTGTCAACATTTTTCTCCGTTTTTTTAATGATATTTGATACATGCGGTAAGATAAATACGTTATAACATTCAGTTTGTTCGGTGACATCGTAATTTATCAGACCCTAGTTAGTGTTTATTCAAAAGACTGTTTTTGAGGAGATAATAGAGTAAAATAAATTTAACCTCATAAAGCAAATATTTCGCATAGATAAAATACAAAGCATTAACTATCATTTTATCAGGTTACAAATCAACAGTTTGGATTTATAATGTGATGTCCTGTCACTGAACATGGACACAACAGTTACAAGACCTGCAAATTTAAATACTGACAACTAGCTCAGAAACAAGGTTATCGTACATGTACCTCTTTCAGAAATGGACAGTAGTACCTGTCAGGTAATGTAGTCTAGTTGAATCGCTCGTAAAATGCTACGGCTTTAATGTCCACTTTATCATCCTTTGTGTGTGTTTCATCAACATTCGCAGCCGATTCCTCTCTCGGGTTAATTCTGCTATAACCTTTGAATACTATATTTGTATTCCAAAATATAACCCATAGCAGGTAGCGCAACACAACATTAGATTTCGGTTACTGCTTCGGGGTGTTCCGTTGATATTGTTTTTGAGCTCATTACTGAATGTCCGTAAGCTTGGAAAATCTTTGTGTTCGTTTCTCAAAAGAATATGTAGTAAAGTGAACAGTTCATGATTTCAGTTAATAACTGATCTCATCTTTACAAAAGAGAACAAATATGATAATAACAGATCACTCTTCTGTCGAACGAAAATATTAAAGTGATTTGTCATGAGCGCTGATGCATGGCGACCAATACCCAGTGGAAATCAAAGAGAAGCAGAATGCCTTGAGCGGGGGTACACAGTGCTTTGGCTTAAGGATCTTGACAAGTAGCATATTTGCACGATCATCAGCCTTATAGGCACACTTGCACACTTTTTGATTATCTAGGGCAACTATATTTAATTCAGACTTTTTATGTTGACTCAATTATAGATATTCATTGCTAAGACTTCCGTGTGCTCGATATTGGAGAAGTTGGGGCGAGGGACTCCGTTCGAGAGCATTGAAATAAGAAATGAGACAAAAAAATCAATTCTCACCTCACATGTTCGTACAATTATCCATATACAACAGACACGAATTTGAATATCACTGTTGAACTTCACAATAGAGCAATTACACTATCTATATACTGGGACAACAATGTCAATCAGTCCTACTTAAGGGTCAACTTGAAACTGTATGCAAATATGCTAACACTGGAAAAGTAAAGCCTTAGCCACTCAAAATACATAGATGAAAGATCATGCATACTCTGAGAGACTACAGCGACACGTACAAGATGGCAGGAAACGCAAATAACACAGAATCAACTACCAACATTTCGAGGAACAAGTTCCATGATTGATTTGCAACAATTTCATTCAATGGTTATGAAGAATTTTGTAAACACCGTAACGAATAGGGCTGACGGCTTTGAAATCACTGTTTTTGACAGATATTTCTAAATATCAAATGACTTTAAACCATTCATTATTCAATAATATGTCGTAAACTTGCGTCGCTGTACACGTATGTATACTTGTGATAGAAACCATCATGATGCCATGAACATGTGGAGTAACAGCGGTGCCAAAATGCAACATGGCTGTTTGTGACTTGTTTTTCATTGCATTTCCTTCTAGAGCGTGTTTTTGCGAGTACTGTTTAATGTTGCTGGTAAACTCGTTAGCAACATTTGTGGGGTAAACAAATACTTCAGTACTAAAAGGTTAAGTATTAAACAGGAATTATTTCATGTCTTTCCTTTTATCTCCAAAAACACTGTCGTCATAAAAATCAAAATCAAGATTCTATTCATATGATGATATTACTTCAATATTGATTTTCCGTTTTATAAGACCCAAGTAGCAACTTTTCTCTTTAATTACAATGTGTTTGATGATATTGCGTGTCTCAATCAGTAATAGCTATGATGATTAATATTTGACTAGTCATGACATGACACATGTATATCAATCATAGTTCCCAAGTTACCACCACACTTCTAAGGTTTGCAATCATACGTAAGAATACAGATTCATTTTATATACGATGGTAAGAATGAGATGCAAGAATAGCAGTAGACTATAGAATTGAGACAGTGTAATCGATATGCAACTTCTTTATTCTTTGAAGGTGACAGATCAACAACGATCTAAAACCTTCAAAGAATTTTTAAAAAGTAGTATATCCAGAAAATTGTCACCTTAACTCCAAGAATGCCAACCAAAGAAGGTGTAAAATATTGTTCATGCTATCTATACGAAGCTCAAATGATAAAGGAAATATAAAAACCGGTAGTCAAATCAACTTTCCTGATACGAATCCGCATTTGGGACAAAATACAGAAAATTGCGTTACCAACGACTGAAAGTCAATAACAATGCCAAGAAAACTCGTATTCTACAAATATAAATCAGTCGGATATAAAGAAGTTTAAACTACCAAATGAAAATAAATGAGACCTGTATTTAATCTTAATAAGGAAAAACATTCATAGTAATTGAAAATATTGTTTTCTAAGCGTCCCTGAACGTTTACTGTACATTTAAGCACTGCTTGAACTATACAAGAGCGAATAACTTACGTAAGAAAACACTGAAAATCTCCGATAAGGGCAATACATGATATATTTCTTGCACCATACACATAGCCTGCTTTGCAAATAAACAGTTTATAATAGATGTTGACATCACACAACTGGTACCCACACTTAGAACACAACATTTCCCTTTGAAGTTAAAAGTATATCCAATAACATTTATATATTTATTAGAAATACTATTAGGTAAATAACAAATATTGACATAGAACATTTTCTGATAAGTAGAGTGTTACTTCTGATTTCTGAACCACATTAAATACGATAATATGTCACAATATATTCATATCGAAGTACATTGTATATTTTGAATGTACTTGATACACATGTTTTGTAAAATATATACTCACAGTTTCATACATCAGATTATAATTTTTAAAAATGTTTATGTCTGTTCAAATACATTTGTGTATTTAAATTGTTTTGTTTTTTATTTATATTTTGGTCAGAATGTTTGGCATTTAAGTTAAAATGTATAACACGTAGAAATTTAATCAATAAAGCAGTTTGTCGACATGAATAAACATAACTTATATCTGTGGACGCATCACTACTGTAGGATGTCACAAAACAAAACCAAAAATCCCCCTTTGTCTCTCCCATTCCGCCTAGTTAAGGAAATTCCAAAACGACGACTTACTAATTATAAAGCGTGGGATTCGCAGAAATATGAAGAGATAATGTTTTGAATATTAAAATGTTGTTAAGTTGGCTTCTGAAGACGTGATGCAACTCAGGGTCAGTCGTTTGTACCGCTCGTGCATTGAACTATCTGTATCTTGTGGAGCGGCGTTTCTTTTGTACGTCATATTAGTTGAAGATCTGTTGTCACAGGGAAGGAAGATGGCGTTACATTTTATACACGTTAATCGAAGGAGCAAATAGCGTGTGGTTCCCTGTCGTTACTTGCTGACATGTGATGGACTCCTCGGCCATAACCTTCAACTCTGACCTGTATTGACTTGCAGCTGAGAATGAGAGAGAAATTGAGAGAGATGCCCTCAGTAAAATCAGTAACAGAGCTTCTCTTGGTTAAAAGTCAAGGACTGTGAAATTGATTAAGTTTGTAATGTGAGACAATTGAGCGACGACGTTGGATGCTTTTGGATATTGTATTTGATTGACTCTTATTCTCGAGTTTATTCTCTGAGCAGAAAATTAAGAAGTTCGAACAATTCTATATTTCTTTAAATGGTTCACCAAATAGTTTATATTTGAAGTCACGTTAGAATTCAATGTATAACGAAAGACATACGTTCTCCAACTTGGGGCAAAGCAGTTTGTTTCCAACGTCAACACGTGTCTAACATGGGAATACAACAGCTAACGTATTTTTGCTGAAACTGATTGAATGCATCGGAATGTGTCTCCATGATAGAACGCTAACTGTTCCTTTTGTCTGTTTGTCTTTTCCCATTAGATCTTTCTTATATTCTGAATTTCCATTCTCAGAGGAAGCAAGAGTTATCAGGGTGGTATAGCGTGCTGATTGTCAGAAGTAATGAGGAAACAAATAAGAGTGAAATCAGTCACGCAATATATCACTACCGCAGAGAACAAACTGGTCTTCAGGGTCCGTGCTGGCAGAGTTATAATGCTCTTCTTCATAATGTCTTTATTGAAAAAAGTTTAAAGATGGTAAATTATATCCTATGAATATGGATGCTGTTTCCTGCAGATCGTGCTAATTATGGCACATCCAGATCCAGGTGACATGACAGGTTTGTCACAAATAAACTTATATTAAAGTATTCTCAAACCCATGAGATCACTGACAACTTGCAGTAAGAATGTGTTAGATACTCAACTTGACTAGGCCGTCCCATTTTAACCACAGGAAATGACATATCATATAACATGGAGACTATTAAAAATCATGACTGAATCTAATTAACTTTTGTCAGTTATTTCACAGCAGATTATAACATGGTTTTACATTAAGTGGTCCTTGACAACCATATGTTGATGTAATTTATTTTTGACTGAAATTTACATGTTAATAGTTTATACACTCTTAATTTAAAGTGACTGTGGGAGTATACAGATTTGTTTACAGTTAGATAGATGATGTGTGAGGTCTAGTCGTGGAAGGTGTAGGATAAACCACGCCACGAGGTTGCCATGTCTAATCAACAAGTGAGTCAACTGAACAACAAATATGAACGGTCTAAACCTGGTTGACCATGCTAAACATACTTTGTACGCTGTGAATAATATTTAAGAAATAGAAATGAGTTGCGTGCTTTATCGTTGAATAAAACATAGCAGGGAGCATACCACACGAATGGCGCAGCCCTTAAACAGTTACTCGACATTATATAAAAACTGTGGAGATAATATATTGAATGTATAAACTATTTTTTGAAAATTGTCATCACTCCCGTCGTAGAACACATTCACTAGCATTGAACAATCAAAGCGACGTAAAATATGACGTCATTTGCTAAGCGACGCCCTAACTGATGTAAAACATCACGAGCATGTTTCATTGTGTCATAAAGCACGATGTCGGTCCTATTGACCGCCTGTGTTTTATTGCCGTGGGTATCTTATATAACTTGAGAATCCAAAACTAAATTACTTCACCAAAGTTAACATATCATTAAAGATAAACTCAATCAATATTTCCAAAGTCAACATGTCATCAAACTCGAGATATATTTTTCAACGTCAACATGTCAATATTTCATTTAAGTAAAAACTTCCACCAAAGTCAATAAATATGACAAAATCAACAGAAGTCAACAATCCACTTAACTCAAAATATCTTTTAAAAATCAACATGTAACCAAATCAACCTTTCATTTAAGTTGATCTTTGACAAAGGTCAATAAATATTTTCAAAGTTAACATTTCACCAAAATGTATTTAAAGTCAATATTTCACTAAATTCAAAATATCTTTTTCAAAACCCACATGTCACCAAAGATTTTATATAAGTTAAACTTCCACAAAAGTCAATAAATATTCTTTAAATCAACATTTCACCAAATCAATACTTGATCAAAGTCAGCATTTCACCAAATTCAAAATAGTTTTTTCGAAGTCAACATTTTATTTAAGTTAAACTTTCACAAAAGTCAATAAATATTTCCAAAGTCAATATGTGATCAAAGTCAACATTTCACTTTATTCAAAAAAGCTTTTTCAAAGTCAACATTTCACCAAAGTAAACATTCTTATCAAAGTTAAATTTTCACAAAAGTCAACGGTCAACATTTCACTAAAGTGAACATTTTATAAGTCAACAATTCACATAACTCAAAATATATATTTTTTAAATCAACATGTCATCAAATTCAATATTTTATCAAAGTAAAACTTCCTCCTAAGTCAATAAATATTTCCATAGTCAACAAACCACCCTTATATTATATTTGTTCCAAAGTCAACATTTCACCATCATTATAATTTTTTCCAAAGACAACATTTCACCAAAGTGGCATCTTAATATATCAATATATACATTCAAAATCATAATTTCAATGAAAACTTCACCAATGTCAATAAAATAGAAATATTAATATTTCATAAATTCATTATAAGCAAAACTGCCTTCAATGACTAATCCTACCACCCTTTTCCACGTATTTCCATTGGAAAAACAAATTCAATTGGAAAAATTGGAATTTTTTTCTCATCAATTGAAAAAAAATAATTTCGGACTCGACCGGAATTCCAAAGATAAACCGGAGAGCATTATATCTATACACGACTCGATTTCCGGAAGATTTTCAACTGTAACCAGATAGTGCAGATAAACGGGGTCTGACTGATTTGTATTTCATCAAGATTGCATTTAAACAGAACCACGTATGTACCCATGACATGCAGTTAATAACGATGTTTTATTTCCCCAGAGTCCTTGTATTGTTACGCCTATGAGAAAACATTCTTTGGATGCAAAACTTATTTAATACTGCATTTGTCATGATAAATAGCAATTAGTATTTTTCTCGTGTGGTTTCTACCTTTACTGAAAAATTTCAGACTATCGCTTCAAAATCTATACATAATTTTCTCTTTCGTTGCAATTAATAATTTCATAAATATTGATTTTTCTTATATCACGGCACATTTCATGGCAGTTTTGTATCAGAACTCCGGTGATTAAATTCCGCTTTATGCGTCTTCTCTCTTGATGACTCAATGATCTTGAACATAACAGACATTTCTTATGTAAATGACATTCTACTTCATGAAATACACACTCATACAAAAATATTCACATCAGAAGTGAACATGAAAAGATGGAAAAAATCCACTAGGCCTATTTGTAAATATTTTCAATTTCGACATTGAATGACATAAATGTATGCATTGATATTTGTTTGTGCAATGTTGACAAAACTAATAATTGGATGAATGTCATAAAGATGTACAGTGAAAGTTCAATGTTGTCATCATCTGCCATGATGTTTCATTTTAATCATCTGCCATGATGTTTCATTTTAACACACTTCTTTCTCTGTAAATAGCATACATGTTTATTAAATAATGGTGTTTTGTTTGCGCAATGTTATTACCGGTAGATTGTTGATGAAAATACAGTTGATGATACGGATCATTTGATTATGAAATCCGTATTATTACACATACGAAGATGAGAAGACCTCAATGTATTTGGGTATCTAACGTTATTTAGTTAGCGAGCGAAGCTATTGATTGGTCGAGGCATGCCTTAAATATTTGTAACTTCAATCAACTCATGTTGATATATTTGTTATCAGAAGACACTTGTGTGAGATTCTCTACATTTGTATTTATCAGTAAAATAAACTGTTTATCAATCTACTGTGAAGATATGTGATCTGATACTTTCACTGTGACTAGTGAGTGATAACATTTGCCGTCATAAAACGAATTGTCTTGTGACGTCACATTGTTACTGTAGTGACGGACTGTTTCTAGTAGCCGCTCAACATGAAAACGACCATGTTGTGGCATAATTACAAGGATACCATCATATGATAAAAAAAAATAACTATCCATTCTTTACAAATGCCATGTTTATCTCATCTCGGGTATAACAGTTATTTATTTCACTCACGACTGCTCCACTCTTGAAAATGTAAACGTTCTACTTCACCCGATGATATGAACATGATATTAGTCAAGAAAATATAGATGTCCTCCATGTATTCACTGCAATGAAAATGTAATGCAAACAGTGCAATCTAAACGGGTACTAATTTAGAAAGGCACAGAAAAAACAGCTACCTGTATTGGTTCTTATGAGGACCCATGTAGAGTGTTGTACAGGTCATAATGTTTGTGTGTTTTGGTCTAACTTTAAATGTCAAAATAAATGAAATAAAATTGAAATGTTGAATTACAACCATCATTTAAATTTCCACATGTTATGTTATTGGTAAAGAGTTTTCATTCGTTAATGGGAAACACGATCATGCATAAAAGACA
The DNA here is from genome assembly GCA_936450465.1 of Gibbula magus. NCBI lineage: Eukaryota > Metazoa > Mollusca > Gastropoda > Trochida > Trochidae > Gibbula > Gibbula magus. The sequence goes on along the minus strand of OW388290.1, from coordinate 42,246,196 downwards.
TAAGTACTAACTTGTTGTGAACAAATAAGAACAAGGTTATTTCAGATCCTATACGCAGTGTCCTTTGTTTAGATCCTCGTGACGAGTGCTTTAGTTCTTACATTCTTTATAGTTAAAGAGATACTCTCTTAAACATATTTATCATTGGTATTGACATAGAAGTAGTATGTTCCAGCACAGGTTTGGTGAACCGTCTCATATGCACTGTATGTCAGCATTCATTGTACATGGACAACGAACACTTCAATGTTTAATGGCATAGTCGTGAAACTTATAAAATATATATTGCTCACTCAACTTATTTTGTGCATATTATGTCCCTATGAACTAGGTTTCAACACCAATGTAAATAAGATGTCACAGTTATGTGTTTGTACTTTAAAGGGGCAGAAGTACGTTTTTTTAAAGTTTATTTTTTTTCAAATATCCTATTTATAATGATAGTTTATTACTTTACAGAGTAAAACAGCTTATTACACAAACCAATCGTCCGTAGTGGTTATAGCGGTGTTGCATATAAAGCAAACACTGCATGGCGGCCATTTTACTGTTATTATTATTTTATTATATCGAATGACAAAAAAGATTCCCATGGCTTTACGGAACCATGAACACTCATTTTTTAACTTGATTTTCCTGAGAGAGAAGGCTGTTTTGCTATTGGTGACATAATTTTTCAAATACATTTCATCGACTTATTTCAGCGAAAATACGTGCTACTGCCCCTTTAAGCTCTCTTCAATGTACGTTCAATAGTGAAATTTATAATATTCTTTAAAAAGCTAACACATTTGTTTTCCCATATTAGTAACGTTCTGATACTGAAACAATTTTAATAAAAACAATAACTAGACACAATGGTAAACGAGACTGTAACAGTATATATGTGAGATAAGACTAATACACGGAATCGAGTACTCTGAAATGAATTCTAAAAACCATGTCAGTTCTAGTATATTCACGCCATGTCCGGGAACATACTTCTACAGAATACAAAT